>CM045886.1:7452500-7590000 GCA_025169545.1 Anguilla japonica
ACAGGAGAGACATGAGGAGGCCACAGATTCAAGGCTTCTGAGGTCTTTCTGCGACGCGACAAAGGTGAAATCTTTTCATTTAAAAAAAAAAAAAAATTTGTTCTAGCCTTTTGTCTTTGAACGGGCAGAAAAACGGCCAAGGTCGACGACAACGACGACTTTTTCTTATTTTTCCGACCTAGTGCCACAGAGCTTTGTGACAGTATCCCTTTTATTCTCGCCCATTTTTAATCATTTAAGAAAAAAAAAAGAAGCTGCCTTCCAAAAAATCTGGACAGAGTGAAAGCATAAAGGATCGGCGAGAAACTGCAGCCGCTTGGAACCGTACACGCACGGAACAATCCGGTCTTCCGAGACTGTGGCAGATGTCTATTTATACGACGGCGTCCGTATCTACAAAAGACATCGAGCATCCAGTTCGGAGTCAGACTGAACCGAAACAAATGGGCGAATTTAAATGATGCGCACAAACGCGCGTGGGTGTTTATCGTCTCCGGCACGGCCCTGGATGTTCTCCTTTCCTTACCTTGTCATTTTTTGATGAGATTCAGTAAATGGGGAGGGGGTTTGGGGCGGGGGGGGGAGGAGGGGTGGGGTTGTGGGGGGGGAGGGGGTTGAGAGTTCAATAGGGCAGTGATGGAGAAACATGAAAACCCTCTAATAAAGTCAAGGATCTCCAGTCGGACTAAAGGTTAGATATCCTACTAGGCACCATCAGGTTTTAAAGTCCAAACACAGACATAAACACACACACACACACACACACACACACATACACACTCACACATACACACACACACATACACACACACACACAAACACACATACACACTCACACACACACACACACACACTCACAACACACACACACATCAAACACACGCACACACACACACACACACACACACACACACACACACACACACACACACATACACACTCAAACACACACACACACACGCATACACACACACACACTCACACACACACACACACACACACACACACACACACACCACACACACATGCACACACACACACACACACACACACACAGAACTGCAGACCTACCATTAGATGGTCATTGCGCAGAGCTCCCTGGAGTTCTGGGCAGCGGTGTGGTTTAACTGCACTTCCTAACCCTCCGGTTAGCTGCGGTTCCTGACACACTGGGGTTTTTGAATCTCTTGTGCTGGACAGTTTTTAGACTGCTTTAGAAGAACTTTAAAAAATATATATATACACCTGATCTATGTCCCAATGTGACTTATCTTTGAAACAGTGGTCCTAACGGTAGTTATTTGCAGAGTGATAATAACCACAAACATCTGGAGGAGATACCTATTGATGTTGAACTTTTTATGATTGAGCTCATAAATTATGTTGCAATGTCTACTCCCCCCCCCCCCCCCCCCCCCCCCCCCCCCCCCCCCCCCCCCCCCCCCCCCCCCCCCCTCCACAGGCAAATATGACACAGACATTGAAATGCAAACTATTCTTGTAATTACTGTGGTCAACGCGCTGCAGTCAGTAAATCTACAGGGTTTGTCAGTATCCGTCAGAGGCGAAAAGCAACATTTGAAGCGATGCTGTCACAAACAGCCAATTTCGCATCTTCACTGCTGTGATTTAAACAGCGGGACGCGCGGGATTGCGAAATAGTTCATTACGGAGGGTCCTGACCATTCGGAAATAATGAGCCCGCGAGGCAGACGAAAACAACGCACTTCCCTGCCGACAAACGGTAACTAACGGTAACGGTAACTTTTTTTTTTTTTTTTTTTTTTTTTTTGCGATGCTTCAAAAATACATTCAGCGACCCGCCGCAGAAAGTTCTGGAAGAGTATTTACCGAACGCAAAGCTGACATATCATCCCCAGGCGAACCGTCGCAGGACACAAGTCGTCGGCGGTTGTCAGCGGTTCAGATAAAAGCCCCCCCGGTCGCCGTGTTTGAGCTCAGGGTTTAACGGAGGTGGAATATAACCGGGCGAGCGCTTAGGCGTTAAGGCCAAACGATAAACAGCACACAGACCAATGAAGCTGACTCCTCTGAGCTGCAGAAGAGCGGCAGTGTGGTATAATGGTTGCGGTATAATAAAGGACCTTGTCTTGTAACCTGAAGGTCACAGGTATGATTCCCAGGTAGGACAATGCCGTTGCGCTCTTGAGAAAGGTACTTGACCATGCACTGCTGCTGTAGTATATATCCAGCTGTATAACTGGATGCAACGTAAATGCTATGTAAAGAAAAAAAAAAAAAAAAAAAACAGTTGTGTAAGTCGCTCTAGATAAGAGCGTCCGCTAAATGCCTGTAATGTAATAGAATAATTGAGAAGAGGCCAGGTAAGGCCTACGTTTGTGGATTCAGACCTTTTCTGGGATCAATTAGTTGGGGCTTACAAATATCATTCAGCATTCTAATTTAATACTAATTTAATAGTAATGGCGAATACTTTTAATATATTTTTTTACTAAACATACACAAAGGCTCTAATGCACTTGATAAACATTTTTATAATTCAATATCCAATGCTTCACTGCATATGATGATACTATCTTGCTTGTTGGTGATCAGAGCACTAGGTACAATTTAACTAGGAAAATGGCGAGCGTTGTTGGGCTGAATGGCCTGTTCTTGTCATAATGTGTATGTTATGTTATGTTATGCTATGTTATGTTATGTATATATTAGTCATGGTTCCCATATAAAATGAATGTGCTAATACTGGTACTGTGGCAGCACAGAAAGCAATATTTTCGCTGTGGTTTAGATATATCTTCATTGTCTACACTTAATTATGTAATCTTTCAAATGCCATTTGGCAAAGTGCATAATCTGTTTTGGGCATCCAAAATGGCTCCAGGTAATTGTGACTTTTCAAAACTAAATATCTTTTATTTAGACGCCTCAGCGTTCCAAGAATTCGCAAAATAACAAAATATCTTGAGAGACTCTGCAATTACTGTTAGTCTTGTAATGCTCATGTTCAAATAATCATTCTGTGGAATTAAAACCTTTAATTGCTAGGTGTGTGTGCTAGGTGTATGCGTGTACATGTGTGCATGCGTGTGTGTAAGACTGTGTGTGTGTGCATGTGTGCAGTGTGTGTGTGTGTCTGTCATTGTGTTTTTCATCGTTAATGTCGCAGTTGTCTTTTGTAAATTGAATATATTTTTCATGTAAAGCAGAAAAGGGAATTGCAATCACTGAGTTGAAGGAGGCAACTGGCTATGAATATTAAAACTGACAAACGACAAATAACAGATTTGAAAAAAAACGGCGATAATTTTGCGTCGAGCGGCGGACAGAAATGATTTAGCGCTGTAAACAGTCACGGAGCCTTCCTGGGATTTGTCGGCCTGTTGTTACCGGGGACGACAGACCAAAAACCGGAGGCTTTTTGCTAGATCGCGCCGAGCCCTTCGCAGAAACCCCCCGTGTCCGACAGCGGAGTCCCAGCAGCACGAGCCGGGTTCGGTCTGAGGTTTCGTAGCCTTGTGGAGACGCACAGACTGCGGGCTGCTTTTGAGGCCCGGGTGACCGATTCTGACCTCAAGACGCGTGGTACCGCACGGCAAGGCGCACCTCCTAAATTGCAACTGACAATTTGGCCGCTGGGCCGGCAGTTTGATCCCATCCCGGCCCGAGGAAATAACCTTCAACGGCCTTTTCGCTTTTTAACAAGGTACCCCTTCCCCTCCCCCCTGGTGCCAGCACACGGAACCTTAATATCACCAGACCCCCCCCATCCGCCCTACGCGCTCATGAAACTCAAGTATCCATCTTAAGAAAGTAATAACCAAAATTAGTTTGGACTACTTAATGAAATATGCACACATGTAATAAATGAGGGCGGACTGCAAGACAGATACAGTGGAGAAATAGTCTGTCAGAGGATACATGGGATTTCCCTCCAAGACTGTTGACGTCAGTTAGACGTCTAATCACCCTTGGTGATGGAGGTCAATATACGTCAATCAGTGGGAGCGAAATTAGAGTCTTTTGACGCCAGTAATTCGATGAATACAGAACATCTGTCACAGGTAGAAAAGTGGTCACGTGAAGACTTGACGTCAAGCAGCCTTGTAGCCTCTACGAAGATTGACAAATTGTTTGGGGGGTCAGGGCTAAGAGGGTTGAGAGAGGATAACACAGTTCCTTCAATGGCAGACATCAATAAAGCACATATTAAGTAGGTTTACACATATTACTTTGTGTTGCAAAGTATGACAACACTAAAAAAAATGATATTACAAAATGATCTCCAAATGTAAATGTGAACTTTTTTTCCCATGTTCTTTAAGGTTTTTTTGTTTTCATTTCAGGCAATAACTTAAAATGAAAAATTATATTTCTTTGTGGTGATAAATCAATCTTGCGTGACACTGGATTATTCCTTTACAAAAAGGTAAGTCACAAGACCTTTTTTTTATCATTTTAATATGAAGATACCAAATAGAACCAATGCCATGTGTCATTGTTTGTTAAATGCACACAGGTATAATGAGCGTGTTTATATTTGTGGTGGGTGGTGTGTAGTGGGTGTGTGTGGTGGGAGCAGACAGGCCTCCCTGCGGATGAATACTGCAGGGTATTGCTTTTACGACTGCACCCTGTGACAGGAGACAGTATCGCTGGTGACTCGTTAGCAGCGCGTTAATTAACGTAAACTCAAGGTGGGGGTGGCTTAGGGGGGGTTGGGGGGTGGGGAGGGGGGGGTGGAATTTCAGGGGAGGAGCTAGGGTAATTAGGGATTAAACAGAGGTTGATATGTTGTTCCCCTTTGATGGGATTTATTTACACACTGCGCCGCTTTAATGACTCCAGCCCAGATGTCATCGAGGACGCGGGGCCTCCGAGCGCATCCGATTGGCTGAGGGCTGGCAACGCGCCGCGCCGGGCCAAACCCCCGTTAATCACCCTCCGTCGCACCTTTAATTCGGTGGGATTCATTCATTCATCCATTCATTCATTCATTCATTCAAAGTGCCGTTTTTCAACCAAAAAAAAAAAAAAATCTAATAAAATAAAGACTCCCTTGATTTTTTTTTTTTTTTCTTCTTCTGTTTTTAGGGCGACTCATTTGCACGCTAATTTGCTTGTCTGTGAACTGCTCTCCAAATACTATATCTCGGGTCCTCTTTTGGATAGGGTGGGGTTTTCACAGATTTATCCATTCTAGGCCTCAACCTTTCATTTTACAGGGAATGTCTTCATTTAGACTGTTGCTGCAAACCACCCCCCCCCCCCCCCCCCAGCCCCCCCAAAACGCCCACCAGCAACAATCCCTCTTAAAAGAAGCCCGCCCAGGTAGGGCGATTGGAGGGGTAACACCACGGACAGCCGAGGAACTGCGGGGAAGAGGGGAGGGGTCCTTCTCGAATTTGACCCCAGGTCCCCTGACTGCACTACTGACTCCCAGTATCTGCAACCATAAGTGCTGCCTCACTTTCTTCCCTCCATCACAACCTTCACTGACCCTCTACTGACACTGCACTGATTCTACTGACTACATGGACTCAACACTGACTCTGTACTGACTACACTGACTCAACACTGACCCTATACTGACGCTACACTGACTCTGCTGAATCTAGATACACTCTACACTGACTACATGGACTCAACACTGACTCAACACCTGAATACACTGACTCTATACAGACTGTGTACTGACTACACTGACTACACTGACTCTACACTGACTCTGTACTGACTACACGGACTCTACACAGACTGTGTACTGACTACACTGACTCTACACAGACTGTGTACTGACTCTACCCTGTCTGCCACAGATTCTACAGATCCACCAGATACTCTATTCTTGGGGTTCTGCGTTCTGTGCCGTTGAATTCCGCCGGTGCAGAACATTCCGATTCCGTGCACCTTCCGACCAGCTGACCGACACTGTGGAAACGGACAGTCCGTCGTGCCGTAGTAAGAAAGTTCCGGAAAACTCTTCTCTCCAGCGGGGCCGTCCCTGCAGTTTGAGAAGCAGAGAGGGGGCGGTGGGAATGCAGGGTATGTGACAGCTTAGCATAATCTGTGGCAGCATTTTACTCAAGGTGCACTTCACCTGCCACACACCCGGGTTTTCCGGACGCCTCTGTTTGTCAATATTTGCATTTCTGATGTTGCCGGGTGTGTTTCCCCCCCCCCTCCCCCCCCCACCTTCCCTTCACACCGCATGTGCCAATGAAAAGCTAATCCTGCCAGTCATTTTGCCCCTTGTTTTGTATGGGTTCTAATTTCACTGCTGTTGGAAAATTACACATAATTACAGCCCGCGAATGCTAATGCTCCTTTCTCCTTCCCAGCTTCCCCCTCTCCCCCCCCCCCTCCCCCCCACCCCTCCTCCCTCCCCCCTCCCCCCCGACTCTGCTGTTTTGTAATCTGCTGTTTAGACGGCTCGTGTGGAGGAGAACACACAGCCGCACACCACATCCTCCCAAACACAAACACTGGCATGTGTGACTCGCAAAACACGTGTGGACACGCACACACCACACACACACATACACTCTCACACCCACACATGCACACGCACACACATACACTCTCGCACACACACACATGCACACACATACACTCTCTCTCACACACCCACACACACACATACACTCTCACACCCACACAAGCACACGCTCATACATACACTCTCACACCCACACACACGCACACACTCACACACATATATATTTCATAGATATCTACCATGGCTACCAGGGAAGCTGTATAAATCTTATATTGGTGTTGGCAATGTGTCTGATGTTTTTCCATCTTCTCTTGCTGAATATTTTTTTTTAAATCAAACTTTTTCTTGAAAATGCACTTGCAGTTCTATAGTGATATGTACTGTACCATTTCTTATTCATGTTTCAAAATATCATTAATTGATTTATGGGTATACTCCAGCTAATTGTTGAATGTCATAGGGAAGAGGTCCAAAAATGTATGCATATTTACATATGTACATATGTGTATGTGTGTGCACGTGTGTGTGTGTGTTTGTGTGCATGTATGTGCGTGCGTGTGGATGCGTTTGTGCGTGTGTGCATGTGTATGTTTGTGTATGTGCGCATGTATGTGTATGTGTATGTATACGTGCGTCTGCATGTGTATATGTATGTATACGGTATGTGTGTGTGTATGTATATGCGCGTGTGTAAGTGCATGTGCATGTGTATGTATATTGTATGTACGTGTGCGTGTATGTGTATGTATACTGTATGTGCGTGTGTGTATGTATATGTGCATGTGCGTGTGTATATGCGCGTGTGTGTAGTATGCATGTGCATGTGTATGTGCGTGTGTATGTATATATGCGTGTGTGTGTATGAATACGTGTGTATGTGTGCGTGTGTATGTGTATGTGCATGTACTGCATGTGTGTGTGTGTGTATGTATATGTGGCATGTGCATGTGTGTGTGTATGTATGTGTATGTGCGTGTGTGTATGTATGTGTGTGTGTGTATGTGTGCATGTGCGTGTATGTGTGTGTGTGTATGTATGTGCGTGTGCGTGTGTGTATGTATGTGTGTGTGTATGTATATGTGCATGTGCGTGCGTATGTGTGTGTGTGTATGTATGTGCGTGTGCGTGTGTGTATGTATGTGTGTGTGTGTATGTATATGTGCATATGCGTGTGTATGTGTGTGTATGGTATGTGTGTGTGTATGAATATGTGCGTGTGCGTGTGTATGTGTGTGTGTGTGTATGTGCGTGTGCGTGTGTGTATGTATGTGTGTGTGTGTGTGTATGTATATGTGCATGTGCGTGCGTATGTGTGTGTGTATGTATGTGTATGTGCGTGTGTGTGTATGTATATGTGCATGTGCGTGCGGCCCTGTGGATACCATCAGCACAGCGTGAAGCAGGATTCTCTATGAAGGCCAGGAGCAGGTAGGCATTGCTCAGGGTTCCCGTTCTCCTTCACGGACGCTGCTGCTTGTGCCGAGTGGACCCGGCGTGGCTGTAGAAGGGGATCTCCGCAGTGTTTAATGTCTTACGGAGGAGCGCAGGGCCGGGTCCTGCTCCTCTGGGCGAGGGGACAGGAGAAGGGAGAGCGGCGGAGCTCTCCGCCCCAAACTGGGGGGCCGCAATTTCCCCAAACCCACAGGCGGCACTCTGACACCCCGCCCCTAGACTGGAGAAGAGGGACTGCAGCCTCCCCTAGAGAGGGAGAGAGAATTAGAGAATGAGAGAGAGAGAGAGAGAGAGAGAGAGAGAGAGAGAGAGAGAAGGGGAGAAGAGAGAGAGAGAGAGAGAGAGAGAGAGGGAGAGAGAGGGAGAGAGGGAGAGAGAGAGATTGAAAGAGGCAGAGAGAGGGAGAGAGAGATTGAAAGAGGCAGAGAGAGAGAATGAGAGAACGAGAGGAGAGAGAGAGAGAGAGAGAGAGGGAGAGAGAGAGAGATTGAAAGAGGCAGAGAGAGAATGAGAGAACGAGAGGCAGAGAGAGAGAATGGGCTTGGGGAAAGAAAAAGGAAAGATGGGTGAGGACGGGTGGGAGGGGGGAATATTGAGGGCAAAGTAAACGATGATAAGCGTAGATAGAAAGAAGAGGGAGTAAAGGATAGAGAGGTAGAGAGAGAAGGACTCTGAAAAGAGAGAGAGAGAGAGAGACAGAGAGAGAGAAAAGGAGAGAAAAGAGGTCATGCAGTGGTTATGAAACTAACTCTGACCTAATCTGGCCTAGTCTTTTCCGCAGCTTTTTTTTTTTTTTTTTTTCAAGCACTAGAAGAAGAAGAAAAAAAAAAAACAGGCAGAAATTAGAATGAGTGACAGCTTGGGAACAACAGAGAGAACGCTGCCAGTAAATTCACCCTAAGAAACACTGAAAGTCATTTTCAAATGGCAGCAAGACCGTAATGCCGAACGACTGAAGTAAATGAAGAGGGAGACGTGTTTGCGTTCTCTAACCGCGATGACACAGGGAATCTCATTCGCTCTTGATCTCCAGAGTCATAACACAGCACGCTGATTTCAGTTTCGCTTCAAAAACATTTATGTTTAACTCTTTCCTTGTGCATCATGATTGGGGGTGGGGGTGGGGGTGGGGGGGTGGGGACAGATGCAATTTACAAATACACAGACGTGACAAGCCAATAAGACCTCAAGAACACAACACCGCTGATTATCTAGACCCCAGATTCCTTTAAAAATCTTGATATTATTCTCTGACCGTATGGATGCGTCCAACATATAAACACACATCGCCGCTAGGAAATTAGACCAGTCATTTCCAGTCTATACCATCATCGCTCTGAGGGTGAATAACAATGAAGCCGTGACTCAAACCACTCCCTCACTCTCTACTCCCTCGAGAGAGAGAGAGAGAGAGAGAGAGAGAGAAAACACTTTGTGGATCATTTAGCTGACAATGATGACGTTGATGATGTTTATTTGGGGAGTGCGAAGGTGAAGGTAAGAAACTGGCACAGGAAGAGGCACACTTGTTCTTCAGCTTCTGTTTTTCACTGAGGCGTGCAGAACCACCAGTTTAGAGATCAGTGAACTGAAGATCAGTGCATTGGTCTAGAGATCAGTGAAATAAGGATCAGTGCACTAGTCTAAAGAACAGTAAACTAAAGATCAGGGCACTGGTCTAAAGAACAGTAAACAAAAGATCAGTGCATTGGTCTAAAGACCAGTGAAATAAAGATGAGTGCATTGGTCTAAAGATCAGTGAAATAAAGATCAGAGCAATGGGCTAAAAAACAGTAAACTAAAGATCACGGCACTGGTCTAAAGAACAGTAAACTAAAGATCAGTGAACAAGTCTAAAAACCAATGCAGTGGTCTAAAGATCAGTGAACTGGTCTAAAATCAATGTACAGGTCGAAAGATCAGTGCAGTGGTCTAAAGATCAATATACTGGTCTAAAGATCAGTGCAGTGGTCTAAAAATCAATGTACTGGTCTAAAGATCAGTGCAGTGTTCTAAAAATCAGCAGTGTCTTAACTATCAAATTTATATCTATTTATATATCAAAATAATAAAACACTAAGCCTGCTACAGCCCGAAAATATGCTGTGAATGGAATAGGCGGCAAACGTATTTTGTCTTCAGAACCATTTGTGAAAACCATTTCAGTAATTACACACAGAAGTTCTACGTCAAGGTTAGAAAGTATGGCTAGAAAGTAGTGGGATGGCAAGCTACAGACAAAGGCTATCATTATTCATTATCAGCGGGTATTCTTGTTATCCACACTTATAATACATTGATGGATGCTCAGTGTCAATACTGTTTTTTGTTTACTAGGTTTAAACTGTAATTTAAAAACTGCTATATATTTTAAAAAAACACTAATGGAACGGGAGCTGAAGACCTCCCAGGTGCTTCTCCACCCCTAGCCCCCCAGTGGTGGAACGAACCCCCCCCCCCCCCCCATTCCTCTACGAACCACTCGGTCATTGCCCATCTTCCGCCGTGGTCTGAAGACGTACGCGTCTCTTCAGCTGCACCTGGACTAGCTATCTGGACTCCGCAGGGACTCTCCCATTCTGGGAGTGCTCTTATCGCTTCTTCTTATCGTTAGAATCCCTTCTAATTTGTTCCAGCGGCACTTTCACGTTACGCTCGTATCTCCATCCAGCGCTATATTGCACTTGTACCGTTATCTCGATGTTGTAGCTCATCGTCATGCCTCCTAGTTTGACTTGCCACAACTATCTGGCCTAGCTAGCCTACGCTTACTGTGTGAACTGGACTTTAATGTGTTCGCGGCTCTGGTTAACAGTTACATAATGAGCATTGCACCATATTGGACCCATGTTTTGTACTTGTTCCAGTGACTCACTGCATGTCACTTTGGATGAAAGCGGCTGCCAAATAAATGCAATGTAATGTAATGTAATTCTGACTCAGACGTGTGCAGCAAATGGCAAAGTAAGTGCATTATAAATAGCGAGTGTATTCTACACGGCGGGCACAAACGTCTGCAGTGGACAGAAATGCCTGTTAGTGCGTTGCACTCTGGGTAATGGCATGAGAGGATAACCGCGAGGAACGACCTTTGAGGTCTCCCTGCCACCCACTCCTCACCAACCGGAGCGGGCACAGGACGATCTCGTCGAAAAAGGGTACACTTACGAAGGGGGGTGGCTGAGAGGCCATAGCAGAGATAACTAAAAGACCTAACGGTCCTAATGGAGAGCGTAGCAGGTAGAACTCCCTCCAGGGAACTACAGGACCCAGAAGCCACCACACGGGGCGACGAGAACAGAGGCCGCATTATCGCAGCCAATCACTACTGAGCCGGCGACGAAACCTGCATCCGCGAGGGAGGACAGGATCGCAGACACGGCCTTAATGGACACGGCGAAGCGGACACAAATCGGGAATATGAAACTACGCTCTGCTTGCGTGCGTCTGGTGGAAAATGCTGAAGGAAATGGAATTTGGGGGGGGGCCCAAATAATCTGAGAGGAAATGTTTTAAAGAGAGAAGTGTTTTGATACATCCGGTAAGGTGTGAACTAGACAGATTTGGTCAGGATATCAAGGGGCTGGAGAGAAAGATCGAAGTGACTGTAATCGCAGCCGATACAGGTGCAGTTAGATGCTGCAGTTTGTTTATTCAACAGTCTGGTACTTGTGTAAGGTGTACAAATGAAGACACCTATATGCTCCTAAGATCCGCCAACTCTACTCTGTAGTGGACATGAGTCTCTGGTCTTTACCTGAAGAACCATATATTCTACTATGCTTACATTGAGTTAAATATTGATACGTACATATTTGGTGTGGCAAATATTCAGGGAAAAATATGGATGCACTGCAAAGAAATTATCTGTGCATGTTGCCCACTTGTGTGCTTCACCTGAGTTGAGCTCTTGTCATGCAATAGAACCCAACACTTACACGTTCCATTATATGTTCTCCGTGGTGTAATAAAACATTGGTAATTCATTTCAGAAACCACCAGGGTGGGAAGTGTACAGTTATTATTTCACTTGCCACGGACAACAAGCATAATGCGCCACTTGTAACTATGCAGACAGACAACCCCGTGAGCAAGGTCTTCCGAATTTTCCTACGCCGATTTTCTTCCTCGTGTCCACGCATTGTTGCTGCTAAGAAGATTGAAGACCGTCTCCCTGTTTGTCTTTTCCGGTTATTTTAAACTGGTTGTATAATGTCCAGCAGCGCTGCCAATTTAGGGTAAGGAGTGAGGTCATTCTTCAGAGTGAGTGGATTAGTTTTAATTTTATGGGGCTGCACCGACTATATTTTATGAATGACACATTTGGCGTTTCTGGTCTCGGTTCTGCGTTTCTGTCGTATGGTGTATATGTACGCAGCGGTGTGTGTGTGTGTGTGTGTGTGTGTGTGTGTGTGTGTGTGTGTGTGTGTGTGTGTGTGTGTGTGTGTGTGTGCGTGTGTGCGTGCGTGTGTGTGTGTGTGTGTGTGTGTGTGTGTGTGTGTGTGTGTGTGTGTGTGTGTGTGTGTGTGTGTGTGTGTGTGTGTGTGTGTGTGTGTGTGTGTGTGTGTGTGTGTGTGTGTGTGTGTGTGTGTGTGTGTGTGTGTGTGTGTGTGTGTGTGTGTGTGTGTGTGTGTGTGTGTGTGTGTGTGAGTGTGTGTGTGTGTGTGTGTGTGTGTGTGTGTGTGTGTGTGTGTGTGTGGTGTGTGTGTGTGTGTGTGTGTGTGTGTGTGTGTGTGTGTGTGTGTGTGTGTGTGTGTGTGTGTGTGTGTGTGTGTGTGTGTGTGTGTGTGTGTGTGTGTGTGTGTGTGTGTGTGTGTGTGTGTGTGTGTGTGTGTGTGTGTGTGTGTGTGTGTGTGTGTGTGGTGTGTGTGTGTGTGTGTGTGTGTGTGTGTGTGTGTGTGTGTGTGTGTGTGTGTGTGTGTGTGTGTGTGTGTGTGTGTGTGTGTGTGTGTGTGTGTGTGTGTGTGTGTGTGTGTGTGTGTGTGTGTGTGTGTGTGTGTGTGTGTGTGTGTGTGTGTGTGTGTGTGTGTGTGTGTGTGTGTGTGTGTGTGTGTGTGTGTGTGTGTGTGTGTGTGTGTGCGTGTGTGTGTGTGTGTGTGTGTGTGTGTGTGTGTGTGTGTGTGTGTGTGTGTGTGTGTGTGTGTGTGTGTGTGTGTGTGTGTGTGTGTGTGTGTGTGTGTGTGTGTGTGTGTGTGTGTGTGTGTGTGTGTGTGTGTGTGTGTGTGTGTGTGTGTGTGTGTGTGTGTGTGTGTGTGTGTGTGTGTGTGTGTGTGTGTGTGTGCGTGTGTGTGTGTGTGTGTGTGTGTGTGTGTGTGTGTGTGTGTGTGTGTGTGTGTGTGTGTGTGTGTGTGTGTGTGTGTGTGTGTGTGTGTGTGTGTGTGTGTGTGTGTGTGTGTGTGTGTGTGCTGCCCACGTGTAACTTTTTCAGTCGAGCGGCGAGACCACGGAGCTCGGTCCGTGAGCGGAATTCAAGCGATCGGCGTTTGCGCACCACGGTGAGTTAAGATGCGCGAGGTATCTATTATTTAAGTTCGTCTGGTTTGATTTGAATTTGCAGCGGACTGCTTTGTGTATCTACACAGTATCCACTGTTTTTTTATTTATTTATAACCCCCTCTGTGAAAACACAGACAAGCTGGCGGAGATGGAGGCCCTTTGTTTTAATTCAAGCCAAGAGAAAAAACCATATCGTAACATAGATAGGCCACCTATCTGTGGCTGGTTTGGTTATAAATGGCCAAACTGCCGGGCTACCAGACAGCGTAATGCTGTGTAATCACCAACAAAGCTGCCAAAAATAGAATGGATTTTACCGGAGGTTTTACCTTCACAATACCTTACATAAAGAAAATATACTAAAACAAGACCAGGTCAAAACCTAGTATACGGCTGGACCTAACACACGTGATCCGGCCGACCAATGGCGTAACTGCATAACTCTGCCGACCAATGGTGTAACTTCATCACTCACTCACTCAGTCACTCAGTCAGTCACAGACATTCGCGTTTGTAGGGCTGGCCCCGCTGGTGCGGTCCAGCCAAAAAAACATATGTAGACACTCCACGTATACTCCACAATGCATTAAAATATATTGTCTTATTTGCTTAATAATAAATCGTGTAGTTCACACTGAGACCACTGACGAATGAGGAATCCCACTGAGTCCAAAAGTGGTATATTTTGCTATATATATTTCCTTATGTTGTGATTACAATAAATTCATTGTTATTTGGGTATAGCGGTTCATTAGAATGCAAAGATTAGGGGGTGGGGTGTAGGCAGGGACAATAGTAATAATTATAAACCTATTCTCTTATCTGGGGAGGCTTGGAGGAGCACGCCTGGGAATACGTGGTGGGGGAGCCCCAAAACACTTCTGCTACTCGGTAGCCACTCCCCTCCTACCTCTCTCCTTTTCCCACACCATCTCCTTCTCTCTGCTCCTCCTCCCATATAGGAAGCAACTCCGGGCTGGATCTGGGCCGATTCTGGCCCGGAGTCAGCACTGCCGGGCCGGACTGTATGTAGATCTGGCCCGGAGTCACTTGTGGTTTGGACTCCCTCTCTCCGTCTATCTTCCCTCTCCCTAACATGCTGTCTCTCTCTCCCTCTCGCTCTCTTTCTATTACATTTTCTCTCCTTCACCCTCTCACTCTTTTTATCCCTCTCACTTACTGTCTCTTCTCTCTCTTTTCTTCTCGCTCTGCCTCTTTCTCTTGCCTCCTCCTCGCTTACAGCCTGCATTCTGGGGTTATTCCGTCTGTTTCTCTCCTCCTCCGTTTTTATCCTTCTTTTCTCCTCTGCCTTTCTCTCTTTCCCTGGCCGTGTGATAATTTTTAAATATCTGTCCATCCTTCCCTTCCATTTCCCTTAACAACTCGTTAAAAGGGGATGATACAATTATACCTCCTGCTCAATATATTTCATTGTATATGCATTGACAATGCAGTACAGCGTCCCGAAAACATTCTGTTATTGGAAGCCATTATGACATCCATCTGAATAAAATTCCCTCCACATTTTTCCCCCTAAATTCTTTTGCTGTTTTTTTACATTTTTTTTTTTTTTTTTTAAACTGATGCTCAGAGGGTGGGCTCACATAGTTTTTCTTTTTGAGTCGCTGGCAAAAAAAAAAAAAAGCGAAGACGCTGTGCACTGTATCAAAACCACCTTCAGATTAACAGACTGTTTTCTGCTATCTCGAACCTACAGCCAGTGGATTCGCCCACTCCTCCCCCCCCCCCCCATGGACAGCTGCCTTTTGTTATTCTCAGTAAAACCGAGAATCAGATATAACACCGGAGGAAGAAGGGGACAGTCGAATGTCGCGACGAGCGGTGTTCAAGCGTAGGTGAACCCCGTCTGGAAGGGCTATCGTAAACACACGGGGGCAACCGCACACTTTTCGGAAAGAGAGAGACAGGCCGCTAATTATGCCTTAGCCTGCCGGCGCTTCTCCGTCCCGCTTGCATTCAGGCACCAACTTTTTCTTTTATATATATATATATATATATATCTTGTGCTGTTGACAGCCCTACCCGGGCCAGGCTAAGTACAGGGTCCCTTGCACCCTTGTAGGGCCTCAACACCCCCCCCCCCCCCCCCCAGTGCCCCCCCCCCCCCCCCCCCCCCCGGCCCCACGCACGTCCCTCCCCCCTCAGCGAGAGAAGCATGTGGGCTAACCACAGACAGAGAGAGGTATGGGGAGGGCCAGACCTCCCCTCCGTCGGATTACCGCAGGGGGAAACATCACTGCCAGCCCCGCTCTGAGCTCCAGCAGAACTCTCCAGCGCCGCTGCGGTACACAGCTCCCTCCCTCTGAGGAGCGCGCTAATACAGGCTCTCTCACATGCGTGTGCTCAAACACGTACACACACGCACACACACACACACACGCACACACACGCACACACACTCTCACATGCGTGTGCTCAAACACGTACACATACACACACACACACACACACGCACACACACTCACACACACACACACACACACAAACACACACGCACACACACACACACACACAAACACACACGCACACACACACACACGCACTCTCTCACACACACACACGCACACACACACACACACATACATACATACACACGCACACACGCACACACACACACACACACATACATACATACACAAGCACACACACACGCACACACACACACATACATACACACGCACACACACACACACACACTCACACACGCACACACACACACACACACACACGCACACAAGCACACACTCACACACACACACACACACACACACACACACACACACACACACTACACTCTCTCACATGCGTGTGCTCACACACGTATACACACGCACACACACACACACACACACACTCTCACATGCTTGTGCTCAAACACATATACAAGCACACACACACACTCACACTCTCACATGCGTGTGCTCAAACACGTATACACACGCACACACACACGCACACACACATACACATACACTCTCTCACATGTGTGTGCTCAAACACGTATACATGCACACACACACACACACACACAGACACACATCACACACGTGTACACTTAAATGCACACATACATAAGCACACATACACACAGACACACGTGTACACTCAAATGCACACACACACAAGCACACACACACACACCATTTTTCTCTCATACGAATACACACAAACACATACACTCACATATGCACACTCATTTACATGTAAAAACACACACTTTCTCTTTCACACGCACTGTCTCTCTCACACATATATACATACTTGCAAACACGTTCACACACTGGCACATGTAAAAAAAAAAAAAACCACACACGCACACACACTTGTAAAATTACACATTCACACTCTCAAACATCTCAAACGCATTCACACTCAGATAGGCACTCTCATGTTTATGCTTCATACACAGTAACAGAGACTATTCACAACCTCACATAAGACGGACACACATATACACTCTTCACACATTCACACCGACACACCAAAAAATCTGCATTCGTACACAGGTTCATCCAAACTTGCACATGCGTACTCAAACATATTCAGGCAAAGAATACAAACCCTCACACAATGTAGACCCACACACTTTCAACACATGTATACTCTCAAATATATGTGCACAGACACAATCCATTACATATCTACAAGTCTAACATACCAAGACAAAGACACCCTTACAGATCTATTCACTCATGGTTACAGGCGCAAACACAAATAGTTATGGGCACACACACGCACACACACAGTTACGCATGCACATATTTATTTTTCATATGTGGGCATCTGGCAGAAGAGTACAGTGTAAAACCCCATTTGAAAGCGCTGGCTTGATGCAGTGTTTAGTGTGGGTTGCACGTCTGGTGCCAGTAGTGAGAAACAGCTCTGGAACAGTGCTTTTCAGACGTAAAAAGGGAACAGTAAAAGCGAACAGTAAAAAATGCCTCTCCGAGCATTTGTGTCTCCCAGTTAATGCTGCTATCTGGAATCGCAATCCATGTGTTAGCGCGAGCTGAGTCTGTGCAGTAACCGACCGCAGGACCAGATTTCTCCCTCAGCCCACTCGCAGGGGCTGGAAGCCCACTTTCCAAAAAAAAAAAAAAAAAAAGAGAGAGAGAGAAAACGCTCTACGACCAAACCCCATCTTCCGTTTGGCAGCGCGTATCATTCTTTTGTCTATACACATGACATTTGGCGATTCTGCCATTTTGCAGGCGGCTTCCCTGGGACTGATTTGACTACTTCATTGTTTATTTTTTTTTAACCAGATACGCGGGCACGCGCATTCGCGTTCCCAACACAGGTCCGTGCGCACGTGCGAGCCGCGGGCAACACAGCCGTTATTCGCGATGACAAAACAACCTCCCAGAGCCGACCGGAGAACTTTCATTACTCCTTCTTTACAAGTCTGTAATCTTTCAGCCTTTTTTTCAGCTTCTCGTCTTTTCTTCGCTGCATGTATCTTTTATAGAATTTCTGCGCTCCGTTTTTTGAAGTGGGAGATTGCCGAGCTTGATGTGGACTGCTTTTTAAGTTTTAATAAGCCATTTGGCGTTAATGAAAGCTGTTTGACTGTCACTGCTGCCACATTCCCAACGGGGTCACTCCACGTTTTATTCATTTATTTATTTTTTTGTGGCCATTCATAATTTTCATAACTAAATATTAAGTTAGGATCTCGGCTATGTAAAACTCGAGAGAGAGAGAGAGACAAGAAAACCCAGCACCAATATAGAAGGACTCCTGTTTTTATTACCATTTCAATTTATTTCCTCAAAAGACTGGCAAAAAGGAATTTGTGAGGGAGAAAGTATGATTGAAGGACTTGAAGGTTATTTTGATACTTTTATTCAACTTTCATAAAAGACAAACGTGCAGGTGTACACACCAACCTATCCACACACACACACACACACATTCAATAGTTGTTGTTTTTTTTTCAAGAAATATATTCCTAAAAAGCTATATCTTGTAAAAACGGCCATTTGATGCAAAGGTTTTTCGGTGAGTGAAGAGGGGACTTCCTCTCGTAATCCCCCCTTCATTTCAGCAGGGAACCTGTGTGAACTGGGCGGCAGGTCCGGGAAAGAAAGAAATCTTTTTTTAAAAGACCAACTGCCCTGCGCTCGCTGCCAGCTCTACATCCAGGCATAAACAACGAGCGTTAGCTCAGTTAGGAAACATCTTGAGGAGGTAAAACAAGTGGAGAGGTGAGACCGGGCTGCTGTAATCCACACACGCCTCCCGCCCTCCGGACAGTGGATTACACCCCGGGACTCTGTTTATGTCCCCGTTACGAAAACCGGCCCAGCCTCGCAGCAGACACCTCCTCAGGCAGATATAGCCGTCAGCTCGGAGGCGCTCGATGAACGACAAGGCCCCGGAAGGGTCGCTTTAACCGAAAGCGGCGACTACGCGGCCGCAGGGGGGCTCCCGGGGGGATGGGGGGGGGGGGGGGGGGGGGGGTAATGAAGAACGCACCCTCGCTGTCCGTCATAGGGACCCACCGAGCTTGGCGCCCAAAAAGCGCAGACGATCGATAATTTCATCCGGGACGTCTGCTTTTTTCGAAAACCTACAGAGATGCAGGGCCCAGCTGCACCTTCGAAGCCCTCTCCAGGAAAAATACAGCTGTGCAAATGGGTAAAAAAAAAAAACTTCAAAAAAAAAAAAGAAAAAACTAAACACTAACTCCTCATGTAAGGGCCAGCATAATTCAATAAACAGCGACGAAAGCCATAATACAGTAACACCATCGGTAGCAACAGTCCTGGTGGATGACGTCACCTTAAAACAGGCCGCATTAGCTCTGGCTCATTGGGTAGTTATGGGTACAGCTGCTATCGCGTAGATTTGGTCATTCAGTGGATGATGAGGAAGGAGGTGGTGGGCTTTGCCAGAGACCTTGACGAGCTCTATAAGCGTCTAAAGTTATTGGCGCCTGCAATCAGGGGTGATGCCAGGGAATTTGGGGCCCCATAAAAAGATCTCACATTGGGCCCCACCACTCCAGACCACCCCCCATTCCTGCAGAATTACAGAATGGTTTTTTGTGGGCCCCTGTGAGCCAGGGCCCTCAGAATCATCCTAACCACCCCCCCCTCCCCATCCCATACAACACCCCTGCCTGCAATGATTTGGCTCAAATGGTTTAGCCCAACTGGTTTTTCCCAAGTCGATCAAGCCCAGCTAGCTCACCGAGCGTTTCATCTCTGTGGCAAAGTGCAATTGCACATTTCACAAGTCGTTCCCCCCAATGGGCGGGGCCGAAAAGTGACATCGTAATTCCAACTGTCACCATAATGGCTCACCATTAAGGGCCAACCGGCCATCTCTACCCTTCCAGAAGGTGTAGCAGGAAAGGACACAGCAAAACAAACCAAAAAAAAACACTGGAGTTAGAAAACCAAAAACCAACTATTTATCTTATTTAGGGGGTCTGTTGTGTCTATTCAGGTCTATACATAACAGAGCTCCACAGCACCCAGCATTATCTGTCCTGAGCAACACTGCCTTCTCACCCCAGAGACTAACAACTAAAATAAAAAGAGCGGGAAAAACCTAGCCTGGAGCGAGTAGCCTGGACTGTGACTGCCATTGCCTACAGGTATGGCAGACGGAGTCAGAGACCAAAGGTAACATTACATTACATTACATTACAGGCATCTTATCCAGAGCGACTTACACAACTTCTTACATAGCATTCACATTGCATCCATTTATACAGCTTGGTTATATACTGAAGCAATGCAGGTCAAGCACCTATGCTCAAGTGAACAACGACAGTGTTCAACCTGGGAATCGAACCCACAGCCTTTGGGTTTGCAAGACCACTCTGCTATCCATCATTACTACACTGCCTCGCAATAAAGGACAAAGCGACCGTGAACGACAAACGAAACCAGTCTTGGACTCCCATTTTATGGACCGTTCCCTCAGCCCGGCAAAGATATGGTTACGTCCCGCCCCCCCCCCCCCCCCCCCCCCCCCCCCCCCCCTTAGCAGACAGGCCCCGTTGCTGACAGCAGGTTTTATTTGATGTGGAGGTCTAGTATTCGGTTTCAGCGTTGGCTGCACATATGATCCCCATTAGGGCCTAGCGAGAACCCCGCGCTGGTTCTCGAAGCTGTGGCGTTTGGACGACGAGGACGACGAGGGGTGATGTAAGTGTTAATAAAGACCATTCGAGGAGCTCTAGGCCCCTCCGCTGGATTGGTGACTACAGCAAAAAAAAAAAAAAAAAAAGAAAAAAAAAAAAAAAGGAATGCCCCCGATCCTTAAAGAGACAAACAAACCCAGGCGGCTCCGGACTGCCGCTACTAGTGCCTAAAACAGGCACGAAATAAAGCGATTATCCATCGATGAACCTCTGACTCCGGAAGCTTGTCTTGTGTGGCCTTCTAATCCAGGAGCTTGATGAATGACCCCTTTCTGAATGTGTCAGTCTGCAGTGAGCGATGCACTGATACGGCATCCGGCACCACCGTTTCACTGTGCTGTGCTCTGGGTTAACAGGACGGGGATAAGACAGCAGTGACATCATATTACTGGTAGGAACCCACCAGTCCAGGGGGTATTTTAGTGACAGCCAATAGAACGATGCCAGTTCTCGTGTGATTATTTGGATGCTTTCTGGCTGAAGTAGAAAGAGAAAGCATCCACCAATCACCATCACCAATGTTCAACTGGCTGCTACCAGTATTCTCTGTGATTGGTGGAGGTCCTCTATGTTTATGTGCGCAGGTTGAAAACATTACCTTCTTATTCCTATTTTACAACTCTTGGCTGTACCAGAACCGGGCTTGCTAGCATAGCTATGGCATTTGTTTTCGTCCACATTTCTATTAAGGCTAACGTTAGCCAACAATCAGTCAATGGCCTCTCAAACTCAGTAGGGACAACAGGGGCTTGGGTAGCTACTGCAACTGAGAAACCCTGTAGTGATATTTGCCAGAAGGTCTTCACTGATACTCCACGAAATATGGATAGCGTGCTAGGATAACAATAACAAATATAAATATTTTATATTACAAATTGAATTGTAATACTCGTCTTAAACAAACATTAAATCTTGTACCCTTCCCAATTTAGATTTAAAGCAAAAAAAAATTGTCCAGCTGTATAAATTACACCTCTCTATAACTAGCAGAATTAATGATAAAATTTCTCAAATCGTTTTATCATCAACATCAACATTTACCCATGTAGGTGTCAGCCACTGCTGTCTGGGACAAAACATATCACTTCTGAAAAAAACACACCTCATATTTTAAAGTTTAAATTAGGTGAGACGGTTTATGAGAGCATAAGGGATTCAGGTGGGAAAGCAGTGAGCCCTGGTCAGCCAGCGTGACTTGGCATGGCTTTCCATGGCTTGGCACGACTTGTTTACAAGGGGGTACAAAAGGGCTGGGGGATTACTGTAATACGAACCAGGCCTGCTATGGCCTGACGTACAGTACATACAGGCCATTAGACTGCTGTCCTGGGCGGCTGCAGCTGTCTCTTGGGGTTTCGACTCGTGACGGAGTGTAGCACATTGGGGTAAGGAACTGGGCTTATAACCGAAAGGTCGTAGGTTCGATTCCCGGGTAGGACACTGCCGTTGTACCCTTGAGCAAGGTACTTAACCGAAATTGCTTCAGTGTATATCCAGCTGTATAAATGGACACAATGTAAAATGCTGTGTTAAAAAGTTGTGTAAGTTGCTCTGGATAAGAGCGTCTGCTAAATGCCTGTAACGTAATATGTAATGTAATGTTTCGGCGCCTAAATGGTTAACTTAAATCACCGGTTGGCTACAGAGTCGACGCGCACCTCGTTTTCCGAAAGCCCAAGCTGGCCGCCTGGCTGAGCGGAAACCACGGAAACCTGCAGACGCAGCAGTCCTCCAGGACTGGCGTCTGACACTTCAGTGCTCCCCTCTGCACTCGCCGTCGGCCAATAACGCGGCCCTGACAAGGCCGTGGTGTTTTTTAAAAAAATGTTATTTTTATACAATGGCCTTATAAAAAAAGGCTTAACTCTGAAATTCACTGTGTCAGACGATGGAGATGCAGCAGCCAATCACACAAAAAAAAAAAAAAAACAGCTTCAGGTTCATAAACATGGGAAGAGGTTTCATATCATGGCATATCTACCAACACAGCAGCGATGGCGTGAGCTGAACTCAAGGTTCCATACCTTGAGACTTACCCACCCGGATTAGCGAGCGACTCTGGTTCTGGCCCGAAGTCAGCACTGCCGGGCCGGATCTGGGCCGATTCTGGCCCACAAGTCGGCGCCGCTGGGCCCGGAATCCGCGCAGATCTGGCCCGGAGTCGCTCGCTATCTGGGGGGGGGGGGGGTCTACATTATAGAGTGTGGCAGAGGGGCGTAGTATAATAGTCAGGATAATTGGCTCGCAACTCCAAGGTTGTATAGGTTTGAGTCCCAGGTGGGTTGCTACCATTGTGCCCTTTAAGTAAGGCACTTAATCTGCATTGCTTCAGGGAAAAAAAATATCCAGCTGGGTGAAGAGGTGGTCTGTGTACGTCTCTCTGCATAAAGCCTTCGATAACTGCTTAAAACGTAAGTATGATTATAGATTTTGCTCAGCTAATAGCAATGTGTCCACCACCCTTTCCAAGGAACATGGAATGACCAGGGTTGGGATGCCAATTTAGAGGGGGGGGGGTGGGGGGGGGGGGGGGGGGGGTTAGGACCATTCCAGGGGCCCTCAAAAGATTCTGCTGTGATTGTGCAAAGACGTGTTGGCCTGGGGTGGTGGGGTTTTTTCGTGGGGGCCCAAAATGCTGGATGGCACCCCTGGACTGAGGCCGAGGGATTTTCTACCCTCCACATTCCCTCATATTCACCACGCACCACGTAAATTGTCTTGAGGGACAGACAATGCAAAAACATTTTATCGATCACAAATCAGCAATTTCATTGATAAAGTTCAGGATCGACTACTTAAAAAAAAAAAAAAAACTTTAAATACCAGTACATTGTTGTAATCCAAGCGTCTTTATCTCAGAGCAAATGCAAACACTGGTAAGTGGGGCAACACGGTGGAGCAGGTTTGAGATGGTGATTAAAAATTAAACGCATAAAATACAGTATACTGCATTGCACGCACTTCACACTAGTACAGCCTTAGCCGAATAACAGTGGGCTGCACTGGCCATTCACATACATAGTGCTAACATACAGTCGTAACAATTGACTGTGAGAATAAAGGACACAATTACTTTATTTTCAAGATTTATAAAAGATAGGCTGTTGTTTGACAACAGAGATTGTTTTGTTTTCAAAGCAATGGGGCTTTGAAGCACATTTCTTTACGAACTAACAATTGCATTGCTAACGATCGAGGGAAAATGTTTAATTATTATCAATGTACAGCTTCTCGTAGATGTAGATGAACTATATCCCCATATTGTTATTAGCCTCCTGAATGCGTATAAATCCATGACAATAAATACGTTAACAATAAATGTAAAATATTTTGCTGCCGTATATAACTACGTTACAGGGCTACAATGACTAAGATGGCTCTGAAAATAGATATTTGTCTCATGTTTAAGTGCTTAGGTGGGCAGTTGTGTTTATCAAGAATGAGAAGGTGAGCCAAGTCATTATTGCAGTATTTCCCCAACAACAGTGATAAGGTTTGCATTTTCGACTGTTTTTCCACATTGTTACTAAAAACACATTAACATAAAATATTGAGATGACGTTGACAAACAATGACGGTGTACCACCTCTCGATGTTGGAAGAAGGCTGCATAAAGAAAACATAGGTGAAGCTCTGGTTGACCTCACAATTTAATATTTATTCAGTTTAGGATAAACGGTAGCAGTACTTTTAAATGATGACTGTACGCAATTATTTGCTTTTTCTAAAACAATATGCATCGGGAAAAATGAAATGTGTTGCCTCTAAAGTTTGTTCCGTTTCTCCGTAGAATCGAGGCTGTATATTTTATCATCTTTCCCCTTATAGGCTAAAGGCTTTAGTTATTTACTTTAAAATGGACTAATTTCTTATTCTAGCGGAGGGAGGGCGAGATGCTGACTTCAACAGCTGCTTCATGACCCAAAAAACTGTCAGTCTTTCCCTGGAATAAATTGTGGAATGTTCCATTTTTCACTGCAGGTTTTACACACTGAAATGAATATAGCGTCTCCTTTAAATACAGCATTAAATACTCTTCTTTTCACTTTAAAAAATGTATTAATACAGTTATGTATCATTTTATATTATTCGTTATGTCTTATTCAATGGTAAATTGCAAGTTAATGTTATATACTCATAAAAATCACCCCCGCTTCAAAAAGCTCAGATTCGAGCGAGCCCATAGTAGAATCAATTCACTGAGAGGGTAGCTTGAAACCGTCAACTCATGCTTGTGCGCCGAGTTTGGAGAGTAGCGTGTTGGGCAGTTTGGGTTTAAATAGTCAGTATAGGATCTGTTTTATGTGGCCCCTTTTCCTACTTATCTATGTTTTTCTTTTTGGACTGAAAGGAAATGGCAAAAGAACAGAGGGTTTCTAGGTTTACGATTGTAACATTACTACCGCAAAGATGACCGAAGTTAAAACGAAATCTTTAATTGGCCAGTTAGTTACATTTATTATAATGTGTCGTATTTTGCATTTCTTAGTTTGTAGGATACTTTAGCTGTATGCACGTCCTGTTATATATACGCCGGTCAGGTCATTTGTAGCGAGAGCACACCCAAAATAATTCCCACACTGGGCAGACGCACTCGGTGTGGGAATATGCACACGTAACTAGCTATCTCTGTACCGCTCACAAAACGTCGTATGTATGTGATACGGCTAGTAGCCACACTTTTCCTAATTTGGATTATGACTGCCCAGTAATCATGTCCCGTTGGATCATCATTACCAAAGTTAACACAGTCGGTAACTAGTCAAAATTTAGCTAAGTACCCTAGCAGCCAAGGGGACGCAAACGATTTAAAACTGGGGATGGGTTTTGTTTATGACAGATGTAGAGACGCTTATGCGTTGCTGTTCTCCCTTTGTGAGATATAGCTACAATTACAAATAGCTCTCGTTGCTGGAAAAAAAAAAAACATTGAGCCTCGCACTCCTGTCGTGACTTAGCCTAGTTGATCCTGAACGCAGACTCAAGATAAATATAAATATGTTGGACAAATATCTTGCCCACAATTGTGTGACTGTCGTGAGACCAGGAAAGCATGGATAACGAGAAAAAGGTTTCCTGTGCCAGGGTACGTGTTTCATAATTGAGTGTGACAGTGGCATTGCCCTGACAAAATACAAAGCCCCCCCCCCCCCCCCCCCCCCCCCCCCCCCAAAAAAAAAAAAACCATTACCAGATATGGCCTATTCATTAGAGTGCAAAGTTTCTCAAATACCTTACAAACTGGGATTATCGTAATTTAAGTGCTATTTAATACTTGAGGTATTTAATTCACAAGATGTTAACTACAAGCAAGAGCTGCTCGAGACAGGCACAAACTTGCCACCGTGCTTTATACTGTTTGCAACTCAATCCAAAGAAAAATCTGTGGTTAGGTTATGTGTAATTATGAAAATGCAAGCATTAGTTCTGATGGCAAATCCGGTTTAAAATGACACCTTATTGTACATCTGAGCTATGTATGGAAACATATTATAGTACAAAGGCCATCTCATGTCTCTTTCTGAGTAACAGAGTAGCTTTCATTATTGATTCACATGCGCTGCAATATATTCAAATATATATTGCAATACATTTAAATACGTATTTCTACACCTTTGCTACACTGACTTCACCAGGCAAACGTACATTTATAAACAGGATGTTTTTTTCCCACTCTGAAATCACAGGCATAAATGCATGTCATTTTCAGTATTAAAATGAGACCAACCCTCATTGGTTGATGCTGTAAAAGAGATGATGTGTTAACGTACATACATTTCAAAGATAATCTCTTTTTCAAGAAATTGCCTTAATTGGTGTTGGCGCCACGCTGAGTCTCACGCTGAGAAAGTTTCAGAAGAACGGATTCGTTTTTCCTATTTCCAAAGCAAGCATTTCTTTTGTACGCACGTAAGAAATTCTCGCTCTTATAGGTCCAACATTCTGGCAGTTTTCAAACAGGCTTGATACGGCTAACACCAGCAGCACAATAGTGCTCATTAATATTAAATTTGCGGGCCTAAATGGGAGGCGGAGAGTTGAGTATGGCCGATCTGTCTCGTGGCACTCGATCGTAAGTGTGCATGTGCGCGAGCCTAATAAACTTACAAAGCACCCTAATGTTTGGATTCCATTACTCCTAATTCTTCCACTTAAAAAGAAAAGAAATAAATAGTTTTTCCTACAGTGAATGGAATTTAACTGAGCTCTTTGGAAATACCATATCTTAATAGACTCAGTTGCATAAATATATAAATCAACAATTGTGATCATTCTATTCTTCTAATATGTATCCTGATTCATGTGTCATTTCATTTATTGAACAGAGTATATTAATTGTTTGCAGAGGAGCAATAATAGTGCAAATTACTTTTTTTTGTTTTTCCGGTCCTAAAAAGCAAACCCACACGTCTAAATGCTAATTCTCTAAAAAGCTTATGGTGGAGTATTGACAAAAACATTCCCTGTGGCAATGTCCCCCAGGTAATGTGGTATTCAATAAAAAATAATTAAACATGATATATTTAATCATGCATACATACATACACACACACATACACACACACACACACACACACACACACAATTATTTTATGCTCTCATTAAAGTGCAATCCAGTCTGTAAAAAACATGTGGCACACACTCTTATTGGGTGTATATTCTGAATCATATGTTAGTAACCATTGCTGATGTCCATAGTAGTGAATATTATGAATATTTTATCATTGCTCAGGCAAACAATTATCTATTATTAATAGAGTAAATTTAGAAGTGGGGCTGATCAGTACACTTTGAGTCAAGCTGTACACATTAAACATATTGCTGCAAAAAAAAAAAAATGTATTCAAGATATGAGCAATTGCACACTTTTTTTTCCCCCAGGAACAGAGCATGTTCATGCAGAAGATCATGGCTTGTGCACACAAGTTTTTTCACATTTTAAAACGGGGCTGACACATCATTATGGGAACCTAGTTCGATGAATCACGCAGGAAAATATAAGCGTGAGCCCAATCAACAATGAATTATGAAGGATAAATCACTGTGAAATCAGTTAAGGCTTGTTTTTTTTGTCCTGAAATTTGGGTCCAGGGGGCTGCTCCCCCGACTTGAACGGCCGCTGTTCTTCCTGCTCTTTAAGGCAACCTTCCTCAATTCTAGTCTTCCCGGCAGACTGACGTTCCTCTCGGACCAGCAGACTGGAAACCCATCCATTCAGAAACTCCATCAACGGCTCCGGCCACTTCCTCAAACTGTCAGCTCCATCGCACGGCATTATTCCTTTACTGTCTTCAGTTTGGGAACGATGGGGGGAGGACGGGGGGGGGGGGGGGGGGGGGGGACGGGACGTGAGTCCGAAGAGGTATTGGACAGAGGAGCGATCCGTTTTGGGGATAGTGTGTTTTTAAACTGCAGGGGGAAAAGTCTCCACGGTATCCTCGCGAGCCAAATTTACGAGGCGCTGTCTTCGTCCCAGGGAGACAATGACACATCTTCCACACGCTGGAAGTTATTAGTGTTAAATGAACTCTAGCAGTGCTAAATCAACTCCAACAGAGTCTAGTAAGGGAGAACATGCGCCCTATTACAGGTAAAAGTACTCTATAAGGGTTGATTTTACACTGAAGATTTTTGCGTGTATGACCTTTCTGCATTCCAGCAATTAAGCAATAGAAAAATATTTTTTAATGCATTTTTGTTTTAATTATCACTCAGTGCAATGAGCTCAGTGATGCTCTCTAAGTGGAGTCCAGGGCACAGATTATAGGCTTTCATGTGAAAACATCTTTATGCTGCGCTTTAAAAATGCTTAATTTTCTCAAGGCACGTTGCTCTGAATTAATTGTAAAACTGAAAAAAAGGTTCTCTTTGTTTTCAAAATGGAGTACGCGCAGCATTCAGAAATAAAGAGATAAGCAACAAGGGGTGCTCGGGAAGAACAACAACAAAAAAGCAGGGCAATTTTGAAACGGTCACACAAAGGTAAGCCACATGGCACGAGGGCTTTCTTCGCCCTACCCCTACCCCCTTTTCATTATCCTCTTCATTTGAACGGGAGTAGTAATTTCAAGACGGCCGCGCGCGGTGGTTTGGCTCAGGCTGTTTAATGCACAGTAGGTCGACTCGAGCAGCAGGTTCGAGCAGATAAGAATTCGGCGTAGCGTTCTGCTGGGTACAGCGAAAACGGCCTGGCCAGGGGTTGCTTTCAAACCACAAGGAGTCTTTCGGCCGATGGTGAAGGCGGTCCTCAAACTACGTTCCCTTGCTCCCCCTGTCTGCGCCCAGCGGTAATGCAACTGCTAAAAACTGTATATCCTCCGAACAGGGCTCTCTCTTTCACTCTCTCGACTCTCGTACAATGAGGCCAATCGATCGAAGATTTAAAAACCCCACGGACAGTGTCAGGCAAACTTTTAAGGGCTGATGACTAATGCTCTGAAGCGAGCTGGTCAGATTTACATGAACAAATGCGCCCAGTGCATCCTCTCGTCGGGTCTACACAACAGGAAACAGATTTAAAGAAACGCTAAAGCGGCAGGACACTTAGCTCTTAAGGATGGGAGGATTAATTGGCATCAGGTTGACTTCAGTCATGGAGTGCATAGCTTATAATTACAGCTATTGACCCCATAACCACGCAGACAAAGAGAAAGAAACCCTTGCATCCCCTGGCACCAGACTCAATAGCTTCAACGTAGTCAGAATATAAAAGTTTTTCATGAAGGAATTTCATTAAATGCACAATTGAAGTGCGGACATCCGACATCACAGGGGTGTCCTGTTGCCACCAATTCGCAATATACAGTAGCGTACATGGACATTAGGAGCTAAATCAGATACCTTGTTGCATGCAATGTCGCTGAAGGGTGTTTTCTTCCGGTGTGCTACTACGAGAGAGAGAGAGAGAGAGAGAGGAGGTGCGGGGGGGATCTTCCATTTCACTGTTGCAGGCACGCGCAGCCACCATTGTTATCAATGAAGAGCGAGCTGCCGCCACCTCATTCATTCGTTATTCAGCGGCAGTCACGTGTCATCGTGCAGCGCAATGGGGATTTCGGGACTTCGCCCGTACAGCCCCTTGAATGTATGAAAAACAATCAGCTCGTTGAGTCGGCCTTTGTCCCGTGAGCGGGACTAGACGCGCTTTTGTTTTTCGTACGTTGTGCGCGTTATTACGTCGGTTCCGTCTGGCCTTTGATGCGCAAATCCACCGCCCAAGTTAATTTTGGTCATGGGCAAGAGCCGTCTGCCGTTCCTTTAAGACACGGGGCACCCAGCTCTGGCTCTGCAATAGCTACCCCTGCGTATTCTGTTTTTGGGTCCGACCTTAATTGTAAATCCTGAAGAATAAAGAGGTATTCATTGTATTTAATCAGACTCGTTTAATATCGAATGCTTTTGGATGTATCCCTTTAATGCCGCGAAACAATTTTTGAAGGGAACAGAAATGTAAGAAACACACATTTACATTGCAAATAATTAATATTCCATATTCATTTATGGACAGATCGGTTCTATCATGAGAAGCGGTCTTTGGTTTTCTCCAACGTGTTGTAGTGTTTTTTAGCAAAATTAATTGTGAAGGATGTTACATTTTGTACCGATTAACTGATAGAAATTCAGCTGAAATTAGTGAAGCTGTAAATGCTGACGGTCTGGATAACTTCTCATTGAAACTTAAACGTTTGTGGGAAAATTAAGACTTCAAAGGTAAATATCGCAATGAGCCAAACCTGCGTTGTGTTAAACCCCCGTTTCAGTTCAACATTATGAAATTAAAATCTCGTGCTTTCAGCAACGCTATTAATCAAGAGATCTGTCCGAATGGGAACCAGCGTGGTTATTGGGGGTTTCTCCAGTACCAGGATAGAGGAACTCCTGCTTTAGTTTCCCGGTAAGCGCAGAGGAACCGCGTAATGCGCCGTTCCTCAGCTGTCCGAGAGTGAGAAAACGAACCCTCGAGACGTCTTGAACCGTGGGACTGTGAAATGAACTGGCTGGAAAAACTACCCTAATAAGATGAAAACATTTTTTCAAAAGCAAGGAGTTGGGGATGCTTCTGATGGGCCGGTCTTAATGTATATATATATTTAAAAAAACATAGTCGTTTGCCAGAAGTAGAAATAAAACCTGTTCATTGAATCTGCCAATTAAATTGTCCCTTCACCTGGAGTAACATTAATACACCCCTGGTTTGGTGTCTGATTATAGCGGGCGTGTTCAACTAGCAGCTCGGGGGCCTTTTGACCACTGAAGAACAACAAGAAAACATATTTATGAATAATGCGACTCTGGGTCCAGGCCTGCGTTTGGTTGGATGATAAATGATAGCTATGCATACATTTAAAAAAGAAATGTGCCTGTACTTTAAATCATATACCATTTGTGCATACATTCTTTTATGAACAAGGTATAGAAAATGTGTGGCCTGTCTGCACCTTTAAAAAGAGTAATCATAATAAATTTTGCCCCCCCCCCCCCCCCCACCCAAAAATTCAGTTAGAGCCCTGGCATACAGCCATTCCTCCATCTCTGTGAATGGAATCTGAGAGAACATAGGATCTGAAAACCGGTGTGTGTGTGTGTGTGTGTGTGTGTGTGTGTGTGTGTGTGTGAATGTGTGTGTATGTGTGTGGCTGTGTGCCTCAGTGTGTGTGTATGTGTGCGGCTGAGTGTGTATGTGTGTGTGTGTGTATGTCTGTGTGTGTGCGAATGTGTGTATGTGTGATGTGTGCGGCTGAGTGTGTATGTGTGTGTGCAGGTGCATGTGTATGTAGTGTGTGTGTGCGTGCGCATGCATGTGTGTGCACATGTGCGTGTGTGTGTGTGTGTGTGTGTGTGTGTGTTCACTATAACCCGCAGTTCAGAGCCAAGCTGTGACCAGGGCTTTGAGCTCTTGTAGTTTAGCCATCTGGGACCAAACACTGTCCTTTCCACCTGCGCTGGCATTTCTCCACCTTGTGTAGGCATTTTCGTTGTGGTGCTCGGCTGCTGGTGTGGGGGGGGGGGGGGGGGGGGCATTTGGCCCCCGTGTCACTCCTCAAGGCTCATCCTGCTGGCAGGGAAAGATAAACTGCAGTTTAAAAAAAGAAAGAAAGAAAGAAAGAAAAAAAAAAAAAAACGAGAGACCAGACGCAGTGAGGATGAGTAAAAAGGGCTGCTGGCGTACATAAGGACTGAAGCCCCCCCCCCCCCCACGACAGCCAATGGGGAGGGGCCGAGGTCTGGGCGTGCTCAGATGTCAGTGGGCGCAGGGGTGGGCAACACCGGTCCTGGAGGGCCAGTGTGTGCGTGCAGGTTTTTTTTTTGTCTCCACCAGTTACCCTGGCTAAATGTGCTAATTGGCTGTGAACGCCAAACACTGGCTCTCTCTCTCTCTCTCTCTCTCTCATAGATTAGATCACGGCAAAACACATCACCTTGGGGACACAAGAACAGTATTTTGCTGCCCCGTTCATGTGCTCATAAAGAATTGCGGTAAAATGGTAAAATTGGTAAAATGTAAGGCAGTTGTAAGGTAATTCAGGCCTGAAGCTGGCATAAGAGCCAGAAAGGGATATGGTCCTCGTCGCCCACCTCTGCGTTGGGGGCAGGGGACGGCGCCTGTCTTATTTTCAGCAAGGGTCAGAGGTCAGGGAAAAGCATCTGAGATACAGACTTCAGCATGACGCTCTTTTTTTTGTGTGCCATTTTTCTCCCATTTTCTCCCCAATTTTAATTGTTATACCAATTCCCCATGTCCTGATCAATGCGCTATCCTTCTCTTGGTCTGGGGAGGGTGTATCGGAGCCTCCTCCATACATGTGGAGTTGCCAGCCGCTTCTTTTCACCCGACAGCGAGGAGTTTCACAGTTTATACCTCTGCACTACCCAGATGGCCAGCATGATGCCCTTTAACATCACCTATCACACTGGCAGGACTCTACAGGTGGAGACAAAGGTACAGGGTGAGGCGGGGTGCCTTGTTAACTCCCGTGAGATGGCTGCCCGTATCGTTACAGATGCAGCACCATATCAGTAACCTACTGCATGAAAACCTTGTTTCATTTTCATTTTTCACAGATAAACATGATGTATGCCCCCCCCCCATACCTTGCCTTCATTATAGTGGATTTGTTATATCACATCTTCACACAAAAAAAATAAATGACACTTTCATTGTTAAATGTGATCTAGCAGAGGTAAATAGCACCCATTAACCATATATATTGTATGGAATTGAGATAAAGATAATACAGATAGTACATTTTTGCATTTTTAAATTTATTTTTGTATTGCTTTACAATCCCAATAATGTCCTGGATGTATATGACCCACAGACTAACAGGTGCTAATAAGCAAACAGACAACAAGGGTTCGAAAAAGGAGGTCACTGTGCATCGGCCAATCAAAAAGCCAATCTGGCACTTCTCAAATAACGTACGCTATAAGATTGCACAAGGAAAAAGTCTGGAGCGCACAAATGCAAAATAACCCTTTAATGGTGCACAACGAAAACTGACGCGTTTCGACAACACTGGGTCTTCACGAGAACCACCAGACCACAACGGTTAACGGGATGAGTCACCCAGCAATTTTCCTCAAAGGTCTCCCTTCCAATATCTGTTTGCAACAAGTGTTCAACAACGTATCAATAAGGCTCAATGGCATCTAATGACCAATCTGATCAATATCGGGGAGAATTTGTGACCAAAACACCCCCATCCCCCCAACCCCCAACCCGGCTACGTCATGCATCTGAAATCCAAATTTCATTCGACGATTTTTAAAAAAATTTTTTTAAACATCTCCAAATGATACATTTGGCCATTACACATCTACCCATACACAATTTGGCACGGTACACAAAATTCCAAAGGGATGACGTAAACTCACTTCTTTTTTTAGTGGGTGAATACCGCTGTCTAAGAGCTATTACCTACGTCAGCGTGCTGACGCGGATGCAGTAATCAAGATTAAATCTATTATTTTACATCAGGATATACACCGTGCAGAAAATAGCCAGCATCCTGGGACTTTGAGCCTGTGCACATGTGGGGCACTGTCTGGTCCTCATCTGAACAGACAAAGGAGAGCTGCTTTTAAGGCGGGGGAGCGCCGGACACTTCACTCACAATGAGCAGACGCACGAGAGGGTGCTGGAACGAGACGGATTTCATTCCGGGGAAGGAACAGCACTTAGATCAGGGCCGCCCGACCCCTGTTCCTGGAGGTCTACCGTCCCGCAGTGTTTTCACTCCAGCCCTGACAAAGCCGACACACCTCATTAAAACAGCGCAGGGATCTCGCTGACCTGCTAACTATTTAGAATCAGGTGCGCTGAATTAGGGATGAAATGAAAACCTGCAGGACGGCAGATCTCCGGGATCAGGGTTGGGCGGCCCGGACTGAGGTACTGAGACATTCCGGTAAACTTAAATGCAGAAAGAAACAGGGGTGCGCCTGTTCGTTGACAAATGGCGACAGAAAAATGGCGACGTCTTCCAACCCAGGGCCAACCCTGTGTCCTAGAGATCTACCAGCCCAGCTGTAACCAATACAAAGGTTCTGCTGGTTGGGGGTTTCAGACATGCAACCTTTATAGAGCAGATAAAGTTCACCAAAACACCTATCTTTGCCATTTGGCAAAATACCACTATGGACCAACGAGGAGCTTGGAAAATGTCTCTTTGTTTCAAATGGGGTGCGTCCCAGTACTAAAAAAAATATATCCCCTTTTCTACACCACTACCTCGTCTCCTCAGTGCCCCGGAAACCGATCTTCTGTGTCCTCCCTCCCTCCAGCGTCCCAATATCGGTGCAGATGGGTGAAGTGCACGGAACTGCGTTGGCGAAGTGGATTCAAACTCGTAACCTCCCCTCCCTTTCCTCCACATACTTCAGGGTAGGAGGGGAGTGGTAGCGGGAGAGTGGGGGGAAAGAAGATGAGGAGTGAAGAGTAATGGGACGCACCCCTCGTACTTCACTCTACAGAATGCAGAAATACGTGAACACAAATAGCTTCATCTAATGGCTAACGCATGCCTAGCATCGGGTCCAAGACTTTCGCCTTTTACATTTCCGATGAGATAAAGGTGGCAGTGCAATACAGTCATTGAGGAACTCGACTTGTAATCCAAAGGTTGTGAGTTCAAATTCATATTGTTGCACCCTTGAGCTTAACCCGAATTGCTTCAGCAAATATGCAGTACAAATTGGATAATGTGTGAAATATAAACTATGTGAGGTAAGGGTGTCTACTAAGCTCCCCCACAAGACTTGATTTTCCCAGGGAAGTCCCACTGTGATCAAAATCTCTTTTTCAAGGTGCATATTTTTGCAAGTTAATCTAATGCTAACTCCACAGTTAATTGATATATCACCTTGTTAATTTGACCTTGTCTCCAATAGAATGTGATAATTGCAAGACATTGTTACCACTGTCATATAAAATACAGTCATGCCTGATCTACATGCTATAATGCCTTCATAGTGCTGTATGTAGGCATGACATAAGTATGACATAACAGCTGCCATAACCAGTCATGTCATATTACACCTTACACCCGTTCGTCATGAGATACAGCAATAACTGTGAACCAGTTTTGTAAGATTAAACAAATATATACGTTATGACATTTATCATAACTGTAATGAGTTATCACATTTCGTTTTCGGCAAAAATACAAACTTACTTTCATGTTGTTTTCTATTCATTTCCACTTCATGCCAGATTCGGTACTTTCCATTTACACCTAGCCTGTGCCTCTCGAGCCCGACAGAGAGCGAGATAGGGTCAGAAGCACGATCGTGATCTCTATTCATTTTCACTGCTTATTTCATAGTTCTGAGGACAGATTACAGTTTCAAGTTGCTGGTGTACTGCCATTGATTTATATTTATACCGCAAACACGGAAATCTCGCAAAACACCGTGAGTGTAGAACCGTCGCCCAAAATAGAATGTATCAACGTGTCTTAATAATATATATTTTTTAGGCGTTTCTACCTGAAAAAAAAGATCTGCTACTTCTTAAAACACTGAATGGCAATCGAGATCTGTCATAACATAGAACTGATTTACAATTCCACTGCGTACAACACATATAAATGGGATATTCAAGTGGGAATGCAAGTCACACCCTGTCAGTGTGCTCAAAGGCCTGGCAACCGAATTATTGCGGACCTCTGCCGCCACCACGTGGAAAGATATATATATATATATATATAGACACACATTCTAAATATATATTTTTTACTATATATAAATTTAAAAGAACATTAAAAACAGACAATACCGCCTGACTAACCATTTTAGATTTTGAAAACAGGAAAATACATTGTTTAAAGTGGGAGAGATAAAACGGGAAACAATGATGACCGATCTTCATTAGCCTACTTTAATTTAACAATCCTCATTTCTAGTATGCAACATGCACTATCCAACTGTCCTTCAGTCAAACACATCCAAACTATTTTAAATAAAATATAACGCAAGTAAACAGCATTGTCCCTCACAATAGCTCTTCGCGCATATTATTCTAATTTGAGGTTGAATGTACAGTAGTATTCAAACGTTGAAGGCAAATTTAATCGGAATAAGTGGAAAGAGTTCATGCCCTATTCATGACACATTTTCGACGCTTGGGGGCGGTATGGACGAAGTAATGCCGTTGGTTTAAGGTTTATTTCAGAATCTCAAATCCACATTTTGCTAACAGAATTTAGCACAGCGTGATGGGTCTACCAGTTGCTATTTGTTTGTAGATTGGTTTTGTGGATTGCAGGAAGAGTTCTGATTCAAAAACTAAAAAAAAAAAAAAAAAAAACATTAATTCAATGGACTGGAATGTTCAGTTGCAAATGAGCAAACAACGTCGTTAATATTTTAAACACTAATTTAAGATATCGTGGTAACTGTTGGCCTTGAAGAGCAGCGGGTGGGTGTTTCTCCCCTCTTAAAATCAGCCCTCAGACCCCAGAGACCAGGTGAGGTGTGTGTAATTAGGCTACTAGCTCTAATTGATGAAGTAAATGCTTAAGTAACAACAAAATCTGTCGACCTTGCAACTCTCCAAGAGAAAGCGTGACGACCACTTAGGTTAGATCATGTTTTAAAATGAAGTGTAAAACTGAAAAATGAGTCTTAAGTATATTGCAGTTCAATTTAACACGCATGTCTGTCTTCAGCGCCGTCAGGCTTGATGGGATATTAATATGCGGCTGATTGTACTGACTAAAAAAAGGCCCCGGAAGAGCATTATGTTTAACAAGACCGATTTAAATTCCAGCCTCGTTCATCACGTTTATCAGTCTCTGTCTACCAATACTCAGGTTATTTTTTAATGAGCGGTACCCTAAATTTAACGGATTAAGCTTCATGGTGCATTTCAAGCACAGTAGCCTATATCAACACACACAACTGTTGAATTAAACAGATCTTTCTTTCAAAAAAGAAAATGCAGGTTCAGAAAGTAATATATTTTATAACCTGGATTTACTAATTAGCACAATTCTTCAGCCAGGAGGTAGAACTAATCAGTGAAATCAGCTGGGCTGAGTTCATGGGTGGAAGCAACACAAAGCAGGATTTTCTGAGCCCTGGACTTTCCACCTGGTGATGGCCATGCTGGCAGTAAGATGTACTACAGCAGCAACCCAAGGAACTCTGCCTGACTTATTCCCACCTGACCCCAGAGCGGTGTGTCCAGCCAATGAGCTTGCAGTAGGGGCGTGTCCATTACTTTTCATTCCTCTCCTCCATTTCCTCCGCTCCCTCCCTACCTCTCCTTTCCTCCTGCTAAATTCTTTAGAGTAGGCTTAAACAAATACGAAAGCTGAGTTGTGTGTAGTAGATACAGATGTTTAAATGACTGGTCCCCAAAGGTTTTGAGCCCACAACCCTCAAATATGCGAAATAAGCATTTTCTGTGATCCGCAATTTAAATGTACCCTGAAATGCGTTTGCCAGAGATATGGAATTTAAAATGTTTAGTTACTAGCACAGACCACCCTACAGGTGCAGTGTGTCATCTGACAGGTGTGTATGTCAATGTGTATTACGTAAGTAAGCTATTATGTCGTTTGTATCAACCCTTCCAACAGTTAAGGATACACTGATTCATACCCATTTCCTGTCATGCATTGGTTTAAAAAAAAAAAAAAAAAAAACACTCAAATGTTTCTTTAGTATTGGCTATTTTAAAATACCAGGACATTTCTCAGTGATTGTCATCCATCCATCCATCCATTATCTATACCCGCTTGTCCTTGGCATGGTCATGGGGGGGGGGGGGGGGTGCTGGAGCCTATCCCAGCATGCATTGGGCCGAGAGGCAGGAATACATCCTGGGACAGGCCGCCGATCTGTCGCAGGACTCTCAATGATTGTGCTCTTAGAAAATATGTGTGTAGCTGAGTGAATAGTGTCCTGCTTTGGATTTTGCTGATAGTTTTTAACTGGTCATTACCCTGTGCCTAGTTGGCTGTAAACTCGTTATGTCACGGTGGCATCCCTGATGACCTCATGCATTCACTTTTCAGATTTTTTATTTTATTTTATTTTATTTTTTTAGTCTCCTGATGAGAAAACATACTTGCAGAGCCAGAGCTGTGTTTTCCCCCCTTAAGCCAATAAAAGTAAAAAAGTGTTCCTGTACCTCAATTCAATTTTGTTCATCCTTGGCCCTGAAACAAACGAGCGATAAGGATTAGCGTTCAGACTAATTAAGACTAATTGTTCCTTGAATCCAGGCCTTATAGTGATTAACTAATTAAATAAGTGATTACTCCTGAACAATACAGTAAACATATCTGATAACAGATGAAAATATCACAGATTTTATCTGTATTGGCAGAGTCCCCGTTTAAACACAGAAAGCTGGGACAGAAGGATATAAATCCAAACCCAGACCTTTGTAAGCTCTTTTAATTAGTCCCTCGCGGGGAGTATTTATACACCCCGATCAATCACTTCTTTTTTCATTTAAAGTGTTCATTAAGCCGAAAGATAAAGAAGCACACTTAACATTTTCCAAATTTGCCACCAGGCAAAATGACAAAAATGTACTTCTGATGTAAATATTGTCACTTCTAAACGTGCAAGCTAGAGGTCTGATAAACGTGTTTGTTCTGTTTTGATATTTACTTCAAATTCACTTCTGATTGGCAGCCAAATAATGGTCACACTGATTGGTTAAAATGGCAGTTAGGTCAATACGCAAAAAAATAGCATTTCCAAATGCCCAGTATCAAATTATCCTGCTTTGGGCAAATAGACTTAATATCGTAGTTTTATTAGCCGTTTTTTCATATATTTATTTTTTTAAATATGATTTTGAATGTACATATTGTCATTTCACATGCTGTGCCAGTTATTGCCCCCTGAATGTGACCCGCTCGGTCACATGATCTGCGTTTCCACGGTTACGCCACACAGCGGCACGCATGGTAGTCCTTCCTTCTTTTGCCGCAGCAACCTCTGGGCTTTGCAGTGCACCACCTCTTTGTGGCTCCAGCCCAGAGGTGGATGATGAGGGCCTAATCCGTTTCTGGTCTTCGTGCCAACTTCAGGCCTTAATTACTTAACTGTTCCCTGACATTTACGCCATCTGACCTTTTTAGCGTCGTTTTTTTGATAAGCGCATGAATGGCAGCCAAAGACTGTTCTTGTGTCCCTACGTGAAACGTTTGTACTCTGATCTAATCTACGAGGGAGCCAGTGTTTGTCGTATACAGCCAGTTAGCTCATTTAGCCAGGGTAACTGGTAAAAACCTGGATACACATGGCCCTGCTCAGGCCTATGTTTTTGGTCCTTCTATATCCCGTGGTCCTCATTGGGCCAGAAAAGGAAGGGTAAAGGGGGCGTGGCCATAGTTGATGGCAAGGTGATCACAGATTGTATGGGAGAGATGTTGAGTGACAGTGGCACTGCCAAGGCCTGACAGTGTGCTGGGAAATGTAAGTGCAGTCTGAGGTTGCAAGACGTGTACTCTGATTGGCCCGTTGGTTTATTGATTGATACCTGATTCTGTCCAGGCAAACAGTTATAAGGGAGGGAGGCCTCTTGTTCAGACGTGTATCTGATTTAAAGTTGTGGTGGTGGAAATCTATCGGGAAGAATAATAATATTCTTTACTTTGAAGTACATAATTCCCATAAATATCCTTTTGGTCTTTCATTTTGTTATTCTATTGTGTGGCTTACAGACACACCTTACAATTTCGGTCAGACATTTTGAAATGTCCAACTTCTGTCGCAAATACAATTATGCTATCTGACATTTTGGGAACGGGTAAAATTTTTGTTTGATAATTAAGGGGCAAGAGACGTCTTTACGGCAAAGCAGATGTGGTGGTACAAAAGGTTTGCCACGTGACAGCTGGTTTGAATTCAGAAATATCAGTATCCGAATGCATATATATGATTAATCACTAATCCCTTTCTTCTGTTCCATGTCACGAGGCCTCCCTTTATCTCTCTTGATTTTTACTAAATGTATGCTTTTCATACATCTGCAACATTTTTAGACGATCACCCGTTATTGGCTGTGATTGGAGGAGGCAGTCGCATATACGGTTACATCTTTAGCTCACGATTCGCTCGTGCGGAGGTTCAATCCAAAGTAACAACATTGCTTTGTTTGCCCGCTAGATAGCGCAGTAACATTGCCTTGTTTGCCCACTAGATGGCAAAATAGCAAAGTATTTGCTTAAGAAGTGCCTGTTCGGTTCATTTGTCTTCATCTGCATGATATTAAAAAGTAGAACAATTTGAGGTTATTTTATAACTGTAAAATTATAGGATTATGCGGGAGCTGGATATGGGGTAGTTTGACAGTTTTTGCTCAATGTGCCCGCTTGCCCTCCATAAAGTAAAATGAGATGCATATTATATTTATTCAGTATTTTTTCATTGTATGGTTTTCTTGTGCCTCCCAATAAAGACACTAGCACAACAAAAATTAATTAAATCATTATTTCACAATATTAGTGTCTAAACACACGCGATACATCTCCATATCCATGACCATACCGCTAACTTTAACCCTGCTCTTTAGGTATTTATATTTCATTAATTCATGGATAGTCATTAATGTGATTGATTGGTTGAAGTAACATAGCTCTGGCGGATGCAATCACCGCGTAATTACCCAGGGAATATTCCCAGCGATATGAACGCAATCAGACAAATTATTTTCCTTTCAAACTTAATATCAAATGCAACCATTTCTTTGTCTAAAGAAAACAATACCGGTCCTGTTAATGATTGTGAAATGAAGTAATCTGCGGATAAACAGGGTGATTAAAGCTGTTTACAATATCTCACAATTTCAATTACAATGACTAAGCAGGTGCTTGCATGCAGAGCAACTTACAAAAGTGGAGAACGTCAGTGTTAGTCTCAGGCACACAAGTGTGGTGTCACCTCGAAGGCACAGAAGGTCTATTTATAATCACTACGTGTATAGTAGTTATAGCTGAACAAACGTAATAATTAGCATTGCAAACAAAAATACCGCTACACAGCTAAACTATCTCTACACAGTTAAAACTGTAACATTTTTATCACCCTGGAAGCAAATTCAAAAACAGAAAGAAGGAAGATGAGTAAAGATGGGGGGGGGGGGGGGGGTGGGGGGGGGGGGGGCAAAGGAGCAGTCTAAAGAGGTGGGTCTTCACTCTGCGTCAGAAGGTGGGTACGGTCTCGATCGTCCTCACCACCGAGGGAGGGGGGTGGGGGGCACATTCAACCACGGGGGGGGGGGGGGGGGGGTAAGAACGGATGGGAGACGTGACAGGCAGGCAGACAGGCGGGGGGGGGCAGGCGCTCAGAGGCAGCAGGACGGGGGGGGGGTCTGATGATCTTTACGACGATGTACCAGAGCAGTCCCTTCGGCTGCCCAAAATGGCAGAACTGATCTCCTCTGTGCTCCAGAGAGAGAATCAGCCTGTACAGGCTGACATATACCATCAACCCTCCTCTGTGGTCCAGAGAGAGAATCAGCCTGCACACGCTGACATATACCATCAACCCTCCTCTGGGCTCCAGAGAGAGACTCAGCCTGCACACACTGACATATACCATCAACCCTGCTCTGTGCTCCAGAGAGAGAATCAGCCTGCACAGGCTGACATGTACCATCAACCCTCCTTTGGGTCCAGAGAGAGAATCAGCCTGCACAGGCTGACATGTACCCTCAACCCTCCTCTGGGCCCAGAGAGAATCAACCTGCACACACTGACATATACCATCAACCCTCCTCTGGGTCCAAGAGAGAATCAACCTGCACAGGCTGACATATACCATCAACCCTCCTCTGGTCCAGAGAGAGAATCAACCTGCACACACTGACATATACCATCAACCCTCCTCTGGGTCCAAAGAGAGACTCAACCTGCACACACAGGCTGACATGTATCATCAACCCTCCTCTAAAATGCGCCAGGAAATGTTGTCACCGCATATTGGAAGCATTGTTTTTTATTTTCCTGGGGGTGGGTTTTGCGAGTAAATCCATTATTTCTCGTAATCCTTTTATGGAAATTGATCCTGCAAACACATTTGCGAAATGTGTACATATCTGGGGACCACGCATAAACATGAATCAAAACACTACTGTCATGTATTTGCTTTATATAATTAATTCAATGTGCACGTCTGTCCAATAGCAGAAAGCAGACAAAAACAATAAACCAAGAAATGGAGGCTATTATGTGCATTTTGATGGATTGTGTGCGCCCTCTATTGGTGATAGTTGGAAGGTGCAGGTTACAGTGTGCTCCCAGATGTCTGAAACAAATACTTCGATGCAGCATTCAGGTAATTATATCCTGTAATTTTTAGTAGAGACCCAGTGATCACAATTCTGTGTTAAATATCTGGTATGGCTTATAAATGCTCTTATTGTATGCAGGAATGCTTGTCACTCATTCATGGACAGCTTAATTAAAAAACAATTAAAACACAATCAACAAAACAATGCAACGCATTTATCTCATGAAAACACTTTATTTTTGTATCATTTAATTGAAAACATCCATAGTTAAAAAGGAACTGCACCTTTTTTTCTATTTACTTTGTTTTCCAACAGAAACCTTGACCTTGTTAGGACCAGAACTGACAATGAATGATGGCTTTTTAGACAGAGCTCTCTTTTTGTTTCTTAGAAAAGTATATGATTATTACATCATCTACTCAACACTTAAATAGCAGAAACACACAAATCACAAAGTCTACTGGTTTTCCTGCCATTCTGAAATGTGCTGTAGAGCTAAATTGTTGTAACATACAAGCATGCATTGTTGCCGCCCACCGAGGAGAAAAGAAAAACCAGACGGAAGATAGAAGATAGAAGCCTTACCGGACATTTTAACGGCACTGAAAAGAACTTTTAAACTTATCAATACTTTGGCCCGGTTACAAAAGCGTTCATCGTGTGTAATAACGGACCACTATAGGTAAAAGCGCTATATTATGCATGGCATTGGGTTTACTCTTAAGTGGACGTGTGTGTACGTACGCAAGCTAGAAGCATATAAAAATGTCTAAAATTAGTACGATGGTACATCTAAGAGCAAAGAAACGAACAAATAAAAAGCAGCATACCGCCCCAGTTCCCTTTCAGTTTCTCTCCGACACACTTCTGATGAGACTCTTCTAGACCAATGGCGTCAGCCGTAGGACACTGACGCCCAACGGCTGAAGTCAGCAGAGATGGCCAACGCACCTCAAGCATTCCGATTGATTTTTAAAAAAATCTAACTGACGTTTTGAAAGCCGGAACTCTTGTTTTGTAACCGATTTCTTGACCACGAATAAATAAAAGAATAAATAAATAAATAAATAAGTAGATTCCACTGAGAGTTGATATCGGGGGCAGTAAACACACGCCCAATTGTATGATAATTAAAGCCCCAAAGTGCCACGCCTTGCAGCGGCTTGGGGGTTCACAAAGGACGCAAAATAATCAATATTTCCTCTTAATTTTTCATTAATTTTAGTTAGCAGTTTTCCAGTGAAGGAAAACTACAACTATTATTGTTCAAAAATCATTCATGGGAGGTGGTCAAGAGTCCATTTTTTTGTTCAGATGGTACAGTACATGAGAAGAATGCAATGCTAGAACGGGCTCGGTTTGTCACATAACAGAGTAATTTCAGCAAACTTGGAAACTACTGCGGACCTGCTGTTGGGCTCCAACGAGGCTAGATCACGCAAGGCCCACACCGCTGATTATAAAAAGGAGACAAGGTTGCATCAGGGCAACGTGCGCCCAGCTAATAGCGTTTCAGGCCTGACTCTGGACCGCTTTACGTGATCGCTTTTCAGAAACATCTGGCCGCTCTTCGGTGATTTCTTAAAAGCGAAATGAATCACAAAGCAATTCCACAAGTTTAATTACAGAGCGAGAGAAAGAGAGAGAGAGAGAGAGAAGACAAATAGTTCTCATCTCCGTTAGAATTCTGGTTCTTTTGATCTGAACATTACAAGTGGTTTCGAAAATGTGTGGAAGTTTGACAGTTTGATGTTATGCCTTATTGATTAATTTGCCCCCTTCTCACTACTAAGTATATTTACATGCCCGTGTGCATTATCCAGCATAATTTCAGATAATTTTTCAGCATACTGTTAAGCTTCTCGGGCTGAGGACTAGCATGTGTGCGACGGGGAAAATGAATACTCTACTGAAGTAGACAAGCCTCCCTCTCACAGGGCAGAGGCTTAAACTCTATGACACTGGCACACAAGAGAAACTACAACTCAAAACAAGACTCAACCATAAACAGAAGTGAAAGAATGGTGCCATGCCTTTTTGTTAAAAAAATGTCTTTGTGTGTGTGTGTGTGTGTGCGTGTGTGTGTGTGTATGAGTATGCACGATGTGTGTCTCTGTGTGTGTTCTCGTCTCCCTGACACAAAAACAAAAAACAAAGAGAGGGAGTATTGGAAACTACCAGCGCCCCCCCCCACAGCCACCCAAAGGCCCAACTTCACTGGCCCCTCAGAGAATGGTCTTGTTCAGGTCAACCTTCACTGGCAGTGGTCCCGCCTCCTCACCTTCGTCTGATTGGCTGATGGCCACAGCAATCACAGGGGGCAGAGGGTAAGGGTGACCTTTTGGACATCCTCAAGGAACTCTTTGTCTCCATTGATGCTCAGCTGTAACAGTGAACCTATGTATTAGTCATGCTGCAATGGGCTTGACAGTTAAACCTAAACAAATACAGTTAAACGACCCAAATGAGCTGCATTTAAAATAAAAAATAAAAAACAGGCCCCAATCTCCCTTGAGCTGAGCATAAGATTTGGTTTCCAAAGAGTAGTATAACCTTGTGAAACTGTGACTGAAGTTTAGTGGTTTGACATAAATATTTGATCCCTGGTTGCCTTAAAAGGGGCGGGGCTGGGATTTACCTTTCACCCAGTGGGGATGTGGGGGGGGGGCGGAGCCAAGAGTGAAGGCACAGCGTGTCGTGTACCTGTGTCTTAATGTGCTGGTCAGGCGCAGTGACCAGGCTGGCACAGCTCAGCCACAGCATCACCATGATCGACAGGAAGAGGCAGGCGGCCAGAATCCAACGAGGCAGCCCAGAGCGACTGTGAGAGAAGAAGGGATAGAGAGACAGAGAGAAGGGGGGGGGCACAGAGGAGAAAAGAGGAGGCAGGGAGAGAGAGGTAGAGGAGGAAGAGACAGTCAGGAATGAGGGGGGGGTTGCAGAGGAAGTTGATAGAAAGATCATTTGGAGGGGGGCATTAAAAAAATACAACAAAATTTGAGTTGAAGGAGCAGCCGTTGTTAGTAATAATCGTTTAGGTAATAATGTATCCTAAATCAATAGACAAGCCATTTTTTAAATAGAAAGTAATACTTATGATAAGGAAGAAATCCATTCACAATAATATTCTGTATAAAGTTCAGCTGTTCCTAGTTTCCAACCCAAATGCGTTGGGTTAGCCTGCACTGCTCACGTTTGACCCCGCTGACCGGTGCCCCCCCTGGGGTTAATCGGGGCGCCGCGCTCTCTTACCGTGACATGCAGCCCAGGAAGTCGTGCTCGGCGGCGGGGTCTTCGGCGTGCTGGCTCACGTGTTTCCCCTTGCCCCCCGCCCGGGCCGCGGCCTTCTCCCCGCGCTGCCTGGCGCCTGCACAGGGCGGAAACGCACAGCCGCTAACGCTAGCTGCTACCGGCTAGCGCTATCTGCCGTCGATGACTGCGAATGCTGGTAGTAGCGGCTAATGCTAATGCCAGCTGCTAACTGCTACCGATGACCGCTGATGCTGGTAGTAGCGGCTAATGCTAATGCTAGCTGCTACCGATGACTTCTAATGGTGGTAGTAATGGCTAATGCTAACGCTAACTGGTACGATGACTGCCAATGTTGCAGTAGCAGCTAATGCTAACGCTAGCTGCTACGTGCTATTGCTTAACTGCTAACGCTAACGATAGCTGTCAACTGAGACTGTTAACTGCTGATGCTAACGCTAGCTGTACTGTGTGACCCGGGCTGAAGTGCTTAGCCCGCTCCCGTTCGGCAGAATTCCACCGACTCCCACAGAGAGAGAGCAGCTGACCGCAAGCCGTCACCATTCATTTCGGGCCGAGAGTCACCGTGAGTCACAGCGACCCCCCCCCCCCACCAGTCTGTCTGAAGTCTGGGAAACGGCACTCACCGGTATGGGGTCTCTGCGTGTGGGGGTTCACCGGGGGCCACGGTTTGTCAGCCACGTCGGACCTGGGGGCTTGAAGCTCGGGCAGCGAGTACTCGATCTCCGGCTGGCTCTGACAAGGGGAACGAGCATCAAATCAATTTCAGCCACTAGGACAGGAACAGACTCCATTAACTCCGTTAACTCCGATAGATAACGTCTGAACCGTCGTGGACTGAAATAATATCCAGTTACAGTTGAATCAACACTGAACATTTTTACTGCTGACGTCTGCGACGTACCAACAACGTTACTAATATTCAATCTGGCTAAAAGTAAAACAAACTCTTTAAAATCCAGGCTAGATTTTTTTTTGTGGGGGGAAAAAAAGATGCAAACTGGGCACGCAACTCGAAAGAGATCAGGCTCAACGCTGTACCCTTGAGCAAGGAACTTAACCTGAACATCCCAGTGTACACATGGATCGTATGTAAAAACGCAAACAAATTTGTACAAAGAGAGCATCTGCTACATGGCTAATTGTTAAAAAAAAAAAGAAAAAAGAAAAAAAAGGAACCAAAAAAGAATATCCAGCAGAGAAATGATTGGAAAGAAACAAACACTGAGGGAAGGAAATATATGGAAAGCAATCAGGCACCAGTAGATGGGGGGGGGGGGGGGGGGGGGGGGGGGGGGGGGGGGGATGTTGTGGAAATAATTAAAAGAAATAAAGTAACAAGAGTAAACACCCAAAGCGCATGCCATCATTTCCAGGATGTGGGCGTGCGCTTGACGAGGCAAAGGAGACGTTTGAGCCCAGCTGTGTGACGGTCTGAATCTCCCTGTCCTTCCTCCTTCATTAAAACGGACCCCCGTCGTCCCTCTGCCACACCCGTCCCGGCCCCCGATGGGGTCCCTGGGGCTTTCTGCCGGGCCTGTTTGTCTGTTAGCCCTCTCTCTCTCCCTCTCTCTCTCTCTCTCTCTCTCTCTCTCTCCTCTCTCTCTCTCTCCCTCTCTCTCTCTCTCCCTCTCTCTCTCTCTCCTCTGCGGCTGGAGGAACACTTGACTTGGAGAAGGAGCCTCAAAACGCAACTAAGAGGCCTTTCCTAAAATAAACACACAAATACACACACACACACAACACACACACACGCACATCACACACATACACACACGCACACACACACACGACACACACATACACACACGACACACACACGCACACACACATAACACACACACACACACGTACACACACACACACAAAACACACACACACACATAACACAAACATACACACAAACGTTCACACACACACACACACACACTAACAACAATGTCCTCCTCCTTCTCCTCGACATCCCTCTGTCCCATCTCCTGCTCCTACCGCAGAGACCATGGCCGCCATTATCCCCTTCATTACCGGGGACTGTGTTACCCTGTCCCCCAGGAGACCTCATTAAAACCGAGTTTTAGCTCCCCTCCGCTTAACCTTCTCCAACAACAAGGCCCGCGGTAACGACGGGGGAGAGTGACAGGGGAAGGTCTAACCGCGTCGGGGAGGAGGTGACGGAGCCAGAGCGGAACCCGCAGCCGAACGCCCGCCAGCCGGCCGGCCAGGCTCGGCCAATCAGAACGAGCCGCCGCGTGGCAGCGTTCTAACAGACGACTCGCCCCTCCCTCCTTCCCTCCGACCGTCAGATGTTTCGTAAAAAAAAAACGATGTTTACGGCCCGCAAAAAAAAAAAGTAAACGTCGGCTCTGCGTTTCGGGTCTGCAGGCTGCAGCGATTGGGGGTTCTGAGACGGGGGCGGGACCGACCCAATAAAGCCCTCGGCTAAAAACACACTGAAACTAAACGGCACAAACTCACATTCCTAAAAAAAATCACCGTTAAAGAAGAGGCAGCGGTATAGCGCTGAGCGCACAGGGCTGAGCCGCTCACTCTTCCGCCGACCGACCGACCGACCGACCGACCAAACGACCAACCGACCGACCGACCGACCAGCTGACCGACTGACCAAACGACCAACCGAATGACCGACCGACTGACCGACCGACCAAACGACCGACCAAACGACCGACCGAACGCCCGTTTGGAGACCAGGATCGGAATCCGTAACCCCAGGAGTAACAGAGAAGACTCGGGGGCGGTTCCCGCGGCAGACGAAACGACCGGGTTGGACAGATGATACGTAAACAGCACACAAAAACGCGCGCAGAACGAGCTATTTAGTCCCGCAAAAAAAAAAAAAAAACTAAAGGGGCACAGAAGGAATCTCCAGACAGAACTGTCATGGTTTTTTTTTTTTGGGTTTCTTTTTTTCAGTCCTTTCCCCGTTTGATTTTATTGTTGGTGATGCTCTTGCCCGGTGCATTGAATCCAGATGTAACAGGGGAGGGGGGGGGGGGGGGGGGAGAAAAAAAAAGAAAAGCAAACATCAGAGAACTCAGTAAAAAGTGAATACATATTGACCACAGACTGGAGGAATCTTACCATCAGTGAAAGCAGGACCTGATATACATCTGTCATGCATTATTGGAGGAAAATGCCAAAGGTGCTTCGCCTGCCTTTTAGAAGCCATGCGAGCTAAAGAGAGAGATCCTTACCAAATTAGAAACAATCTAATTTCCCATACTCGGGCTTTCTGCTTTTCTGGGACACTCCCACCCCCCTACCCTAGTCCCCCCACCCTCCTAACCCCCCAACCCCCCCCCCCCCCCCCCACACCCCAGTCATTCGTTAGGAAACTAACTGCGCCGCGTGCATTTGAAACTCGCAGGGAGTTTAAACAAGACGCCGGTCTTATTCTAAACAAGCGCTCTCTTCCCAATCAGCCCGGGACCGCGCCGCCGCCGCCGCGGTCTGCTTACTGGGCCCCGCCGCGCAAAAGGGAAACATCTTGAGTCCCCCCTGATTGCAACTGAGGGCCCGTGAAGGAACGGACGAGGCGAATAAACACTATTAGGGAGGAGGCCGCAGCCCCACCAGCCCTAAAGGATGTCAAAATGGAGCTCCCTCCAACCCCCCACCCCCACCCGGCCGGGATGCTGTTCGCGAGGTTGGATCTTGGCCCACCGCACGGGAGGGGTAGGGATTGGTCCCTGGTGGGAACCGGTGCAGGGGCCCCGAAAAATAAATAAAATAAATTTAAGAACCAGGGTTGGTTTCCCTGCACACACAGGTGGCTTGCCTGGAGCAATTAGAGAGAAAGAGCTTTGATCAAGGATCCCGCCAAGCGAGGATTCGGGAGTGGCGTCCGTGCCCCCCCCCCCCCCCCCCCCCCGATATTTACGGCCCGCCCCCGTCCCGCTGTCAAAAAAGTGCTGACGTCCCACTGAAAACCCGCTCCCCTGTGGTTTTTCGCAGCTCGAAATGAGAGGTAAGGGTCCGTGGTCCACCCGCGATAATCGCCAGGGCCACAGCCGAAAATGTGCCCAAAATGCCACCTCCAGGACTTCCACATCACAGTGACCCGGCGGAATCCCTCGTCCCACAGAGAACCCCCCCCCCCCCCCCCTCTATGGCAATCAGCGCCGCACAAAAACCAGAAGGGGGGGGGGGGGGTTAATTTGTTCCACATGCCAGCGTGCTAACGCCCACACACCGGACCCTGATAATCAATACACCTCTGTCTTAATTTCCCAGGCCTGAGAGAGTCCTGTCCGCTCCCCTTAGCATGGTACGGCTAAGAGTGTTTTTTCTTTTTTTTGTTTTTTTTTTCTAACAACAGAAAAGTTTCACGTTTCACACATGTGGTTCTACCCCAGCAGTTACCCCCTGGGCTTGCCCCTACCCCCACCACCTCCCAGGAGCCCCCCCCCCTGCAGCAGCGAGCTCTTCCAGTGTCTCAGCAGCGGCGTCCCGCCCGCCTGCTCGTGTCCACAGGTCTCGCGCTCGTTGGGTCCTGACATGGTGATTTGTATTACACAGGCAGCTTGTTAGGGGTTTTTTTTTTTTCGTTTTTTTTTTTTTGAAGCTGTCGCTCAGCCTGGTGTTTTTTTTTTTGTTTTTTTTTTACCCACCCCCCCCCCTTTTAGGAGGGTCTCTCTTCCCTCGCTGTTTCTTCATACGGAGTCCATCCTTCAAGCCCGTGGCAGCCTGCCAGAGATCACTGCTAAATGCAGGCCCTGTCGGAGGAGACTGTGGCAGTGCAGCGCCTCCCTGCCGCCCCCCCCCCCCAAACCGCTCCCTCTCTACACATCACACCCCCTCCACTGCTGTACTCAGCACCCCGGTCGATAAAACACACCCGCATCGCTCACTGCTCAGAATGTCACATAAAGTAAGGAAAACTCATACAAGCCCGTTTTTTTAAATTTTTTTTTTTTTTGCAGTTCTACTTCTCTGACCCCCCCCCCCCCACCCAAGGGCCTCTTACAATTACATCTCTTTATATTAATGGATTTGACACGGGTCCACCCCCCCCCCAGCCCCAGCCCCCTCCCCCTCCAGCTCCCAGTCCTAGCTGCTTCACCAGGTTGACCCCGCTAATGAGATAATATAAACAGGAAGTCCCCCCCCCCCCCCCCCCCCCCCCCCCCGCCTACCACCCTTGGCGAGTTGAGCTTGGGCGCGATTACTTTTAATAGCACTTCCTCTTCTTCTGACGCCCACCCCACCCCCCAACCCCCCCCCCCCCCCCCCCCCCCCCCCGGCCCACACCTCCTCCGCCCTCTGGGTTAGCTGACCTGAAACACCACCACCTTGCCGTCGTCGGCCTGCAGGTAGAAGGTCCAGGTGGAGGAGATGAAGCTCTGGGCCGAGCTGACGATGTCGTTGCACCAGCTGGACACGGCCTCCATGACGGAGACGGGCTTGGTCCGGCGGGTCATGGCCTTCAGCTGGAACGACAGAGGAGGAGAGAGGGGTCGGGGGCAGAGGGGGAGGAGCATTGTGATGTCACAATAGCGAACGTTTACCGTCCCTCTGTGGGGAAATCAGATTGGTTCCCATATCACGCATCACAAAGAAAATTTTTTTTCTGCAAACATTTGACACACACATACACTGATACTGCAGTGATCTAACTTGACTATTTCTAACAGGTCTAGGAATAAATAAAAAAACTGCAAGACAGTAGCCACTTTATGCACCATGTTGGTGGGTAACTATCCATGCACAGGACCTGAATCACCCCAGCCCCTCTTAAGAATGCTGGCCCACTTTCTCCAGCGTCTGCTTGTCATGCAGCTATCCTCTTCTGCAACCTGCCATTTTCCCACTCATCCGATCACCTTCTAAGGCGGTAGGTGAGTCATTTTTTTGGATTGTCTCAATTGTGGCTTTTTAATCTGTTTAATTGATTCCATCTGGAAAATATCTCCTGTGAAGCGTAGTACGAAAACCTGTTCATAGATGCCACTATACAAGATAAAGATTTGATTCATGGACTGAATTTCTGGGTTCTCAACTGGGGGGTCTGCGGTCCCCTGGGGGTTCTTGAAAGTACTGTGGGGGGGGGGGTCCCTGGGGATTCTTGAAGGTACCGTAAGGGGGGTCCCTGGAGGTTCTTGAAGGTACCGTAACCAGACTTAGGAAAATATAAAAACTTTTATTAAATGATAGCCCGTTTCAACTTATAATGGGGGTCCACTGGATGCCCTTGAGGGGGGGGGCGGGGGGTCCCTGGATCCGAAACGGCGGGAAACCGCTGCTTTAGCCAAACTGCACGGCCCGCGTGTGGCCCGTAACCCATGGTGACGGCGGGACTCACCCTCCTCCTCATGCTCTCGGTCTCAGTGGGCTGGTTCCCGCACCCCGTGCTGCAGGCCTCCTGGTCCAGCAGCCGGCTGTACGCCTCCTGGCACGCTGCGGAGACACGGCGAGGACACCGTGAGTCACCCGCCGCCCCCCCCCCCCCCAAAACCCCCCCCCCCCCCCCAACACCTCCACCCCCCCCGTCAGCGGCCACAGAACAACGTGAGCGTCCGCGCCATTGGCTGGAAGCAGCATCAGACCTTAACACTGATATTCAATCAACAGCCATCCCAACGATGGCTCTGTCTGTCACACTACAGTTAACTAAGACTTAACAGTGTGACTTTAACTATGACCGTCCACAGTTTAAAGGAGTGGGTGGGGAATTTCTTTTACTTTTTCCTCATCTAGGTGACATCTAACGCTACCATTAGACCTTAACATAAGCAGTGAAACCTAACAATTTAGGAGCACATCTACGAATTTGGGGTGCATTAGGGTTCTCCTAAATTTTTTCAACTTACGAGTACATGTGCTCCTTGGGGAAAATGTTATCGTGGAGCCCAGCAATTAGCATTGCACTTATTGGGGATTTGTCACACTACAGTTCCCCATGACTTAAGGGACACACTGTCCATTGTCCAGTACACATCCAGTGATACTATGCTAGCGTGGAGATGGAACTGTGAATATGTCTGTATATATAATGCAGGAATTGCAGCTCGGGGTATTGTGATTGCGTAAGAGAGAAAAGCTGGGCTGGAAGAGGCAGGTGTCAGGAGGGGGATCCTTCTCTGGTCCAGATTGCGGAGGTAAACCCTGACCTTAGCAGCAGCTGTTAGCCAACGAGGCAGCTGAGAACCAACCGGGCCCCCATCCCCCAACCCCCCCCCCCCCCCCCCAACCCCCAAAAACCGTTCCCTCCCCCAACCCGGCCAGCCGAGCTGCCTCACCTCCCTGACACTCCTCCCTGCTGGTGTTGAAGCCGGCGTTTCCGTTCACAAACTGGCAGATGGAGAAGAGACGGCAGCCCCGGTGGCAGGCGTTCAGTACGGTGTCCTGCAGCTGACAAACAGAGCGCTGAGTCAGAGGTGCGGCAAACGCAAGCGAACGGCCCAGTTTTAAAAGCCGCGAAAACCTGAGACGCCTGAAATTACCGCGGTGTGGAGTTGCGATCGGTTCGTTGGCGCTTTTGCTGTGATGACACTCAGCTGTGCTGTTGAGCTCACAAGAGGCATTCCTGCTTGTTTTAGCACACCCCACAGCACTGACGATTACATCACAGTTCTCGTCGTAGCACTTTTTTTTTTGCACAATTTCCATGAGACAAAACACAAAGATTTCCTCATGAATTCATTTTCATCCGACATTAAAAATATATGTATGAGACCGTTGACTCGCGGTTATATTTAGACTTCAGTTTACATTGCTCAGGATAATCAGTCTGTCTGTTTGTCTCCACTGTACTGTTTGGTCATTTGAAGCACTTGTTTACGGTATCAGGTTCAGATTAATTGTAAAAATTCGGTTTCATATGTTAATTTTGTCCATGGGGACGCTCTCACCGTTATATTATAAATATGATAAATGGTACGCTTTCTCATTGACTTGAAAACAAGACCCTTAAGCAAAGGCATTATTGGTTTCATTTGACTAGCAAAAAAAATAAAAAATACAAAGAAAACAGCGCCCCCATATGGATGTCAAAGGGAAGACTGAAATTACCCCCTTTCAAACCGCAGGATTTTGGAGGCTTACTGTACTGTATAATATACTGTATTATATACTTCACCAATTCAGTTTACAGCACATTTCCAGTCCACTTGTAGGCGTTCTGGCACATCCTTTTATTTTCTATGCCGTGATTCGCCGTTCTATTTTCATAGGTATTTATTTAGTCAAACAGCATTGGCAATTATGGTCACATGTTCTAAAATCAACAATGAACATCTGCTTGGGAACACGAACACCATTGCAGTGCTAATTCTACATTTATTTAAAGTGAAAGCTAATCAGACGTACACTACACCGCCTGTAAATCAATATTGCTTTTCCATTACCGCCATATATTTATTTAACGGCTCTCTTCAGTGGTGCGCGTGATTTCGAAACCACACCTGAGCCATCGAGGAACTGCATCCACATAAAATGGCCATTCTACCGTTAATTACGGCTGAATTTTAACGGCCGTGAGTTCCTCACTCCTGAAAGATGCAAACGCTGTTTTCTCGGCCACCTTTGGCAGCGATCACATCCTGTTTTTCGAAAGAAAAAAAAAGACCGTTGTTGGATTCACTGACATTTTTTGTTGCATCGCCGTTCATCGTAAACAGGGCCGACAGATAAAGATGTCTTCGACACCATAGAAAGCTAGAAAAAAGAAAATGACGACCGTGGTGCATCAGTACCAGACGAATAATTGTAGGGTACTCTCCGCAATTTTAAACGACCTAATAGCATTTGCTAGTGGAGAGAATGCAAGCATCAGCTACCTATATGTTGGTGATGGCAATATTAACGCACTGCAATCACTTCTTGTTGGAAGAAACATTTGGAAGAAACCCAGAATTCGTATTTTATACCGGGTGATATGCAAGAAAATTAAATGCGTCATAAAATTCAATGCAATAAAACGCACCACACTCAAGCCATAATCGACACGACACACTGTCAATGTGCAGAACGGCCACTGGAAATGGTGGACAGATATTGTCGGCCAGGGATCGATTAATTGATTAAAGATAGTCTGACATACTGATTATGAAATGATATCCACCTATTTGCACCGAAAATGGGACGACGGCTGGCGCCGATTGTAGTCTTTGCGTGAAAATGGATGCCCTTCCCGTTAAATTCGTATTGCACTGCAACATTTTAGCGCAAAACAGCTTCGAACACCAGTACGCATTCTACATCCAGCTACTCTTAACACCATGCAGGACGACAAAGAACTAACGTTAAACGTCAGATATAAGCCTGTCTGCAAACTCACAATTATGTAATAGATAGCCTACGTATTTTATAATTACGAATATGAATCATCTTAATGCGTACATGTGTCACTTACTTTAGACGGGCTTTTGTTTTTGACGGTGATCTGGCATTGCTTTTTGCAGTAATTGATGTCGCCTAGGTCGTTATCAAACAGATCGGAAGAGGCGGCCGCCAGCCCCGCCAGAATCAGCGAGACGAGAACGGGGACACCGCACACCCTGCCGCCGAACTGTAGCATCGCGAAGCTGGACTTTGTAAACCCACAGTATCGGCTGGCACTGGCGCTTTAGTGGGCTCTCTGGCTCTGTGAACTGCCGCCGCTCGGACTCGGTAACAGCCTGCTCTACTAATCTTGTGCTGTGAGCCCGCGATGTCGTCACTCCGAACATCATCACGCACGTGCCCCCCCCCCCCCCCCCTTCCTCCGGTCCTTTCTCTCTCTCTCACTATGCAAGATACTGCGGTAGAGAACGAGATGGGCGCACCAAGTTCTCTTTATGTAGGCCTACAGTTTATATATGTTTTTGCGCACCGGCACAACGAATGGAAAAATAATTCAATTTCTCCGTACTGCGAAACCCACTGCTGCTTATTCTCCAGCAGAATTATAAGGTTTGTGAAAATCCATATTTCTGCCTCCATACTCTAGGCGCTGCATCAATAGATACCCCAACGGGAATCTGATGACCTCATCTCCGTAGGCTCATCGCATAGAGCCGCCGTTTTGAGCAAACGTGCAGTAAAAACAGGAGGATATACACCGACGACCAATATAATCGGCTGCGCGCGCCGTAGGAAATCGCAACACGGATTAGCTCACGCAATCCAATAAAATTATCATTTTTCGCAAGAACCCGTTGTCTGATGAAGGTATCACCAACGACTTCGATGATACCCAGAACACTGTGAAACTGTGAACATGCAATTAACAAAATAGGGAATTCACCGTGTGCTATATTTCAATATAGGAATAACTTATCTTAAAAATACTGGAAATAATTTACGCGCACGTATATATAGAACTAGACTGATGAGAAAGAGCTACCAGGGGAAATACGGTGGTTTCTGCTCCCAGCAAGTGAGCTATTGGAAAGAGGAGGGGGGTCAAGGGCAGGTCTGGATTAGGTCCACGCGCCCTGCTGGCGTCAAGCTGTAAAGTTTTGTGAAGTGAAAATCATCCGCGTTGAATCTTACGGAAGTGCCAATCCCCCCAGTTTGGTAAATACAGGCTTCTGTGTGATTGATGTTATTTGTACATGTACCGGACGGTGTCTCGGTAGGCTACATAAGGATCTCCATCACAATAGCAAGGAGGAAGCTAACTGTATGATGCACAAACACCGAGCCGAAGAGTGAGGCGGCACACCTGGCGGTTAGAACATCTGTTCCGTACGGATAGTCAGAAAGATATTGCACAGATTTTAGCCGCACACAATCCCTCAAATATTCAGTTGCGATAAACATGTATCCAAATGTTATTTTTTCGCCGGGAGTTACATTTCACGTGGCTTTCAGTCAGGAACTACAGACACGCTGTATTCTAATGCAAACCACATGATGTGGGTTGCCGGTTTCTGCCAGCTCTCAAACATCCTAAGCATTACAGTGCAGGAATTATCACCACAGAGGCACTCACAAATACTTTCTATGGCGTGATTTTACCTGTTTGACTCCAAAAAAATAAAAAAAATAACGTAATAATGAAAATTGGGATCATCAGCGGTATGCTGAACATTCACCGTTTTGCATGGCCTGGGATGTTGTACTAAACTCTCGTTCACCGTGAAATATTCAGTGCTAAATTAACTTTTACACGTGGGTCCCTACTGGATTACATAAAGCCTGTTAGGGCTGAATTAACATTGTACATTTTACCGTGTAAGTCATTTTGACAGAACACACACACACACACACGCACACACACGCACACACACACACACACACACACACTGCAGGGAAGCCTTCCATTTCATGGCTGAAAAGGCTGTGACATTTTTTATCCGGGAAAACAGATAAACTATTATTGGCTCTCTGTTCACACATATCAGCCGTGTTACACGCAGCCTCCACATAAAGGTGCAGGCCGTCCTGGGCGGCAGTGTGCATAATGGATTAAGGAGCTGGTCTTGTAACCTAAAGGTCGTAGGTTCGATTCCCAGGTAGGACGCTGCCATTGTACCCTTGAGCAAGGTGCTTAACCCGCATTGCTTGGGTATTTATCCAGCTGTAAAAATGATGTAAATGCTGTGTAAAATGTTGTGTAAGTCACTCTGGATGAGAGTGTCTGCTAAATGCCTGTAATGTAATGTAATGGCTGTCCCTGCATGACTACACATAGGCTTCATCCCACTCCTGACAGGTCCGCTGCAGAGAGTCCCTTGAGCCCACGAGGTAACTTGCATTGCTCGCTTCGGCACTGTCCCTGTAAAAATGGCTGTAAATGTCTTAAAACCATAAGTAACTCACTCTGGATGAGAGTGTCTGCACAGTGCCTGTAAGGAACTGGGCTTGTAACCGAAAGGTCGTAGGTTGATTACACATAGGTACATAGGACGCTGCCATTGTACCCTTGAGCAGGGTACTTAACCTGCATTGCTTCAGTATATATCCAGCTGTAAAAATGATGTAAATGCTATGTAAAAAGTTGTGTAAGTCACTCTGGATGAGAGAGCCTCTGCTAAATGCCTGTAATGTAATGTAATGGCTGTCCCTGCATGTAATCCCACTCCTGACAGACGCCAGTCCTCGTTAATGCATTGCTTGCTTTGGCACTTTCCTGCACAAATGGCTGAGTGTCTTACCTACCATAAGCAACTACAGACATGTCGACACCGCATGGCAAAATGTACGTGGACAGCTGGCATCCAACAGCTTATCCCAAAATTATTGGCATTATTATGGAGTTGGCGCACCCTTGCCGCCATTATAACCTCCACTCTTCTGGGAAGGCTTTATAGATAGATGTTGGGCCATTGCTGCGGGAATTTGCTTCCATTCAGCCAGAAGAGCATCAGTGAGGTTGGGCGCCGGCTGGGTGATTAGGCCTGGCTTGCGGTTGGCTTTTCAGTTGATTCCAAAGTTGTTTGATGGGGTTGAGGTCAGGGCTCTCTGCAGAACAAACAAGTTCTTCCACACCAATCTTGACAAAACCATTTCTATGTGAACCTTGGCGTGTGCCTGGGGGCATTGTCATGCCAGAACAGGAAAATTTCACTAATTAGTTTCACCACCTGGCTGAGGAATTGTTCTAATTAGCAAATCCAGGTGATTGGAACAAAACACTGGGGAGGATTTTCAAATGGACTGCATTTATATAATGCTCTCTCAAGCAACTACGGCTGCACAAAGTGCTTCACAATCAATGTCTCTCATTAACACACCAACGGCAAAAGGCAGCCATTCAAGCCACCAACCAGCTCATGGGAGCAATTAGGGGTTAGGTGTCTCACTCAAGGAAACTTCAACACTTTTTGCCTGTGGGGCTGGGGATCAAACTGGCAACTCTGAAACTACCAGATAACCACTCTACCTCTGGTTCTGATGTTGCTACAGAACTTAGATTTCCCACATCTGGTCAACTGTGTTCTGCCAACACCAGCTGTGCAAGCAGTTCGGTCTGTCCATAGCAGAAGGGCTGCACAGCTCTGGCGAGTGGGCTCTACTTCACACAAAGAACATGAGGCAGGTGTCTAAGCATGCCTTTGAGGACAGGTGTGCTCACCTGTGACTCAACATGCTCCCGAATGTATCAGAGGATATTGCATTTATGGGATGGGCTTACTATATGCATGATGAAGTTTTAAGTGTTAAATCCAGTACCCTCTCAGAGGTGTTCGGACTGTGGGCGGCAGTGTAGTATAATGGGTAGGGCACTGCACTTGGACCTGAAGGTCACAGGTTCGATTCCTGGGTTGGACACTGCCGTTGTACCCTTGGGAAAGCTACTTAATTCCTTTGCATTGCATTGCTCCAGTATACATCCTGCTATATAAATGTAAAAAAAGTTGCGTAAGTCACTCTGGATAAGAGCATCTGCTAAACGCCTGTAATGTCATATGAATATTTTTGATTGTACTTCATAGCATGCAAGTTTGGGAGAAAAGAAAAATTGGTGATTAAAAACTCAAACAAAATAAACATCATATTAGTGCCATAATGACAGTAACACTGTTGCAGTGCTAACCAGTTCTACAAATATCCCCCATGCTTCCTGCCTTTGATACCACCATGAATTAAGTGTTTATACTGTTTATACTGTTTATACATGACACTATACTAGACATTGAAAATAAACATCCTGAAATCTTCCTTAAACAGGCACCGATTCATTACCCCTCCTGCTTTCTTTGAAAGAACTCAGAATGGTGAAAACCTATAATTTCACGTGCTTCAGTCAGTAAAACACTTAGAGAGGGAGCCTTAGAGAGTAGCTCGGAGCAAAGACGAGTCAATCATCCCTTTCATGAAAGCACGTGATGCACGTTTGGAAATGTAAGTTATAGACCACTTAACCGTAACATGGCACAAATAACGGTCATGATGATGCGTTGAGAGGTTCCCATAGTGACTGACGGAGAAATCTAAATCGCAAATATTGTTTGATCGTGTTGATTATTTTAACTGTCATTTTTTTTGAATGCTGAAATTCTATTCTTTGCCTTCTCGGCTGACGGAACTTCCGCGACGGTAATTCATTGCAAACCGCAAGCTCCTACATAGAATCGGGGGGCAAAGGGGTTGCAAGTGCAGTCGGCCGGGGCAACGGTGCAATGATGTCACTCGGTGATCTGGAAGATTCTTAAAGGCGAAAAATGTCGACTCAGACGACGGAGACTTTCGCGTCCGGTCAAAGACAATCGGGCGGGAATCTGAATCATCGCACTTGCCCACTCATCACAAGACAAGACGGACAGTAATGGCCTCCGTCGGCAACAATGTCGTCCACTGTCCGACAAGGCCCGTCATTGTCGTCCGGTCCGGTCGGAGACTAAATGACCATAATGGCCATTATATAAATATACACATCCTCCGCACTCACAACTGGACCACAGTGACTAACTGGCCAAACTGCAGACCGAGAGGGCCCACACTGTTAGTAAAACATTAGTCACTCAAAATCCGTTTCCAGCCAGAGGCCTTTTGTCACACACGAGAGCAGAACCGGGGAGCTCTGAACCTGATTAAGAGACCTTCACTTAACTTTTAGGTTTACTGCCCCTAGTGATTACAGCGCATGAAACTCTGAGTCATCCCGCATAATGTCACAGTTCCCCGCGTGGAACTTGCTCATGTCTACACAGGCTTACTGCAGCTGTACATGTCACCCTGCCCCCCACAGTAAAATGTACGGTGTTAATTCGACTTTTAACAGGTCCCCTCCTTTGCAAAAAAATAGATTTTGATCCCAGTGGAGGTCTTCCTGGTTAATAGAGGTTAAATAAAAATGTAAATAAACATACGACGTTTGGTCCCACTCTAGAATGTGGGACCAAGTGTTATGTTTTAAGAGTTGAATCAACACCGTTAAAGTTGAAATAACACTGGACATTTTACTGTGCAGGTGATAATCGACCTTTGGGTTGAGCTGAATGGATCTTTATTCCAGAGTCTTTGTTTAATACTGTAAAATTTGTCAAGTTTTTTAAATGTACATTTCTGAGTAAGAAAATGGTTAAGTGTGGAAAATTGTCCAGTGCATTATACATTTTGAGCTGAAATATAGTTAGTTTTATTTTCTTATAACAATTAAATTAATCTGTCTGTTAGCTGTTCAAGGTTTCAATTTAAATAATTAGTGTGCTGAAAAACATAGGAGGATGAAACTGATTTGCATTCTTTTGCAAACTATTTTATTTAATTATTTTCCATTTCCAATGCAGGCCTACGACAAACTGAAATCGTAGCGGTCGGGAGCCAGGATTAATTTACATTGTTTATTGAACTTTTTCTGGAAACATGACGAACATACATTCACATAAACTCATTAACACGCTACGATTTATTCGCATGTTTCTCAGAGGACAAGTTTGGGTGCTATTCATAGCATGCACGCTTGCACGCAACTTACGGATGAAATTCATATTTGAATTTTGAAATGCTCGTTTACATTTGAATTATACGCTCAATGCCAGTGAACCAGAGATGTAATAAAACCGTATAGCCTTCAATGTCTCCGCGTTGCCTCGGGCTAAAGATTTTTTTCGTGCAAAGAAAAAGAAAAGGAGGATTACGCAATTTTATTTCGTATCAAAGAGCTCGCGCTGTGCCTGTCAAACTCGCCGCGCCGCACACTTTCGTGAAATCTAATGACTCACGCGCCCACCAGGCTGCGTTGAAAATATTACCGGATTACGGAAAAATGCATAAATCAATGAGTCCTAAATTCATCCCTAGACAGAGAAGAAGGGAGGAACGAAGAATTAGACCAAATGAAAAGAAAAAGCAAAAAAATGACTTGTGGCCGTGTGGGAAGCTAGGGAGGGGCTTGAAAAGTATCAACTTGTATGTTTTAGCTGTTGAGGCGTGCACTAAAGCAAACCATTAGTAGACTAAAGCTAGATAACAGCAAACTTACTAATACGTTCGCGAGGCAGAGATGATTTGAGGTGGGAGAGACTTAGCCTAGCTCAATAAATACTCACTCGAGCGGCCGGACAGTTCACTTTCAGAAGAGGCTGTCGCACCAGCGGTGCTGGGCTGAAGAGTTTTTTTTTCCTGCAAGCGTGCGTGAAATTCTCAAGTCAGGGAGCGAGCGAGCAAGAGAAAAGAAGACAGCGAAAACAGTTTTAAAGTTCCTTGAAATATGATCACCTTGTTTTTTCTCGTGATGTTTGTTCCTCGTGCGCTGTCTTCTTCGACACGTAAGTACGGAGAAATATTAATGCGTGATATTGATTGTAGCCGACATGGCTACATGGAGTACTACTGACTTTGCCGTGTGTCTGTCTGTTTAGTCTTCTTTTTCTCGAGTTAAGCATCGATAGATTGTACAAAAGGGAGCATCGCTTATACAGAAAAGTCAACGAAAACCTTTCTAGTTAACTAACGACAATGTGAAAAGTATCATAGTAAACTTCAGATGGTGCGATATGGGCTACTATGTCACGGGTATATCCTACACTACTGTATAATGCAGCAACGCTGAACTTGAATATTGACACTATTTCTGAGACATAATTAAGTAAATACGGTTGTGGTCTCATTAAATTTTCATGAGCTACACATTAATTCAAATAAGAGTATAAAACAACTTGATGGTTCCGACGTCAAGCGGACCGTGAACTACTGTTTGAACATTTTAATTAGCTGCTTGGAACAATTAACAGCTTAAAATATAGCCAGTTTCTTATAAATATGTTTGGACTGCCACAATGTCATGTAATTCAACTGTGATTTGGCATCATCAATCATTGTGCAAATAGGGATGAATTCAACAAGATGGATACATTATTTAATACAGAAGGCTCGTAAACAGATATTGTATTGATGGTTTTCATAATGTCAGAGAATAGTTGACATCTGTAACCGTACATGGCATTGCAATTGTATATCTTCAAAGAAACAAAAGAAAAGCAAATCAGTGTACCTCAAATATGTCTTGTAAATAAAATACTGAAGATAAATTGCTGAAGAGTTGGCACAGATAAAGACATATAAATCAAAACACAATGCACCCTGTCCCTACACAACTAGCTTACATTTATTTCAGCACAAATACCACGTTGTACTGTCACACCGTTGTGGTGTATATGTAAATATGATGTGTTTATTGGCTGTTATTTTATTTATTGGAGTGTTCTTTTACTTGAGGTGTATTTCAAATTATGTCCTTATTTAAGATTTGGTCTATTCACAACTTTACTTTCAGAAAAAGTGTTATTTGATTATATTTTAGCGCACCAAGTATTTTAGTCATTTTAAAGAAAAGTATTTTGTGCACGCGCTCAGATGTCATTAGCAGCGTATGTTACCACATTTTGTAATTTCGACCGTTATTACTGAAACAACAAGTGGGTTATAACACGTCCCCATTTTAAGGCTTAAGTAAGTTTTCCTTTATTTGTTATTTCTTCCGGCCTATTTGCTACATTTGCGTTTAAAAAAGTGCTAAGGGGCTCTGAATTCAAACTGGGGAGTGACGATCTTTTTGTTCCCCCTACAAAGAACATTTAGGTAGCCTTTTATCCCGAGGTGGAAGAGAGCGCAGGATAAACAGAGTTGAGCAAACACAGAGATTAGCGTCTTTCATCAGTCTCTGTAGGCAGACAATTCAAACTTTCACTTCATTTTCTTCACAGGACTACTTCACCGCAAAATGTTCAGAGTAAGATCAGCTGCAATGGAGTGCGACCATAAATCCTAATAGCTTGGACGTGGTCCTTATTGGAGCCCACTCAAACCGTGCTAGAATTGATTTAAGACTGAGCATTTTTCACTTTCCAGTCATTTGGAACCTATTTTCGCGGTTCATATTAATGTAGCCTACATTATATGTTTAACCTGTAATAAGTCACCGCATGTGATATTGTAAAGACAGTGCGTATTAACTTACAATTTATGTTTATCCCAACCGTCAAAGCCTTACATTTCTCACGTTCAGCGATCGTTTTAAAAAAGAAGAAAAAAAAAAACAAAGAAGTTTCCCCCCACCATTGTAGTACCTGCTTCACCAAGGTTCCGCAAGATCCAAAAAATTAGAACATTTCCTTTCCACGGGCCTCAGCTAAATTGCTTGTTTCATTAAAACGTTTACATTTAAAAAAGCCTTGCTTATGTGTTAGAATCGCTCTCAAAATAGCCCCTGGTTGTGACCGCTGTGTTCTAATGACGGTCATTTTTTTTAAAAACTTTTGCTAGATTTTCTCCCCTTAAGTGGCTTGTTTTACAAATGGCTCAGGACTGCAAATTATTTGCAGCATTGACTTCAGTATCTTTACAGCTGTTGGTCAAAATATTTGGGCAATATTTTTGCCTAGGTGTTAAAACTTGCTTAATATTTGTATAGTTGTGTCATGAAAAAAAATTAATAAAATTCACACACACACACACACACACACACACATACATATATAGTATATGTATATATATATAGTATTTCACAAGCTCTGACCTCCAGAGGCCTATTGGAGCTAAATGCTGCATATTGGCACATATGCTAGATAGCTTGTCCACCCACCCACTAAGAGCAAACTTAATAAACTTCCTCACATTAACCCTTAAGTCTTTCTGAGGGAACAAAGTGGTAACACATTACAAGAGTAATGTTTTTTCTGAAGGGTGGAGGAAGGGGGGGGGGGGGTTATTTCACATTAACATTAATCATATGCCAGACAAGAGATGAGTAAAGATCACGGTATGGTAAAGCGTTTATGAATTTGACAAACAACCTCACGCGACCTTTTTAGAGCGATCTCCCAACTGTTTTTTTTTTTTTTTTTTTTTTTTTTTTAAACCGGCAAAACCGTAAATCCGCCTTCCATCGCTCGCCGAGGGTCGTAAATATCGCTGAGGGCCCCCCCCCTCTCTCTGCTTTTTTTTTTTTTCTTTCTCTACCCTCCAGAGGTGGCGGCCATCTTCCCCCAGGACCCGTCGCGGCCCATCGGCTCAAGCCTGACGGCCACCTGCTCCGTCAGCGCCGAGCTGGGGGTGCACGCCAGCACGCTGTACTGGACGCTGAACGGGAGGCGGCTACCCAGCAGCGCCTACAGCGTCCTGGGCCCCACCGCGCTCAGCGTCACCCTGGCGCCGCTCAACGGCTCGCGCCAGCCGTCCGGCGACAACCTGGTGTGCCACAACAGCGCCGGCCACGTGCTGGCGGGCTCCTGCCTCTACGTCGGCAGTAAGTGCAGGGCGGGGAAAAAAATCCTGAAAAAATCTGAAGCCCACTCTTCAAAATAAAACAAGACCGGGTTAAAACTTAGTGTATGGCAGTAAGTCACAGGATGGGAAAAAAAATCTAAAAAAAATAAATAAAAAAAAACCCCGAAGACCGGGTTAAAACCTAGTGTATGGCTGGGCCTAACACACGTGATCCGGCCGACCAATGGTGTAACTTCATAACTCGGCCGACCAATGGTGTAACTTCACCACTCAGTCAGTCAGTCACTCACAGACATTCGCGTTTGTAGGGCTGGCCCCGCTGTTGCGGGCCAGCCAAAAAAATTAACCTCTTATGGGTAGGCTTTGAGTAATCGTTTGGTGACTCAAAAAAATAAACAAAAATTAACCTCTTATGGGTATGCTTTGAGTAATCGTTTGGTGACTCAAAAATTTAAAAAACATTTTTTTACCTCTTATGGGTATGCTTTGAGTAATTGTTTGGTGACTCACGTGCACCGTGACATAACTGTGCCTCCTCTTATGAATCGCTGGCCTCGCCCCTGTCACGTGTTGTTCAGCTAGCTTATGCGTATACGTTTTTTTTGGAGGTTACTCTGGTTGGCAGTGTAGTATAGTGGTTAGAGAACTGGTCTGGGTTGGGCATTGCAGTGGGGCACTTGAGTAAGGTACTTAACCGAGTTACTTCTGTCCGTATCTAGCTGTATGAGAAGGTTTTTACGTCAAAATGCAAAAAGTTGAGAAAGTTGCTCGGGAAGTGTGTCTGCTAACTGTCTGTAACCCGAATGTGACACTCAGAACAGTGCCTTTAGGTTTCTGAAAAGCACTTTTAAGAGCGCGATTTGTTATCGGCCTTTTTCAGTCGGTGTTGGTCGTGGCGGTGAGGTCCTTCAGGTCCTCGTCCGCCTCCGTCAGATTTGAACGCAAGACTGCTGCACGTTTTTTTGGTGCGTCGCCGCCTGGAAGTCAGAAGAGGGATTTGTTTGTCGCGTTGCATCAGTGCAGTTAAGACTGGCCCCAAGACAGACCCCCCCCTTCCCCCCCCATCCCCCCCAACGAGGCTGTTAATCAACCACGTTAATGGGATTCAGAAAGCGCTCCGGCGATATTTCAGGGAAGAAGGCAAAAAATTTTTTTTTAAAAAGTAGTCTCCTTTAAAGAAGCTCTGTCGTATTTAATACTTTCAAGGTGAACCGGGGATTGCGCAAATGCTTCGAGATCGTTATCTGCGGTGCCTCTCCGCTCCCGACCGCTGTGTGGTCCGTTATGGATTCAGTCACGAACAGGGGAGGCTGGCGACTGCAGAAGAGGGAAACATGCTCGGCAGGTGCCATTAAAACCTCGCGTCCTATGAGTGGCAGTTACATGAAAAGCAAAGACACGTGGGAAAGATTTATTTTATTTTTTTTTTTTTGCAAACACCAAACCGGAGTTACAAGATGACTCCATTCTCCGTTCGGGATGTAGGGATCAAATCAGCGGCTCTTTTGAAACGGCACGGTCTCTCAAGCATCACTTCCGTGCATTACAGTAGGGCGCAATCAGCAAACTGACACCCATGGTTAGCTTCTCTCTCTCTCTCTTTTTTTTTTTTTTTTTTTTGTACATCTGTCTTCAATGGAAGGAATCTTGGAAAACCTCCAGAAGTAAAATGAGGATGACAGCTGAAAACTCACGGCAGTGGTTTTTAGAGTTTAGGGTCAAAACATTATCCTCAGTGTAAATTTGGGGAAGGGGGGGGAGCGGTGGGGAAGGGGTGGGGGGGTATGGGGCTAGGAGTGTCTAATGTGGTCATATGGTTTCTGTCGTGGTTCGTAAATGTTTGTAAATGGATTACTTTGGCAATGCGTAGTAATAAATGAAAGCCTTGTCTTTTTGGGTACCTCCCCCCCCCCCCCAACCCACACCCACCCCCCCACACCCTGCCCCTTTGCTGGTTTCAGTGCCTCCAGAGAAGCCGGCCAACCTGTCCTGTTGGTCCAGGAACGGCAAAGACCTCACCTGCCAGTGGTCCCCGGGGGGCCAGGGAGAGACCTTCATTAGGACCAAGTACACCTTGAAATACAAACTGAAGTGAGTCTCGCGTGTCTCCTCTATCTCCTCCAGATGAGGTAGAAAATTGAACCGCACTTGGTGAAACCTCCAGCCCTTAGCATAATTTCAGCAGTAGTACATTACACTAATACTGGCACTTACATTCATTAAAAAAAAACTTACATTCATTAATCATGTAGTATAGACTAGACCACTTGTAATGAAAACTCCACTAGCTGTCACCTAAAAATGTTAAATTAGATGCTTGTGTTGTGCAGAAGCATTAAGGTCAAATAGTTACACCGTGTGGTTGCTACAGCACTTGTCATTCGGCTATGAGCCTGACCAGGTTGACACTCTGAGGTCACATCGGTTCGTGCAAATTTAAGGGATGTGCATTTTTAAATATAACCCGGTTATATTCAGTTGCTTCTGACAACTCTGTAGAGTGGAGAGCATCTAGAGCTGGTAGACTAGGTGGCGGGCAGCAGCTGTTGGGTCCACGAAGGAGAATTTGGACGAAGGCTTGATTTCTGCTCGTTGTGTCGTGCCCTTTACAGGTGGTACGGGCGAGAGAGGGAGTGTGAGGACTACAGCATGGGCCAGCCCTACACCTGCTACATCCCCCGCGACCTGGCCCTCTTCACGCCCTACGAGATCTGGGTGGAGGCGGCCAATCAGCTGGGGTCCTCCACCTCCGACGTCATCACGCTGGACGTCCTGGATGTGTGTAAGTGAGGTGAAGCCGGCTCTGTTGCTACCTTTTTTCGCGACCCCCCCCCCCCACTTCTCACCTGGCGAGAGGTGTACCTGACATGGCCGCTGCAGCTCCCTGCAGTGTAATTTACGGCACCGTTTCCTCCGATGAAACGATCCTTCTTCTCTTCGTTAACAACTTCCTCTCTCTCTCTCTCTCTCCGTCTCTCTCTCTCTCTTCTCTCTTCTCTCTTTCCCTCCCTCTGTCTCTTTCTCACAGAATGTGCACTCGTTCTGTGAGAATGAGAAGAGAATTTTATGAGCTCTCTAAAGATCCTGATAACGTGAAACCCCTTAAGCTAGCAAAAGGTGGTTAAGCGTTTTTTGTCTGAGAAGGTCGGGTGAGTTGAAGAGCTATAAATTTCTCGATAAATGAAAAGCGTCAGGTACTTTCAAGTCTCTGCCGTGTAGAATTACAGATATTTTATGCATTTTTTTAATACACAATTAACGTGATTTAAAAACGACTCATCAACACGAAAGCACCAGCACCAAAGAAAATCTGTTTTTTTTTTTAAACCTTGTGTTCTGTTTAATTATTTAGGACCTGTGAAACTGTTAGCCTTGGTAAAACATACCCAGGACATTATTGGGATTTCGAAATTGACTTCAGAATTACAGAAATATGAGACAAAATGCTGATGCTTGGGAGTGTCCTGGAGCAGGCAGAGAGAGAGAGAGAGAGAGAGAGAGAGAGAGAGAAGGATATGACGTAATGGCCTTTGCAATCAGGTCAGCCGCACCTTGTGCGGAGGTGGCAGGTAGGCAGGTAGGCAGGAAGGCAGAGGTGGTAGAGGACAGCGGAAGGTGTGATGCCAGACGTATGACACATCAGACGCTTCGATTTCCTCACCTTCTGAGTAACGGAAAAAATAAGCAGATTTTTCACTCCTGATTGGTTGTCCCCGGGGGGTCGAACCGATAATAGCCAATTGCGTGCGACGTTCTTAGCTTAGGCCTGTAATGAAAACGGGCACTGAGTAAGCAACGGATTTCGACACAGGAGTTCACAAGTGGGCAGTGTTTAAATTTTTAATGCGTCTCATCACTGGCTCCACCAACACCACTTCGCTTCTTCCCGAAACCTCTCCTTTTTTTCTTTGGAAAGGGAAAACAAGAACAAGTTTTTTTTTTCCATGCCAAAGTTGGACACAAGAGTACATTCTTCGTAAAAAAAAAAAAAAAAATAGAAAAAGAAAAATGTTTTTGGAGGAGGAGGGGGAGGATGGTGGCAGTATTTAGAAGCTGATCTGATTACCCTTATGGGACCGATAAACAGCATTAGGGAGGGAGAGATGAAAGTCCGTTAAGAGGGAAAGGAGGTGTATACACTGTGAAATGAGAAAAGGAGGGAAGAGTCACTGAGGCGGAAGGAAAATCGCTCCGTCAGTCCGTCTCTCTCTCTTTCTCTCTCTCTCTGGTGCTCGTGCAGCCGAATGAGAGGCAGTGCTCCAATCTGAACCCTGGACAGCAGGCCGGGCTCAAAATTCGTCATCATATATTATTTAAGGATGTTGATGGTGGTGTGTCTAGAAATAGCAGCCAGTGCTGCTTTTACCGGGGTAGTGGGGGGGGGGGGGGGGAGCAGTGGGGGGAGGGGGGTGCTGGTTCTTTAAAGCTGGACAGGATCCCTGGAGCAGATTGAGGAGGTCACGGAAAGTGTGCCTGCGTGTTTCAGCCCGAGAATGGGATGTTTTAACAAGAACGCGGCGTAGAGCGTACTACGGAAAATCAAGCTGACGCGTCCCTCGACGCGCTCTCTGACTTCCATCGGCTTTCTAACGAAATGTGACAGAAGCTAGACAGGATTAACACGGCGTAGAACAGAGACTATTATGAGGGAAAATTTATGCTGGTAACGCAGTCTCATATTTAGGATTAGTCACCAGGGGTGGGGTTCAATCGCATTTTGCGGTATTTAGCAGATGCTCATATCCAAAGGGACCTACACAGGTTATTTCCCTACGTCCCATCCATTTATACAGCTAGATGTTCTGCTAGTAAAGTTATCCCTTTAAGGAGTAAGATCACAGATATGTTCATTGGAATGTGCTTAACCTAACATTCTAATGCTGATGTAACAATCCCTACTGGTAATTGTAATTGTAATAGAGTTCCAGAACACTGACGTAGAACTTTGTAAAAGCGTTCCAGAAAGCTGACTCTTCAAAGGGTTTTGACTCCAAAAAAAACAACTTTTCAAAGTGCCTTTCTGAACAGTACAATGTCAGTGCTCTGCCTCGAATGAAACCTGAGACCTTTTGTGTCATAAGCCCTGTTCCCTAGTCATTATCCCGCCCTGCTGCCCAATCTAGTTCCATGTTGTCAATTCAGGACGTGAATTGGAGAAAAAAAAAGCCCATTTATTCTATGGGGATTTTTCAGTTAATTAACGGAATTAAAGTTAATTTAGTTGAATTGTGTGATTTCAAATACAATCGGCCCCAACCCAGTTGGCAGCAATATGATAAACCACATTACTGAACGAACTTGATTGCTGTGTGTTGCCTCGTGACCTTGTACAGTTAAAACCTGGGGAAACCCAAGTGTTCAGATGGACGTGCCAAACGTTTATAAACCAACCTGGTGAGGTGGCCGCGACCCCAGGCTTTAGCACCCGAGCAGCAGATCAGCGCTCGTGATCAGTAGATACACCCGAGGAAAGATTGTATTTGCTTCCACAGCAAACAGACCAGCAGAGTCCAACAGCACACTCAGTGAGCTTAGCCTGCTACCAGCGAGTACAAGCAGGCGTGTTTGATCTGGGCTGCCATTTTCACAACGGCGTCCGTCAAAATGTGGAGTCGGATTCCAGTCCAGTCCAGTCAGCTCTGGGATACTGAATGAGCTCCCCGTTATAAAGTGTGCTGTGTACTGAGGGCTGCTGCGTGCACTCTCACACAGGTTTGGGTCAGTTCCATTTCAGTTACGGAAATGAACTGAAATTCAATGTATTAAATGAAAACCCCTCTCATAGAACATCATGGACATTTTATTATTATTATTATTATTATTATTATTATTACAACAAATGAACTGAATTTGAGAATTTCTTGAAGTGATATTGTATTGACCCCAGCTCTGTTCTGTGTCTGCCTGTCTGTCTGTCTGCCTGTCTGTCCATCTGTCTGTCTTTCAGTGACCACGGACCCCCCCGCCGACGTGCTCGTGAGTCGCGTGGGGGAACTGGAGGACCAGCTCAGCGTGCGCTGGGGCACCTCCTCGGCCCTCAAGGACGTCCTCTTCCAGACCAAGTACCAGATTCGCTACCGGCTCGAGGACAGCACGGACTGGAAGGTACTTACTGCTAGCACTGCTAGCAGCCGGCTACCAAAACAGCTACGGGATGACTTCAAAGCAGCCGTAAGCAGTGGCTGCGTGCTAATTTAACCCATGTAGTTGTTCCAATGACCTTGATATGCAGTTGTGTGTGTCGCTTTGGATAAAACCGTATGCTAAATAAATGTAATGTAATGCAATATTCGTTTAGATAGAAAACAAGTTTCCATCCATTGCTTCTGTAGCTGTTAGCAGCTGATTCAGTAACAATACTGGAGAAATGCAGGCAGCTACAGAAATGTATGAGGTTCCTTTGGTTTCCATTGATTTTGGCAATTAATAAGAGTCTTTTTAATGTGACATTTCAAAGCAAGGTATGGCACTGGACATAGAAATGGGAAGTAAAATCAGTTGAAAGCTACAAGATTAGACCTTAGCAAGATTAGAATTTAGCAAATATGTATTTTCTAATACTTTATGTCTTTACATGCTGTTAAAGGTTGAAAGCACTTCTGCAGGTCCCTGACTTTCAATTTTCTTATTGTTCATTGTATATTATCTTGATATTGTATACTATCTTGACACACTCACAACTTATTTAGGCAAGTGCATCTCTGACTGCAAACAGACGTAGCTGACCCAGTGTTATTTTTAGATCTCTGTGGTAATTTCCCTCTTAAACGCCGTACGCTTCAACAAAAGCACAAAATTGCTGAAACGTAGCAAAGTATTAAAATGCAGCAGATTGATAATTGCCGGTAGCATATCCTGGCAGTCTGCCACTTGTGGCAATAAATTCTCGTATGCTGTGTTAAAGCACAGCCACAACGGGGTGTGCTGCTGTTTATTTTTATTTGCATATTATGAGATGGACTCGCTGAGTGATGTTGATTGTGGTGCCAAAAAGCTGCGTGTATGTGTACATGTGTGTGTCTAGTATTTATATTTCAGTCAGAAGGTAGTTTTTTTCATATGTATTTGCATGAGATGTAAAAGTGTGACTCTGACGCAGTTTTATTTATTTATTTATTTTTTGTGTCTTTCTTTTTATGGTCAAGTATTTATTTGGGAGTTGCCCTTGACCAAGGCACTGGCGTGAGAACTGGAGTCGGTCCCCGGGCGCTGCACTGTGGCTGCCCACTGCTCCTAAATAACTAGGATGGGTCAAATGCACAGGACAAATTACCCCACGGGGTTCAATAAAAGTATATCTTATCTTATCTTATCTTAAATGAGAGGCCTTAATAAGAGGCTTCTGAACGAGCGGTCTTAGTATCGGTGTGTGTGACGTACCGCAACCAATCGCAGGAGGCACCGGTATACACCGGCTTGTTTTTTTTTTTTTTTTTAAATCCCCGTCAGGTGGTGGACGACGTGGGCAACCAGACGTCCTGCCGGCTAGCGGGCCTGAGGTCGGGCACCGTGTACTTCGTCCAGGTGCGCTGCAACCCGGTGGGCATCTACGGCTCCAGGAAGGCCGGGATCTGGAGCGACTGGAGCAACCCCACAGCGGCCTCCACTCCCCACAGCGGTAAGTGCCGGGGCGGGGGGGGGGGTCTACATTTTGGGAAGGGGAACTGGCAACTGAGGTCTAGACTGCATCAAACTGGAATACATACTTGCACTTACTGTACATTTCGATTTGATCCGAGGGGCTGCTGGTTTGTTAGTCTGTTGGCCATTTACAGTGTTTCCTTCCAAACATGGGTCAAATACATTTTTGGAATACTTTAACCATATTTATAAAATATTTGTTTAGTATTATTATTATTATTATTATTGAAAACAAAAATTTCTCTGTCAGGTGATTGATTTTATTTGATTATTAAGATGTTTTGTTGAAAATTCTCAGGGTTCGGCTGGAGTCAGTTTGCACTTATCAAGAGTTAAAGTATTTCATGATGTGTACTTGATCCAGGTCTGCTTCCTTCAGGAGCACTGGCCAAAAGCTCTAGGAAAACTGGCTAGTGTGCAGGAATATTGTGGATGACATGGACAGAATTTTAAGAGAACCATAAATACAATATTTGTATAACATGAAGATGAAAGCTTGCATGAACCAAACAAGCCTCCATTCTGTTTTACATCGTTTCTCTGTGTTCCTGTCAGCGAAAGCATTATTTGGATCTTGTAATCTACTCTTAATTATTTCTAATGCAACTAACATACAATTTCTACTTGGTTGAAAGCAAAAATGGCAATATGTTTTTGACTTAGCCACAGCATCCTGTAAACATAAAACTTAATCCGCATTTGACCCCGAAAAAATAAGCAAACAAAACATCAAAAAAAAGAGAAAAAATGTGATTGTGATCTTTCATTAATGAATTACAAAGGTCTTCGACATAATGGCGAAAAGGCTACGGGGGACATCTGATTGGCCCCCCCCCCCTCAAATCTTCAAAGATTAATAAAGAGAAATGCTGCTGACTGACTACATTCACGTTGTGGCTGTCACCAGAGGACATGCGAAACAGAGTGGAAACAGACCCAGGAGTCCCACACCCCATACTGGGTTACATGTTGTTTACTCGTTGATGGGGGGGGGGGGGGGTGGGGGTGGGGGGGCAGGGGGGGAGGCTGCTTGACAAACTGCTGTTCTGCGTGCAGTCTTGCTTGCGTCAGGCCCTGCAGTACACTGACTCCCCCTTTGGTGGACAGAGATAGAATAGATAGCCGTGTTCTGATGGGAAAGATACTCTATATTGCCTGCATATTTTTTCCTCACTGGGTTCCCACTGAAGTTATTCAGGTTGCTGTGGTTTTGCTGGGGGGCCCCCGAGAGAGAGAGAGAGAGAGAGAGAGAGAGAGGAGAGAGAGAGAGAGAGAGAGAGAGAGAGGAGAGAGAGAGAGAGAGAGAGAGAGAGAGAGAGAGAGAGAGAGAGAGAGAGAGAGAAAGAGAGAGAGAGAGAGAGAGAGAGAGAGAGAGAGAGAGCGCCTCATGCAAGCTTTTGGCCCCCGTGACCCTCCCTGGTCGCGGTTCCCCGCTCTGTGGCCCGTGCCTGTGCGCCGGTGCGGCCTGGTCTGTTCAGTTTAAATGAGTTCTGTATAGCGCCTTTTCCACTGAGAGCTGTCCCAAAGACACTACGGAGGAACAGAAGACCAGGCGCTTTACAGAAGAATTGGGCAGAGACCAGGCCTGAACCCACGAAAAGCTAGTGAGCGCGGTAAAAGCTCCCCAGTGGGGAGAAAAACACTCAAACGGCGGCAAGAAAAACTCCCCAATGGGAAGACATCTTGAGAGGAACCCAGCTACAGAGGGGGAGCCCATCCTCCACTGGTCGGCCTGGTGCAAAGTTGGTAGCAAATGTAATGAGGCATCTATAAGAGCAGATAATGAAATGGGTTGAGCAGGTTAAACGCTGAGGTATTGAACTGGATGGTGGTAGGAAGTCTAACCCTGGGAACGCTGTCCCACCCCCCCCCCACCCCCCCCCCCCCCCAACCAGAGAGGCTGCTGAGCGGGACCTGTGACCCCAAGTCCAGCGAGCAGAACTCGACGCTGAGGCGGGAGCTGAAGCAGTTCTTCGGCTGGGTGCGGAAGCACGCCTACGGCTGCAGCGGGATGAGCATAAAGCTGTACGACCAGTGGAGGGTCTGGCTTCAGAAGTCCCACAAAACGCGCAACCAGGTAGGTAAGGAGAATTTTGTCTCTATTCCACCCCTCCTCCCCACCCCCCCAACCTCTAACCCAGCTCCAAATTTAGACCCACAGTCCCATTTTACCTCGTTTTTCCTTTTTTCTTTTCTTTGGGCGCACGCACTCCGCTTTTTGTGGGTTGTGAACTCGACGTGCACCCGGAGTCTCTGACCCCGCCATTTGCAAAGGGCCTCCTCGCGCAGACTGAAGTTAACGCGGCCATGATGTGGAAAAGGACATGCCTGTTTTCGGGAGGCATGCTAAACTAGCCGCGCTGTTTTTATTTGCCTCGGCATGAAACGAAAAAGTCGCGTTCAGGTATTCAAGTGGTTTTGACTTTATTACCCCGGAACACAGTTAAAGTTCATTTCGGCCGTTTTTCAAAGTCGCGCGCTGGCGTTTTTTTATTTTTTTATTGCATTTTTCAATGGCACCGAGATTTGCGATCTTCCGTCAATTACCACAACAAAGGGAAATAAGCATATAAATGTAATTAACGACCGGTTTAATGTATTCCTTTTGTGTTCTGCTTCGCCGTGACGCGGGCTGCTCGTTTCATGTTATAACGCAGCCCAAATGGCAGACAGAAGGGCTGGATCTTGTGCGCAGAGCTCGCTGAGAACCCACATCCTTTGCTCGCCCTCTGAACCATATCACTGACGGTTGCGCTACCGGGAGAGAGCGCTGCTAAAAGTCGAAATTCGCTTTACCCGCGCTGGTTAGGTGGGAAGCCTTTTCTGACGGATTACACGGTGCTAAACCGTAACCATTTTGTCCCGATTATCCTTTCCTTTTTTTAAAAAATAAATAAATGTTTCTCTCTATGAAGGGAAACTTACAGTTCATTAAACATTTATTCCTTTTTCTTTCAGATTCTACAAGGCGATAAATCATAGCGTATAATCAGCTCCTGTAAAAAAAATATATATATATTATAAACAAAAACTGAGAACAAAGGAAAAAACATTTTCAGCGGAGAAACTGGGACAGAGTGCAGCGAGGAAAAAACAGGCTCGAGATCCCGCGGACCTGCTGGATCGCGAACAACAAAGACTCGTCTCCTGCAGGAAATTATGTGGAACATTCAAAAACGATACAGGGGGGAACGCTGGACCCAGACTGAGCCCCATCTCTGCACAGAAACGCACATCGCACCATCAGAACTACAAACAGGACCAAAACGGCCACAACTGGATCTATTTGGGTCGCATTTCTTTTTCTTTTAAAAAAAAAATAAGAATGATGCTCCAAATCCAGAGCACTGAGGAAAAGGGGAAAAAATGTTTATTCTGAATGTAGCATGACTAGGTTTATTTATGGTTCTGTCTCCATGGTAACGAGAGCAGGCAGCTGCGCAGCAGAACCTGGCTGCGCAGCCGGTGAACTGGTGTGGATTTGACAGGAATGTAACTGGCATGAGGAGGCGTGGGCCCAGAACCTCCTCAGCACTACAAGATGGCGGAGACCACTTCCCCTTTTAACACCTTCATGCAAAAGAGTGTGTAGCTGAGGTGAGAGGGAAAAGGTCAGCAATTTCTAATGGGTTATCGAACCGAAAAATGAAATCTGTGCCAGGTTCATCTGAATTAATTTCTTATTATGCAAACTGAACGATGCATATACCGAAGTGCTGTAGCCACTGGGTCATACTGCGCTGTGGTGAAAGGTAGGTCACCTGACAGGGGGGTGGCACCTTATTACATCTTATTCTGGCAAGGGTGTTGCTGGGTACTGTAGTTCAAGTGGGATTCAAAGCCCCCGCCCCCTGTCTCCAAGTTCAGAATACAGAACCCTGAAGTGAAGAAGCATGACACAGGCCCATCGTGGAGCTGCTGACCTTGTGACGTTTGAACCGTTTCCCGTGTGTTGTGGGCCAGGGTGTTGGCTCGTTCCGCACCCCAATGCTGAGCTGCATTTGATTGTGTGTGTGTGAATGACTGTACGTATGAAGACATTTTTTTGTTTTTGTATTGCCTTTATTTTTGTACTGAATTGTATCAGCATATTTAATTATCTAAAGTCATGATTCTCTTCCTTAAGTTATGTGTAGGTCAGCATCGACATCAGCGATAATGTCAATTGAGCAACAATTGCTTGTAGAACAATAAAAAGCAAGGAGTAACACCGCCTGTCCTGCGCTTTTTCAAACGGCTGAAGTTGGGTTACTGACGCAGTTGACCGATGAGCCCCTATCAGCACCTGAAGCCGCGCTCGCCGTTGCAGTGTGTCAGGAAGAAGAGGGCTCTGTGCCAGAGGCTCGGACAACCTCAGCGAAGTGACCTTTAAGATGCGGCACAAAACTGCTGCAGCCGGGGTGGGTGGCATTAAAGAGATTCAAGCCAGATAAGAATCAATAACTTAGACAAATAAAAATGGGGGGAAAAAAAGAGAGAGGGAAGTCGCAGCGAAGGAGTCCATCGATCTCTGTCCGACCGAACGGCTGCCCCCCCCCCCCCCCAAAAGAGCACCCGTCAGTCACTCCTCGGAGTCGTACTTGAAGTCCTGCAGGATCTCACTCAGGGCCTCTTTGTTCTTTATTATGCTGGGTAAAAAATAAAAAAAAGGGAGAGGAGCAGAAAACGAGTGTCAGCGAAGGCATCGATCGCGGTGCGTCATCCCTCATTTACACGGGCAATGAGGATGACGCGCGCTTTTCAAACAGAGCCAACAACACACAGCAGAGCCGTGGCCCTATGAGACAAAAGAATAATCACGTTCAAGCATGCAATTCATGAAATTCTCATGACTGAATTCTGTGCATTTCAGCACTTTTTTACGAAAGCCTGCAGGACTTTGCCCGTATAGATACGTGATGGACAACACTATCGATTAACCCCGTGGTGTAGTGGGCTAGCCAATCCAAGGATGAACGCATCTGCACTGACGAAAAAGTCAGGGAGCACTGCAGGCATATGGTGTAAAACTTAACACGCTGTCATGGGTGTTGACTTGGGATTCACAGAAAATCATAGAGGGCTGTTTCCTGATGTACGGAACTATGAATGGAGTAAAATAATATTAAAAAATCGGGTCATGTTCTGCTGACTCCATCAAGAGAAGCAAAAGAGGGTGACATCTGCTCTTACTCCTGTCTGATTTCTACAATCTTCTCCTGGCAGCCTTCGTCTTCAGGGTGATCCTGAGCGTTCTGCTTCGCCAGCTGCAGCTTCGCCGTCTGCAGAAACCAAATTCATTGATCAAACGCCGTGTAATCAGGTCCCGCTTCAAATTTCGGACCGGTCGTTGAGCACAAACACAAGATGGCTGTAGGTTCCAGACAGACACGTCAACTCCTCCCATGATCATCTCATAACTCTTCTCACTAAAAGAACCCGTTAGAACTTTACCTCATGACTTCAGACGACTTTGAGTCACCATTACTGTGCATCAAAATACACTACATGGCCAAAAGTATGTGGACACCGGACATCCAACATCTCCTCCCAATCTATGGGCAAAAATGTGGAGTTGGTCCACTCTTTGCTGCTATAACAACCTCCACTCTTTGGGGAAGGCTTTATACTAGATTTCTGCAGGGATTTGCTTCCATTCAGCCAGGAGAGCATTAGTGAGGTTGGGTACTAATTGGGCGATTATGACTGGCTCGCAATTGGCTTTCCAATTGATCCCAGAGGTGTTGGGTGGGGTTCAGGTCTGGGCTCTGTGCAGGCCAGTCAAGTTCTTCCACACCGTTCTCGACAAAAGCATTTCTATATAGACCTTGCTGTGTGCGTGATTGTATGATGTAGCATTAAGATTAGCCTTCACTGGAACTAAGGTGGTTGGCCCAAACCATGAAAAACAGCCCCAGACCAAAGGGTGTTCGGTTACTTTTGGTCATATAGTGTATGCTGTTTTCCTGTCCTAATATTGACAAAGAACTGAACTTTTATTATAAAGTGGCAATAATTACAGTGATCTGACATGCCAAGCATCCATTTACTTATTTTCCTCTGTTCAGTTATCCAAAATGCATTAATAGTGTCGACAAAGTGCAATCCTGACCCCTTGTGGTGGAGGGACAGACTGACAGGGTGTACAGGACCAAAATCAAGTAAGCTGACGAGCATTCAATTTGTGGCCAGGTTACACTACAGAATAAAATCATTCAAAAAGGATCCATGTCTGTGTAGGACTTACAGGCAAACCTTGCTGATCACAACAGCCGGCATAGACTGAGGAGGGGCATGAGGCCAATTTTAACTTTCTCACTTCTGCTGAGGGTGCACTTAGGTAAATTTGTCTACTGAATACAGCATTGCGGCAGAAGAAGATCTGTTCCCGTCCCTTATTACCACAAGGCCAGAATTAAAACTCAAGTTCAAAAAGACACACAACGCACTAACTATAGGATGTCCATGTTCTGGAAGGCAAGAGTGTTTGACTCATTGGTCCACTGGACGACAATTTGACTTGTGATTAATTGCTGTTTAATGCAGCATTTGGTTCACTTCCAATGAAATGAAATAAATAAAAATCAAAGAAACCACAAAGCTTACACAAGATACAGAGCTGCCTTTAGAAGTCCTTCTTTTACAGCAACGGACACAACACCCTTACTAAAGCTGCCCATTCAGAGCTATATTTTCAGGATGAGGAAAACAGAGGTAAGTCAGCGTCAGCCTACCAGCTCCAGCTTCTGTTTCTCTTTGCTCTGCAGCTTCTCGATGTGCTCGGATAGATCCGGACGATCAAACTCCTGGTGCAGTCGTTCCTTGATCTCCAGCACCTCTTTTGAAATCCCACTGAATGCCTGTGTTATCTCGTGGACCAGCTGTCTGTAATGTTCAAAGTCGTAGTGGGGCGCCGTTCTCAGGTACGCCTCATGTCCCCTACAACAGAAAAGACCGCAGTTTGAAATTTAAAATAACGGTTCACGGTACCCTACATTTTAAAACACTGCAACTGATCATACTTGGACTTACTCCTCAAAGAGTTTGTACGCTTCTATCCGTTCCGTCTGAAGCGCATAGAACCTTTGGACCAGCGTTTTGAATTCTGAAACGTTGTGTGACTGCAAATAAAATGTAGAGACACAAAACATTCAATCGCAGTTTATTTAGTTTATATCGTTACAATAATACACGCTGGAATGTTCAATTACACAATGTGTCACGCCATTTTGCATTTGGTAAGCTATTACTTCAGTAATGCACAACGTGGCGAGCTGATGTTTACATGATCACGAGTATTTAGAATTAGCCTGCTAGCTATACACTATTAGCCTTTTCTTTGGAATTAGTGTCTGACTTTAATATCAACAGTGATAGTGGTTTCATTTTAATTAAGATTTGAAAACGTTTTACTCCAACCCCACATACATGGCATATTTAGCAGCTGAAGAACTAGCTATCTGTATAAATTGCAATATAACGTTAGCTTGTAGCTGTTTTTACAGTTGCACATGACTGTCAAGCCAGATAGACGTTATAGCTAGTTAATGTTAGACCTTTAACAGAGAAACTTACCATGACAGTGTGTTCCACAAAATCCAGTAAGCCAGCTATAACTATATACAATCTTTTTTTTTCATCCAAATGACTATTTTCATTTATTAGCTAACCAACTGGTAGAACTACCTGCGTTATAACTTGCCTAAATGTTATCAGTGGCAGTGTAAAAATAACCAAAACCCTGAAGCTATGGCTGGCGTGAGCTAGCCAACTAGCTAACAAGCTAAACTTCCTGTGGATATCCGACACAAAATCATTTCCGATGAGAAACTAAACCATATTTTACCTGAATTTAAACAATATAGATACTTGACAACTATCTATTTAGAACTGTTTGTGTATATTTTATGTTGAATAAATATCTTACTTAAACGGCTGACATTAAAATGGTTTTCAGCTTCCCCAAATGCTAATTGTAGTTGTGACCGCCCGGACATAAGTGCTGTGGCACAGGCGGTTCATTTTGAAGAAGAAAGAAAAGATGCGATGAGTTTCATAATACTCTAAGGTTTCAGATCACTGAGGCTGTGTCCGAAATTACATACTACGTACTACATATAATATAATATCATTATACATATGTATATTTATGTTACATTGTAATCTTAAAATTAAATGTCTGTTGTAGAATAATATGAGCACTCCAGAGTTTTCTCTTTGTAAATCTCACTAGACTAGACCAGACAAGACTAGACAGATATAATTAGTGCCATATGCTCACAGTGTGAGGCTGTTCTGGCTGGACACTACTGGATGTACTGTTCTTTAATTGTATATGCCCATCCAGAAGCTGTTAAGCTGTCTGTACACAAACAATGTAACAATTGGCCAGACTAAATGATAGCATGTGCTGCTTGTGTATCTGTCTGCGGAGCACTTAACAGGTCTGCCTTTGAAGCTTAAAGCCCTTCATCTGAGAAGTGGCCAAAGACATGGTCAGGACACCCCGCCGCCCAACCCTACTACCGCACTGAACATAACCCACCTCTACCCCCCCACCCCCCACCAACCGCATTGGACATTTCCCCCACCCACCAAACCACCTACTTCATATAGTTTAACCAAAAAATAAATAAAAATATTTTTTTACATACTTTGTTGTTTTTAAGATACTTTGTTATTTCTGTTGTTATTGCAAGTTTGAGAGTGATATATGGGTGCAAAGATTCTCACTGCCATGTACCTCATTTTATGTGACCAATAAAGATGACTGACTTCAGCTCTTTATAATGGTGTGTCCTTATTGTGCATGCTCAGTCAAGTTTCAGTAGAATACTTTGTGAGTTCCTGGGTTAAACAATTAATGCATTTCTTTGCAAGCAAAGAAATAAATTATACAGTAGAAAAGAAGATAATATGGGCTGGATTCGTGGTCATTATACAGTTCAGTGGTTGAAACACTTCGCTACTCCGAACAATAGATAAATACTGACCGGAACTCGGACCGGAAATCATCACAAAGTAATACGCTTTCAAAACACTCTTTATGATTGGAACATTCTCCCCGTGACGTCCTGATTTCAGAGCAGCGCCTATGAGCAGGAAAGCTAACTACCGCGCGTGAGTGTTTTTACCTTTTCATGAACCACGAAACGAAAGCAGATATTGTTGACAGTTTAGTATTTTGTCACTAAAATTTTAAGTATTTCACAGACCTATTTCCATAATATTCACGTAGGATAATGATTTGCTAAGAGAAACATAGATATATATTTAACTTCTAATCGAGTCTCAGTAGAAAGCAGCTAGTTCGCTAATAATATATACAGTATAGTGGTTAGCTGTACTAGCTAGGTAGCTCCTTGTCTGTGCTGTTATTTTTCGCAAAACGATTACAATAGCATTTTAACCGAATTAGCCAAGATAACTAAAGGCATGGAGAAACCATATTTTCGTTCAACCGCCCTGAAAAGAGAAAGCTGTAACTACCTACCACCTTCAGCTAAATGGCTAACTTTAGCTTCAAACATATTATGCCCTCAGTCATTCTGTTGAGCTCGTGCAAACAGTGCGAAGCTAGCTACAATCAGTGCATACAGCCAGTTCGTTGACCAGAATATTAAAGTAACGACCTCGACAACTGTCGTTTTGGAGAATGCACCTTAAACTGTTAAATGGCCTCTTTAAAAAAAGAACACCAAGAAATAGCCTAATTACTTAGCGTTGTAAATTAAATTGAAATTAGTAATGATAGTTTTAGCAGAAAGAGTAAACCCAAGATGACAGCTGGCTTTTTAATCGCACAAGCGTCTGAAACCTGACAGTTCTGGAAAAAGCCAAAACACTGCTGATACCTTTAATTAGTAGCCAGGGTCTTTTCTGCAACTGTCTTTTTGCTGTGTCTCGCGACGGTGTCCCACATCTCTGTCCCGATGTGGTCATTTGTGGCCCTCTCACTGGATTGTGATTGGACAAGCAGCTCTCCACGAGAACAGTCATCATTTTCCTTCCTGCACGGAACGCTATCTTTATCAACAAACTGCAAAATACGTATTGTGTAGCTTAGGGCTATTTAATGATGTTAGTTGAATTTTGAATCACTAATAATTAGCATTCTGTTTGTGAGAATAAGCTGAGACTGAATATTGGTAATGTAATACTTTACCTGCTTCCTGGTTATAGAGGGTCCAACTCTTGTAGGAGAGGAGGAGGAGGAGGAGGAGGTGGTGGAGGTGGACCAGGAGGGCGCAGGGAGTGGCGACAGGAGCAGTACGAAGATGAACCGAGCCGGACAGCAGAGGAGACCGTGCCCAGGGGCACCTGCATGACCATGTGCCCCCTGCGCGAGGTTCGGGAGAGGGAGCAGCAGCGGCGGCTGCACCGCTTCGAGGTCCTCCCCGGCACGGAGGGCGACCGGATGCCCAAGGCCGACCCGTCGCGCGCGGTGAAGGAGTACTCGCGGCCGGCGGCGGGAAAGGACTCCACGCGGCCCGGCGACCTCCGACCCCCCGCCGTCCTGCTGAAGACCGTGCGCTTCCTCATCGACGACGTCGCCGCCGCCTCCCCCGCGCTGGAGCCCTGGACTGAGGCACGGTGGAGCTCGAATGTGAAGAGATGGTCGGCCCCATAGTCCCAAAATCAGCTCCCGACACTGTGCTTTACAGCAGTGGTAACCCGCCCTGTTCCTGGAGATCTACTTGTCCTGTAGGTTTTCTCTTCAACCCTAACAAAGCACACCTCATCCAACAGCTATGAGATATTGTTGAACTGCTAATTAGTAGACACAGGTGTTCCAAATTAGGGTTGAAATGAAAACCTACAGGACGGTAGATCTCCAAGATCTCCAGTAACAGGGTTGTTTATCACTGCTTTACAGAGTACCATACCACTCGTTTTTCATTAAGTTCTGTAGTCCTTTTCCACCATGCTGCAGTTTTTTATGAGATTTGTCAGTTTGTTTATCAAAAGATGTACTGAATGCTTATGTAGTGCTTTGATCCAGCTGGAACCAAGGCTGCTTTTGGGTAACAGACTGATGTTTAGAGTGTGGTTGCCGTGACGCTGTCGAAGGTGTAGCGAGCGAGCTCTGTGATGTCATCGCAGGTGTACGACTTCGTGTTTGACCGGCTGCGCTGCGTGCGGCAGGACATGGTGATCCAGCGGGTGTCGGGGGCGGAGGCGGCGGCCGTGCTGGAGCGCATCGTCCGCTTCCTCCTCTACGCTCCTATCGGCTGTGCGAGGAGCCGCTCCGGCTGTACGACCCGCGCATCAACGACACGCACCTGCAGGAGAGCCTCAGCTGGCTGCTGGACTGCCACGCCGGCGGGGAGCACCCGCGCCAGGACGAGTTCCAGGCCCTCAGCCTGCTCTACAACCTGGGTCAGTGAGAGCGTCCAATGGGGATCTGCTTCCTGCTGTGACATCACCTCAGCGTCTCTGTCAACTGGCAGTTTAGTCCATCTAAACCAGCGGTGCCCAATCGTGTACCACGGAGGGGTGAGAATATGCAGGTTTTCTTTCCAACCGATCACTTCACCTGCTGATGTCACTAATTAACACACTTTTAACCAGAGAGGAGGGTACTAATTAGTGAAATTAGCAGGTTGGAACGTGATTGGTTGGAATAAAAACCTCCATACTCTCAGCCCTCCATAACACACGATTGGGCACCATTGATCTAAACGGATGTTGAATGTTTGGAAACAAATGTTTCTGTGTTCACTTTTTTACAATTTAGGCATACATTTTTAGCTCAGACCTGCAGCCCCTCAGTTGCATGCACAGTTCGTAAAAGCTGCACTTCACTTTGATCCTTCTCTGCCAGGGAGGTGCCTCTTTTATTACTCTTTCATCCACCATTTGTCTTGTGCTGTTGTGCTGTGGTTCCTTTTACTATTAAATGCGACGCACCTCATGGACCTGGCTTGCAGCTCTCTCACTCACACACTCAGTTGCACGCTCACTCACGTTTGTCCACCAGGGGGAGCGATTAGCACTCAGGTAGCTGAAATGGGTGACACTTGCATTTATTTCTAGTGTGCTGCATGTTGCTGTTCACGTAAACCACTTTTTATTATTTTAGTACTTCAGCTAGATTGTGGAAATGACCACAGGCAAAGCACTGGGGGTGCCATGTAACAGTGGTGCTTCACATCCATGACACTGTGTGTCTGTGTTGACTGGGGGTGCTGTGTAAGAGCAGTGCTTCACATCCATGACACTGTGTGTCTGTGTTGACTGGGGGTGCTGTGTAAGAGCAGTGCTTCACATCCACGACACTGTGTGTCTGTGTTGACTGGGGTGCTGTGTAAGAGCAGTGCTTCACATCCATGACACTGTGTGTCTGTGTTGACTGGGGGTGCTGTGTAAGAGCAGTGCTTCACATCCATGACACTGTGTGTCTGTGTTGACTGGGGGTGCTGTGTAAGAGCAGTGCTTCACATCCACGACACTGTGTGTCTGTGTTGACTGGGGGTGCTGTGTAAGAGCAGTGCTTCACATCCATGACACTGTGTGTCTGTGTTGACTGGGGGTGCTGTGTAAGAGCAGTGCTTCACATCCACGACACTGAGTGTCCTTGCTGTGGAAATGAATGTATGCTTGTATTACCGCCTGATGATTGGAATTAGATTTTGGTTTCTTTTGTTTGGCGTCAGGTTCGACCCGCGCTCTGCGGCGCGCCCTGGAGTTGCCGGAGCGGGTGCGGGCCTCGCCGGCGGTGCGCCTGGCGCTGGCGGTGAACCGTGCCCACCTGGAGCGCAACCCGGTGCGCGCGCTGCGCCTGGCGCGGCGGCTGGACTTCCTGCAGGGCTGCGCGCTGCACCGCCACCTCGCCGCCTGCCGCCGCGACCTGCTCCTGCTGTACAGCCACGGCCTGAGCAGCCGCGACTGCCGCTACCCGCTGCAGCGCCTGGCCCGCCTGCTGGCCCTGGACTCCGCCCCCGCCGCCGCCGCCGCCGACCTCTGCCGCGCCCACGGCGTGCGCGTGGACGGCGACCGCGTCGTCTTCTCCAAGGCGTCGTACGCCGAGCCGCCACCGGGGGGCGCCGGCGCCGCCCGCTCCGCGGAGCTGGTGGACCAGAAGCGGGGCGACGCCAGCCTGAGCGAGGTCATACACGGCTGCGCCTGATCCGCCCCGGACTCCGCCTCTCCGGGCTTTCTGGAAACCCTGCCCGACTGCCTGCCAGCCTGACTGCCTGCCTGCCATGCACTGTTCTCAGGGATGTGTGTTTTTAACTGATTATTCAGGACACGCTCATTTTCACATCCTGAATATCGCAGCCAGAGGCAGTTGTCGCAACCGTTTGGGCATTTTGTAATCACGCAATCAGTCATCAAGAGCTTTTACGCTCTTCGACAGCCAATAGCTGGAGTGAATGTTTAGCAGCAACGCCAAATGCTATTGGCTCCAGAGGAATTTAGGGTCTGAAAATCAGTGTTTCCGTGTGAATTGGGGAGAAAAAACAGATCACGTTCCTTGTTTGTTGAAGTTGAATAAAGTAAAATGAGTTCTGTTCTGTTCTGTTCTCTTTTAGGCTGAGTTTGTTCATGCATTCCTCGTTCCTGCTTTCTCACTTTATGCACAGTCCTAGTGGTAATTGCACACTGCTAAAATCAGCTGCGTCTGCTATTCGTTATTCACGTTGTTCACCCTCATAACTGCAGCCATTTTGTGTGTTTGTCTGCTTTGCTGGTGATACAAAAAAAGGGTATGAAAGTGAAACCTACCAGCAATTACCAGCAGATTTTGATTGTGGCACGTAAGATTTTCTCCTTTGGCAGGCAACCAAACAGGTATTGTTATATTGCAAAAGGTAATGTGGCTGATAAATTGTTGAAAATGGCCCAGTATTTTTAGAAACCACAAGCCCACTCTGGCCATGGGCTGAACAATTTTAATTCCATGTCCTGAAAACTAAATCTCAAGGCAACTGCTTGCACCTATGGTATTTAGGTTGTGATGCTTGTAATTCCTCCCATGAATCAAAAAGACATTCAAAAGGGCCTCTTGTTCGTGAATGTGAAGTCTGGAATCCTTAGCTAGCTGGATGGCTTACAGGGTAAGGCTATTAAAGATGGGTGGTGGAAGCAATTTGATGAACAACCTCTGGACAGGTTTATAGTTTGTGGCAAAGTCTACGCTCGTGGGCAAGCTCTTCAAGGATTAGTAGGTGTTCTCATGCCTGATTGGAGAAGCATGTTTAAACCTGATGTGTGAAACCTGATAAATTAAGTTTAAAGAGCAAATGTGCTGTAACAGGTTAATATTTAAGAGCTTAATTGTTACTGGATCTATGTATCTTACGGTGTCTGCGTTTTGATGACAAAAGCCAGTTTAACACAAATTTAGTTGACGTATGTGGAACGCAACACGGGTGAGCTGAAGGACTCATTCTCTGAAAATTATCTGATATTATTTTTCATATTTAGCCCGTTCATTGTCCTGCATTGACATGGTGCACCTGAATATTACAGAACGTTAAATCCGCCTAGCCCATGCTTGCGATATGTAATGCATGATCACCACACGAGGGTGCAATAGGGCTAAATTTAAGAAAAGACTTCTACTTATCGTTTCTACATTAGTGGATTGGACAAAGGCGTCAACCTTAAGTGAGATTGCAGTTATGCAAAATGAAACACATCAATATATAAATAAACGGCTGAGCTTTTAAATAACAGGCGATGTAAAATATTATTCTCTAATCCACCGAGAGCATTTATTATATATCAGTCCATTCATTTGAGCACCACATTTTAGTACTGGAATTACTTTGTGAATAAGTAACGAATGTAATTTAATGTCTGCCAAGTTATTGCACTGGGTATACTGAATCATAAGTAAGAATGAACTCGCTGGGTTACTTTGTATACATTGCATATTTCGCTTTGTTTAGGCAGGTCATTCCTTTCACGTGCTCTCTGCTTCCTACGGCTACACTGCGAGAAAAAAAGCCACTAGCCTATATAGTTTATGGGAGGAGAGAGCCAACAGCGAGAAACCGGGGTTTGTAGTACTGGAGCAGTCTGCAATAAGCAGGAGCTGTTCTGACTCGCACCATTATTAGAAACAAAAGCTCAGAAACTTCAAAGAGACGAGGAGGCGGTGAGGGGGAGACGCACGCGAGAAGAGGATAAACTTTATGCGGCGCGTTGAGTAAATGAACAAACACCACATCAACAGATAGGCTACATCGCTTTCTTTATAGCGCGACTCTTCTGGGGGGTGGACGCAAATAATTTGTAATGGTGAAATATGAGAGAACAAAACTGAGGCGGGTGAATCGGGCACACCAAAGAAGAGACAGTCTGTGTGCGTTGAGAGAAGTTAAGCTTACGAAAAATCAATTTGCACCGTTGCACGGAACGGGATTTCTGAAAGCGGGATAAAAACTTCATCCTCCGGGCGACTCGGGAGAAAATTAAGCGCTCGTTCACCTCTTTGATTCAATGGATACTTTGAATGACTATTTCCAGCTGCGCGTTTAATTGTATGTAAGAAAGGTTTGAAGCCTCGGCTCTCTATCTATAGGGGCTTCGGGGAGAACTTGTTGCCCGACGCCACGGCGGGAAGATTATTGTGAAAATGAAGTCCCGTCGAGCATCGTGGATTCTTTCTTGGACTCTCTGCATCTGTCTTGTCAGTGGCTGTTATTCGCAAGAGCGCCAGTGAGTAGCTGTCTCTCTCGTTTCTTTTATGCTTTGGCATTCATTTGTGTGATTAAAGGAAAGTGTGTTCGGATGGATGAGAATACAAGTTGTGAATGAAGCCATCTACAGTTTTAGGCTCAATTAAGTCCAATTTCATGAACAGTTTGAGGGATAAACAGCACACACGGTGTACGGTTTTTGTTTTGTCTTTTCTTTATTGCACTGGTTTCCTGCGTAAGATTCAATGAGCGTCAACTTGTTTACCACCAGAAACTCTTCAGCTGAATCAGAGCGCCTGGAAAGCGTGCTTGAGATATCACATCTAAACGATTTGAGTGATAGTTAGTGCTTTTTACAGTAGTAGAAGCTATGCAAAATGGTCGCACCTATGGCACATCATAATTCTATTTTGGATTTATGTTGGTCAACGACGTTCTTCCTAATGGAATAACTGTTGTTTCTCTTCGCGTTAACGAGTCACATTTGATGCTGAACGACAGGCTATTGAATACAGGCTACACACTGGAGTCATTCGATTTATACAGTATCGGGGATTTCGGTACGCTACTGTTCTGGTCACTTTAATTCTGCGCGAGTGTCTCCTTGTTACCAGGATTGTGTAAGGGATATTCTGAAACAGAAGACTCAGGACTTCTTTTCCATGACATGTGGTTTTGTCCTAGTTATTTGTGTGAGAAAAGGCTTCACAGTTGTCAGCGCCGTGGTCAGCCCAAGCAAATGCTAATTAATTATATTGTGTCGGCTATATGACCACTTTTTTGTTGTTGGTTCGTATGCGTGCAAAGTGACGTGCAACTATTGCAGGTACCAGACTTCAAACGTCTTATTTGGATCAAAGGACTATATGAAATGGCTAGATGTAGCATGTGGGATTACACCAAATTAACTTCAAGAGAGGGTTTGCCAGTTCTCAAGGGCTGAAGTTAAGGGATTAAAATGTACTCTTGGCAAGGTGAATGATTTGATGTGATCGCTTTGGATGGAGCATGCCTTCACGGACCTTGATCCCCCAGTTTAAGACGATCTTCAGAGCCACGCTGATGGGGATCGGCACCTCGAGAGTTGTGCATCAAATCCACGCTACACATTTTTGTAGGCTTTCGTTTTCCGTAAAGAGAACACGCTGTTCCGTATACAGACATACATTGATGTCTTTTCCCCAAACCTTTTTGCTGGGGTTCCAGCAGCCCTCGGTATTGACAATGGACTTTCCACTCCGCCTGTTTTAGTTTTTTTTAGAGCGTGCAGTAATCCCTCGGTCCCATGTACTGTGATTGGTGTGACTTTGGACTCCATGATGTTATCAGTCAGGCCGCTGTCAACCGCATGCCAGAGCTTAATCCTGAACTGTGGAGAATTCGGTTGAGTTAATAGTGAAGGGTTACAGCTATACTCGCTGCCAAGAGTTTCACACATGAAAGCAAAGAACCAGAGGGGATTCTTACGGGGGTTATGCCGTGTCAAAAATATATATATATATATATATATATATATATATGAGAGAGAGAGAGATTGAGAGAGAACCATCAGTCTTCCACTTCTTAGAAATGTCTTCAGCTGCGTCATCCTTATCTACATTTTTCCCCCATTATTTTTCTGAGGAAGCTTGGAAAAAAAGAAATTAAGCTGGTTTAATTCTGTACGTTTCTCTGGTCATGTGTTTTAAGCGCTCGGTATAGTTTTAAATGAATGAGACCTAGTTGAACTTGCAATAAATCAAACGCCAAAGAGTCAATTTCCTCTCATTACGGTGCTATTCTCAAGACTCCGCGTGCTAAAGGCTTTTCCCATGACTCTCTGCGACGTAAATTGCCTCTGGCTCCCGGGACTATAATGCTAACCACCTGATCGCCTACTGATGGAACAGCGCGTGGGTTTTTTTTGTCCGTTGTCCTGCAACAATCCATGTTGAGAAGCAGCGTCCCAGTCAGATCACAGTTTCAAAACTCTGATTATGTCTTGGTCCTGCAGGTTTTTTTTTTGTGCTTTTTTTTTTGCGCAGAAACCTTCCTCAGGTGGTGAATATATCACATTTGTGCCATTTTTAACTGAGCCTTCACTTATGAAAACACCCCCTCCCCCCCAGCTGTCCTCAATCTTAATAAGTAAGATATTTCAGAAATGCGAACAGGCGGAGGCCGAAGGAGAGAGATGCGTAAGCCGGTAATGAATATGTTGGAATGGAGTGATAAGACCAATATACTTTTTGCATGCTTTCAGAACACAATGAGCGCTATTGTTTCCATAAGTGTTTCTAAATCTAGGCCTAGATATAGGAAAAAAATGCAGGTCCGAAGCAGCTCCAACTCCCTATTGTACTTATATAAGGTGACCTCTTCCAAGCAGGATCTTACAGTTGAATTGGTTCCTTTCAGAATGCTTCTGCAGAGCAGGGGTTGACCTTTGCCCTTTGACCTTTTGTGATAGCTGTCTTCCACTCCTGGTTTTGTGTCAGAGTGATTGTCTGGAATCTTGGGTTTTCCGTGTGTCTCCGAAAACACTGACTATTGAGTTTCCTCAGGAGAGGTCTAGGACCACCCAATAAGAGTTCACCAGGATGGTGCTGTGACAGGTACTCTGTCCTCATTAAAACCTGGCCAATGAAATGCCCTCATTAAACCTGCCAATGTGAAATACTATCTGGCCGCGTGAAGCTCTCAAGAGTGTAAAATAGTTTAATTGCAGGTGAGTTCCTCCAAGCTCCTCCAAGCTTTAGAAAGCCTGAAGGGAGACTTCGACTCCAGGTAAAAAAAAAAAAAAAAGGCAGTTCTTTTGACGTCAGCGAGGACAGGAGGCAGACCACACTTAGGCTGTGTCTCAGGAACAGCTGTCACTAATGAGCAGGGAGCAGGGGAAGCGGGGGAAATGGCTACAAAGGCCTCAACTGTTTTTTTTTCCTCCCTCCTCGATTTCCTGTCACTTATTTCTTATCCTTTCTCATTTGCTTATGCGTTTTGTCTTACTGATGCTTTCAGTTGCCTTTTTTAAAAACAAATTGTGTTGATGCGCAGAGGCCAGATGAAGTTACTGAGCGGAGAACGGGGCCCTCTGCTCTTTGCGCTCCGAACGTGGAATCGGAATTCGCGCGAAGCCTTTTTTGACGTCGGAGCGCGGTCGATTTATTAATTTAGCTCAAAAGTTAGCGTTCTTCCTCAGCCTCCGTTAGGCCAGCTCGGCAGGGCTGTACTCCCCTTCCTCCAAACACGGTCTCTTCCTTCCTGCCCCCCCCCCCCCCCCCCCCCCCCCCCCCCCCCCCCCCCCCCAGAGGCTATCTGATCGCGGCTCCGTCGGTGTTTCGCGCGGGCGTGGAGGAGGCCCTGAGCGTGACCATCTTCCACGGCGCGGAGGACACGCGCGTGCAGGTGCAGCTGTCGGTGAAGGGGGAGGCGGTGGCGCACAGCCATGGCATCGTACGGGGTGAGTCACCAACGCGCGCCCAGCCCCCCTCCCCCCCCCCCCCCCACCAAAGAACCCACACAGACAGTGCCACGCTGTCTGACCTCCGACCTACGACCTCTGACCTCGCCGGGGTGGGGTTACACTAATGGCAGATGAATAAGCCCCGATGTGCTCTAAATCTGCGGTGATGTCACCCTTGATAAGGTGGTTTACTGCATGCCCTGGTATGTCTAACCTGGCTGTTGTGTACGTCTGGGTCCGTGTTTGTTTGACATCACCTCTGATAGATAGTGCCGGTCGTGCCTCAGTGACTGATGGACCTCCCTGCTAAACACCCTGTGGTTATTTTTCCCTGAATTCCAACTCTGAGTGATTTATCTCTCCAATTTTAGCGATTTTTATCTTTGGCTAGTCAAGTATGTAGTTTCTTGCTTAACTGTATTTTAACAAGTGAAAAAACTATTTCAAAAGGATACATAAAAATGCTTTTTTTCATATGCTGGCCATATCTTGAATATTGAATCTGGGAAGGATTTCTGAAATATGTTGTCATTTCACCCTCCCTCTAGTGTCATAATGTTCTGTGATACTCTCTTCTGGAATATAGTTGTGGCAACTTTTAGATTAAAAAAAAGTCCTATTCTGTTGTTGTGAATTAAGTGCTAAGTTTTACTGTTTGTTGTCTTTTTCAGATAAAGGCACACTTAAGCTGAAGGTGAGTGGGTCTAAACTGCTTTGTGGGATGTTTTATACGATTTCAGATTTAACGTTAGGCTCTGTATTGGGTTGTGTATATAATTCTGTAATGGAGTTGGCCATCCCTTTCCATAATTCACTTCAGGGTAACAGTCAGGACCCTATTGCACAATAGTCCCATCAATGTTAGTCTGTACACATTGCACTGACACAACAGGGGAGGTAAGGGTGAGAGACAACAACAGGAATATGATTTACATTTGAGCATCTGTCTTTGAACGTTCGCTCAGGGTAAGGTAACAAGCTCAAAATTACCTGCAGCTGCTGCCACCCACACACACACACACACACACACACACACAGAGGGGCCGTGACTCTGAGAAGCTGGAATGGATCGGTTTGATGTGCCGGACACAGATCCGCCCCCCACACTTTATTTACGGCGTAGTTGGGTAGCGTGTTCTCCTGCGGCGCTCCACCCCCCCCCCCCCCCCTTGTTTTCGCGCTCGTCTGTGTCAGGGACAGCCGTAGCTCACGTGTGGCCCCCCCACCCCCCCCCCCCCCCCCCTTGCCCAGGTGCCCGCGGGCCTGCGCGGGCAGGCTCAGCTGAAGGTCTGGGGCAACCGCCACCTGACGGAGGAGGGCTACATCTTCCACAACTACACCACCGTCACCGTGGAGAGCAAGGGGACGGCCGTCTTCATCCAGACGGACAAGCCGGTCTACAAACCCAAACAGAGAGGTGCCTTTTCCTTGAGGTCTCTAAAGAATGTGGGACTGGTGTTGGTGTTGGTTGTCTTGTCAGCACTGATTGCATAGTCTCGATATGAAACCAAGCTGAATCTTAGTAAACTATTTAAATTAGGTATTAGCTGAGATTTTTAAAAAAGTGAGTTTTACAATAAAAATCTTCATGTAAATATTTTTAGGCTACTGCATGAATCTGCATGAAGGTTTGTATAGTAAAACCTATTTTGATTGCTTGGATGTGGATTTACATGCCACTTTAATACTCTGTTTGCCCGGTCTTATTCTTGGAATTAAGTGGGTATTTGCTGTACTGTACTGTACTGTACTTCTACAACATTACTCCAGAAAACGACGTGCACAGTAGGGTTGAATTTAAAATCCTGTGCCTGTGGGAGTTAAAAGCTTTGACAGTGCGCCTGTGTCATGTGCGATTTGTCTGCTCTGATTCTCCTCTAGTGCTCGTCAACGTGTATTCAGTCACTCCGGACCTGAGGCCTGCCAATGACAAGGTAAGACTGGCAGGACTCCGTCGCTAAAATCAGACGGTTGAATATAAATAACGTAATACTTGCTTAAGCTTGAGCACATAACGTAACATAGCTTTCTTATTCAGTTAAAGGGTCGATTCCCCCTGGCTTTGATTTGAATAAGAAGCGGTGTGTACATTAGAGCAGGCCAGTGCTAGTCTCGTGGGGGAATGCCTCCTTTCTCCAGGCCCACATCAGTGTAATTGCGCTCATTGTGCTTCATTAAAATGGCCGGACAGCTCTGTTTAGGTGATGCTGGGGCAGCAGTAAACCTGACAGTTTGAAAAAAAAAAAAAAAGATTGTTATTTTGTACGGAAAACTTGGGAGTGAACACTTTACCGGAATTTACAGTTTCTAAAAATGTACTGCGTGACCCGGGAGGGTGGGGTTGGGGGGGGGGTGGGGGGGGTGCCATCAGGAGACAGTGCGCTTATTGATAGCGGGGTTGTAAAGGTCCCGCGCTGACGCAGCCTGGCGCTCGCCACTCACGGGCAGGGGATTGTGGGAAAGGAGAGGGAGGTTGAGGGTTGTGCCTTTTGGCCTTCGCAGGGCTCTCTAATGTGTGCTGGTCTTGTGCCCCCCCCCCCCCTCACCCCCCCATCCCGAACCCTCTCTTCTTTTGCAGATTGAAGCTTACGTTGTGGTGAGTGAAGGTCACGGGGAGGAGGAGGAGGAGGAGGGGGGGGGGGGGGAGGGGGGGGGGGGGGACCACCCTGGGTGAGCGTAGCCGCAGGCGCTATTTCCCAAAACAGCCGGAGATTACAGGGCTGCCGGCCTTGATGACAGGACGCGCTCCGTCCGCTCCGAGCGCCGACACGAGGGAGATGAAAGGGGCAGCTGCCCCCCCCCCCCCCCCCCCCCACCCCCCCCCCCCCCCCCCCCCCAACCCCCCCCTCTGCCCCCCAACCCCCCCCCCCCCGCCCCTCGGCCTTCATGACCCCCCCACCCTCCTCCTCCGCGTGGTTGGCGGCTCTCTTCTGCGGCTTCTCGGCTCCGCCGTACATCACAGAGTCACCCGAAATCCCCCCCCCCCCCCCTTACAGGGGGAGTTTTGTAAGCGAGCTAACGGCTAGGCTAGCTCCAGCATTACCCGTGCTACTCTGCGGTTCTGTACATTACATTACAGGCATTTAGCAGACGGTCTTATCCAGAGTGACTTACACAACTTTTACGTAGTGTTTACACTGCATCCATTTACACAGCTGGATATAACCTGAAGCAGTGCAGGTTAAGTACCTTGCTCAAGGGTACAACGGCAGTGGCTTACCTGGGAATCGAACCTGACAAGACCAGGTTGTTACCCATTATACTACACTGCCGTAGTCCTGTTGTTGTTAAAGGTGGGGAGAGCGGTGCCGGGAGTAGCGCTGCTTTCGCTACGCTAGGCTAATTAGCAGGCGGAGCGCGGGTCTGCGCGGGGCCTTGCCCGCGTCCAGGCTCAGTTTATCCAGCGGCGCACGGCTCCGCCATCGCTCCGGTTCGCCTCTGTGTGGTCTCTCTCTCGTTCGTTTGGGCCCCCAGGAGCCAGCGGGGCGGGGACGCACAGCGTGTTTGGTTTAGTAACCGTCGCCTCCGCCCCTGCCATCTCTGCTGCGTCACACCGCCCAGCAAGAACGAAAATGGAGAAATATTTCATTTGTGACCTCAGTGCACTGGAGAAAGTCCGTGTGCCAGGGGTTACGCGTTTAAAAAAAGAAAAAAAGGTGCTAAAAGTGCCTTTTTTTTTTTTTTTTTGTTGGGAAAAGTGCTGCTTTGTTTACCAGGACGCCTGATTTAAAACCTTTGCTTCGGTGTTTTTTTTGGTTCCTCGTGACCCGCGGGCCCCTTGTGATTGTGAGTTTCTTTCAGGACCCCAGAGGGTCCCGGATGATCCAGTGGTCAGACCTCAAGCCCCTGTGTTGTGGTGAGTCAGATCACGCGAGAAAGCTCTTGGGTGTGAATGCTTTATGGGAGGGCGGTGCCGGGGGGAGAGAGAGAGAGAGAGATTGGAAACAGACGCTGAGGGCCTGTCTTCTCAGGGATCGTGAACGTGACCTTCCCCCTGTCGGACCAGCCCGTGTTCGGAGAGTGGCTCATCTTCGTGGAGATGCAAGGGCACACCTACAACAAGACCTTCGAAGTGCAGAAGTATGGTGAGTCTTGGCCCTAAAAGCGAATTAATCCCCCCTCCCCTTCTCTTTGGGCTGGTGATTTGCCCTTTAAGCTGTGAGATCACAAATATGTGACTAGAATGTTCTTAACTCAACATTCTGATGCTGATGTCACAATCACAAGCAGTGGAGTTCTAGAACACTGACTTAGAATTTTGAAAAAAGAATTGTCAGGGGAAGGTCACTGGTCGCTATGGTTCCCTGGCTAAACGATTAGCTCCCACACCTGCTCAGCTTTGAATGCTAGATGCAGAGTAGACTGTGAGTGAAATGGTTGGGTCATTGAAAGCAGTCTGATATCGCTGAAAAGGTTCCACTGCGTTTGCCCTCTCGCCCTCACAGTGATGCCCAAGTTTGAGCTGATCATTGAGCCGCCTCGGTACATCCGTGACCTCAACACGTGTGAACAGACCACCGTACACGCCAGGTGGGTGTCGTTTATTTTCCTGTAATTATGACACACCTCTGTGTTACTCTGTCTGCACACCGAGGTGAGATGTTTAGAAAAGGGAAGAACTATATACAGTTATATTCATTTTGTTTTAGAAAGAATTAACTGCTTTACTTCCACGCATAAAAAGGCCAGTAGGTCGGGATTTTTTTATTGTATGAGATGACTGACCTTTTGCAATGCCCAGTCACTCTTCATTGACTTCCTCCTGCTGTTCCCCCTCAGATATACTTTTGGTAAATCGGTCAGCGGGAAACTCACCGTGAACATGACAGTGAATGGAGTTGGGTACTACCGGCATGAAGTGGGGCATCCCGTGGTTAAGACTATGGAGGTGAGAGCTATTCCCGGTTTCTCTGCGTGCTCCTGGATAGAAGCTTTATAACTGACGCCTCGGAGAGGAGTCATTCTACTGCTATTCCACTTTGCGGCTCAGTTCCTAACTCAGATAAAATGAGATGCCGTGCGTTGTGGCCTTCTGTTGTAAAATGTTTCAGTGCCAAAAACGGAAGATGTGTTAAAACTGCTTTTTAGCTGGATAAATGTTAGTTGTCATGTTTTTTTTTTTCATGCATAAAGAAAAAAAAGGGAATAAAAGGTTCATAATCGTTCCTTCCATTCATTTTTTCAGCTGGTAACAGGCTGATCACTCCTTTGTAGCAATATTACCCATAATCCATATCGTGGCCATTCACAATGAATGGAAGATTTGCTAATTGTTGCTAGCATTAATTTCTACGAGCTTCTTGGCAAATGCTATCACCCACCTGACCAGCCTCTGCCAAAACTGTCTCTGGGTATAATGCTTTGGTTATCTCCACAGCAATTTGAGTACTGCCTGGGAACTGATCTTAAACATGTGCTGTCTATTACTGCTCCTAGATCAAGGGCACGGCGACCTTTGACCTTTGCGTGAAGGACATGATGCCAGTGGACGTGGCGGATCACTTCCGGGGCACGGTGAGCATGTGGGTGTCGGTGGCCAGCGTGGACGGGGGGCGGCAGACGACGTTCGACGACTCCACGCCCGTCCACAAGCAGCTCATCGACATCAAGTACTCCAAGGACACCCGCAAGCAGTTCAAGCCCGGTCTGCCCTACAAAGGCAAGGTGAGAGAGAGAGGGAGAGAGTGAGTGTGAGTGTGAGAGTGAGGGAGTGAGAGAGAGAGGGGGGAGTAAGAGAGAGAAAGAATGGAGAAGAAAGAGAGAGTGACAGACATAGAGAGAGAGAATGTGAGAGAGCGAGTGTAAGTAAAAGTGTACAAGAGAGAGCAAGAGAGATTGAGAGGCAGCGAGTGTGAGTGAATGAGTGAGAGAGAGAGCGCAAGAGAATGAGTGAGGGAGTGAGAGAGAGAGAGAGAATGGGGAAGAGAGAGAGAGTGACAGAAATAGAGAGAAAGAATGTGAGAGAGCGAGTGTGAGTTCAAGAGTGTGCAAGAGAGATTGAGAGGCAGCGAGTGTGAGTGTGTGTGTGAGTGAGTGACCGAGTAAGTGAGAGAGATAGAGAGTGAGTGAGTGAGAGAGAGAGAGAGAGAGAGACAGAGAGGCGTCAGTCCCCCTGCGCTGCAGCTGTGGATGCACCTGGACAGCGACCTGCAGCGCCCGAGCAGCACGCGTTTCTGTAGCTGCGCTGGCGCCAGGAGAGCATCCGCGCGCCAGCGCTAACGCTAACCGAGTCCTCGCGGCCCCTGCTGGGACTCGCCGACGCTCCTTCTCTGCGAGGCGAGCTCCTGTTTTTCCACCCTGCTGATCCTTCTTGATTCTTGTTGGGCTTCTGACATCCGGAGCAAAAAAAAAGCGCTTAAGCTTCTAGCTGAAAACCAGCTGGGGCTAGCTTGCGGAAAGGCTGCTGTGGGTACTGTCAAGAGACCTGAACCCTTTTCAACACAGTGACACGACATGTTGTCATTTACAGCCAGACTATACACGTGTTTTCCAGGATTGACATTTGTGTGCACATATTACACTTAGCAGACTGTATTCTGTGTGGAATACTGTTAAAAAAAAAAAACGTTCTAGAAGGATTCCGTACATGTTGCCGAAATTCTGCATGACACTTGGAGCTCTTGTCTCGTAATTACAGCTTTAAATAAATCTCTATTTAAAGACAGCTTATTTCGGTTGGATTTTTACTGTGATGTTGACTGTAGAGAGTGTGCTTGGTTGTGTGTTGGTCGGCGGGCCGTGCGCATCACTTTAAATAGTTTCTGTGTTTAATTTCACTGGCTTGTATAGTGCCTGAGACCGATTGGATTTGCACTTAAGTGGTTTTAATCTCACTGCCAATTATGTCCGGATTCTTTTTGTTCTCCTTGTTTATTCTTTATCCTACATTTCTAGGTGCAGCTTTCTGTTGTTTCCCTTAGTTGTGGAAGGTTGAAACTGCTGGGCAAATAAATGTAAACTGTGAATGAATTGGAGTAAATCTGGAGGGTTTCTGTGTGCTCAAGAGGTTTATGTAAAGGCAGATTAGGTTTATAAGGAACGGTTTACATTTTTCTAGTGGTACTTTAAAGCTGTGTAATTCCCCGTTGGCATGACTTTACATGTTGCCAAAGCAGAGATGACAAATAACAAGATCAGTTGGCTTCAGATCTCTTTTCATCCTCTCTCTCTATATCTCTTTCTTGTGCTCTCTCTCGCTCACTTTCACTCACTATCCTCTGTCTCTCTATCTATCACTCTCTGTCTCTCTTGCTTTCTCTCACCCTCCCTCTCTCACTGTGTCTGTCCTCCCTCTCTGTTTCTCTCTCTCTTGCTTTCTCTCTCCCTCACTCTCTCACTGTCTGTCTGTCCGTCTGTCCTATCTCCCTGTCCAATCGCGATGTCCGGGCGACGCCCAGGTGGAGGTCACGTACCCGGACGGCAGCCCCGCGGACGGGGTGAGGGTTCGAGTGAAGGCGGAGCTCACGCCCAAGGACAACGTGTACACCAGCGAGCTCACCTCGCGGGGGGGCCAGGCCGTGTTCGAGATCCCCTCCATCCCCACCGCCGCACAGTACGTCTGGCTGGAGGTCAGTGGGGCTCCAGGCAAGGGAAGGGGCAGGGGGAGGGGCTTACGGTGGCCACTGTGAGAGAGGGGAGTCTGAAAGAGTAGAGTCTTTATGATGTCACAGACGCTATAGAACCGCAAGATTCCGCGGGTTATATTATATTCTATGTAGAATTAATAGATTCTCAGTTCCAGCATGGTATTCTTAACATTGAAAATTCTGTCCCCCTACCATTGAAGCCTAAACATTCCAATGTAATATATTGCATTTATTGAATATCTGAAAAGTAGCAATAATTTGTATATTTACCCATATACTCTGAAGTGTTGCGATACCGTGATAATATATTTCATTGCAATATATTTTCTGCATGATTGATTTCTGTACGGGTGAAACGTCAGTGGTGCCGAGCAGCTGTCGGAAACAGGAGTGAGTCCATCGCTGTCTGAACACCAGTGTTATCTCCTTCCTCTCCCCCCAGACCAAGGTGACTGCGATCGATGGCAAGCCGGCAGGTGACCAGTACCTTCCCAGCTACCTGTCCATCAGCAGCTGGTACTCTCCCAGCAAGTGCCACCTCCAGCTCCAGAGCCCTGGGGCAGCCCTGCAGGTACGCACCCCTCGTCCCGAAATTACTGCCCTGTCCCATATTTTAACAAGCACTTTATACCAGCACTGCAAAAACCAAATAGGTCGATCTTAACAAGCATTTTAGTCTTATATTAACACTTGAACTTGTATCTCTCTTAAAATTGGTGACCAATTATAGCAGCTGATTACATGTGGTTACTTGGGGCTGTATTGGTCAGTGAAGTGTTGTGTAACAGTAATAACCCTGCCTTAATGACTAAAGCAAAATTAACACCATTGTGTTTTAATGGCAAGAGCTTCATTCATTAAATGCTGGGACCTGTCATTGTAATGATGTGTGTTGCTCAGTCTCAGTGTAACCTGGTCAACCCATTTGATTATTTGCCGATTACTTACATTCCTGTTACATCCATTCTTTATTTATTTTACACCAAGCCGGCCAGCTGAGGATGGGCTTCCCCTCCATTTTGATATCTTCCCATTGGGGAGTTTTTTATTGCCACTGCTTGAGTGTTTTTTTCTTCCCATGGGGGAGTTTTTTTTACCTCACTACTTGCATTTTCGGTGGATTTAAGGCCTGGTTTTTGCCCAGTTTTCCTTCTGTTACTCTGTAAAGCGCCTTTGAGACAGTTCTGTGTAAAAAGCACAATACAAATACAATTGAGTGTGGATCAGTGGGTGTTTCCCCCCCCCCCCCTGGCTGTAGTAAAAGATGGTGGTTTGTCTTTTGGTCCTAGATTGGACAGGAGGCGGAGATATCCCTCAAGTCCACCTGCCCCTGCAACTTCACCCTGCATTACGAGATCGCTTCCCGGGGCAACATAGTCCAGTCTGGCCAGCAGCTGCCCAACATCACCGCTCACCGCGGCAAGAGGGCCACCGTCACCTTTGACAAGAACATCCACACCACAGCGCCTCCTAGTGGTTCAGGTCAGGATCATGGTTTTCTTTCATGTTCATAAATCAGAAGCGTTTTCCATGTGTATCTAATACTATATTGAGCTACTATATTGACTGATAATAGAGCTACTATATTGATGGATGGGCATTGACATTTTCTTGAACATGATTTATTCACAGTTCACCACTGATAAAGTCTACTTATCCGGCACCATACTTATATATCTACCCCCAATGATTTCTCTCTTTGTTAGCCTTTCTCTCTTGCTCTCTCGCTCGCTTTCATTCTCTCGTTCTTTGTCTCTAATTCAGTTAAATTCAAAATGCTTCACTGGTATGACGTATTGGAATATTTTACCAAAACATTACAGAAACAAACAGTGTATACATCAGCTAATGAGACACAGGGCAGCACATGGAACAAGCGATTGATGTGGACATAACAAAGTTGACGGTAACGACTAAATGAAACTGACCAGGAATGGATTAGTGAAATGAGTTTAAATCAGCTCTTTCTGCCAACCCCCCCCCCCCCCCCCCTTCTCTCTACCTCCCCGGGTTCAGCGGCCACCTCCCTGCAGGGCGAATCGGACGTCTGCGTCTCCATGCTCCGGTTTCCTGTCACCCACGCCATGGCGCCGCTCAGCCGGCTGCTGGTGTACTACGTGCGGGAGAACGGCGAGGGGGTGACGGACAGCCTGCAGATCCCCGTCCAGCCCAGCTTCGAGAACAAGGTCGGCCTCCCCGGAGCCAGGCTTCACCCGCTAGCATGGAGAAGCTAGCAGCAAGAAGCTAGCAGGGAGAAGCTAGCAGGGTGATGCTAGCATGAAGAAGCTAGCTAGCAGGGCTGATGCTAGTGTGAAGCAAGAAGCTCTAGCAGGGTGAGCTAGCATGGAGAAGTTATCAGGGAGAAGCTAGTATAGAGAAGCTACCATGAAGAAGTTAGCACGAGAAGATAGCATGGAGAAACTAGCAACAAGAAGTGAACAGGCAAAAGCTAGCAGGGTGATGCTAGCATGAAGAAGCTAGAATGGAGAAGCTAGCAGACACTAGTTTAGAGGAGCCAGTTTGGAGGAGCTCGCATGGAGAAGCTGGTACGGAGAAGCTAGCATGGAGAAGTTAGCATAGAGAATCTAGTTGGGAGAAGCTACCAGGGAGAAGCAAGTATAGAGAAGCTAGCTTGGAGAATCTAGCAGGGAGATGTTAGCATGGAGAAGCTAGCATGGTGAAGTGGTATCTCAGAACAGTTGCCATGGAGCTCTGTCCTAGAACACATCAATACCAAATGGTCAATTAAAGTATTAATGTAAAGGAAAATACCAGTCATACACTCACCTACAGCTACAGTAGGATCCAGTTCTGATCCCTTGGTAGTGTGCACTAATTAGTATCAGTGCCTGCACTTAAATTATCAGTGTGTCGGCAGCATGGTAGTTGTCCATGAGCACACATGCCTTCATTTGTATTTTTTTTCCGTGTACACCCGATTCAGCCATTAAAGCCCCACTATGAAATATTGAAAGAGAGGTCAGGGAGTTTTTTTTTCTCTCTATCTGTTCACAGAGTAGAGGGAATGCTCAATAACACCGTGCCCCTGGAAGATTTAGTGGCTGAAGCTTTTTTTTACAGCTCTTTGGTATGAACTGAGTTTGACAGGCGGAGGGTTATACGAGCGCGCATGCAAGACAAGGCAAACAGAAGGTGTGGGGATCTAAGGGGCCGTTGCAGGGAGGGGTCAGAGGTCACGGTTACGGTGCGGTGAGAGGCTAAAAGTGTCAGTGTGAGCAGAAGTGGGTAATTTCCACTCGCAAAGGAGCAGCTTGGATTGTCAAGAAAGCGAGTTGGGGGGGGGGGGGGGGGGGGGGTCCAGTGCCCCCTCCCCCCCGTCCCTCCGAGCTGTAATCAGGTCTTGGGAAGAGGTTGAGGTGCGGTGTCTTGTTTCTAGCGCTTCCCCCGGAGTGTTGCGGTGGTGGTGATGTCATTTGAAACCCCTTTTTTCTTTTTTGCGCAGGTGTCCGTCTCCCTGTCGGCCAATGAATCGATGCCGGGCGACCCCCTGAGCCTGAAGGTCAGAGGGGAGAGGGGCTCCTGCGTGTGTGTGGCCACTGTGGACAAGAGCCTGTACCTGCTGAAGCCGGACTTCCAGATCAGCCCAGATAAGGTCAGTGGTTCCCCCGTGGAGGGGCGGTGGGATGTAGTTTACTTGGGTTTACTTGGCCCTGGGTTTACTTGGTAGGCCCCTGTTCAGTGTGCACTGTGTTTGTTAGGCGATTTACACAGCTTTGCTGCGTTTTGGTTTTTTTTTCTTTCACACTCACTGCAAAAACCAAAAATACATCAATCTTAACCAGGATTTTTGTCTCATATTTAGACTTCAAACTTACTTTTTTGCCAAATAAGACAAAAAGATAGCCAATGAGTTGAGACAGTTTGAATTACAGTATTTCAAGATTTGCCAATCAGGTAGGAAAATTTCACTTGTCATGCAAAAAAAAAAAAAAAACCTAAAACAAGTTAATATTTTCTAATTGAGACTGAGAGAAATAAAGAAGATTTTAAGGCACATCGTAAGACTAAAACACTTGTTAAGGCAGATGGTTTTTACTGTGTGCAATTTGTTTGTGCAGCTGGATGTTTACAGAAGGAGTTCAGGTTTAGTACCTGGCTCAAGGGTACAACAGCAGCCCCCCCCCGGGGGTTTGACCCTGCAGCTGTGTTAGAAAGCTCAGTTCCCCTCACCCGTATACTGCTGCTGCCCCTAGTGGTGGAGGAGCGCAGTGCCTAACCCCCCCCCCGGGATTCGACCCTGCGGCTGAGTTCGTAAGCTCAGTTCCCTCGCCCGTACGCTGCTGCTGCCTCTAGTGGTGGAGGAGTGGTATCTCACCGCAGCGTGCTCGCGCAGGTCTTCAAGGAGCTGGCCGAGTTCGACGTGTCCGATGCCTTCGGCGTGCCGAAGGACGACGGCCACTTCTGGTGGCCCGGGCTGTCGTCACGGCGACGGCGACGCTCCTCGGTGTTCCCGTGGCACTGGGACATCACCAAAGACGCCCGCTTTGCCTTCACGGTGAGTCCATTACTATCGCCCCCCCCCCCCCCCCCCCCCCCCCCCCCCCCCCCCCCCCCCCCCCCCCCCCCCCCCCCCCCCGAACTTGGGTCAAATCCATAAATCAAATACTTCCAAGTGCATTTTTATAAATACATTTGAAATACAAATAAGTGCTGAAAATTGCAACTTAGCATGAAAGTATATTTATAAGGTATTGCAATATATTTCATTACACATTCATTTAAAAAATGGTGATTTACTAAATCTTATAATTATGATTTATAGGTATTTCAGGGACAATGTAAGCATGTTGTCAGCATGTCTTGTTTTTGTGTCCCTCTGTGTAAATGTCTGTGTGTGTGCTTGTGTGTGTGTGGTGTTATGCCCGTGTGTATGTGTGTGTGTGTGTGTGTGCGTGCGTGTGTGTGCGTGTGCACGTGTGCGTTTGCGTGCGCGTGTGTTTGTGTGCATGTGCACGTGTGCGTTTGCGCGTCACAGGAGACGGGCCTGGTGGTGATGACGGACATGGTGAGCCTGAACCACAGGCAGAGCGGAGGCATGTACACGGACGAGGCCGTGCCCGCCTTCCAGCCTCACACCGCCACGCTGGTGGCGGCCATGCACTCCCGCACGGTACCCAGGTACCCACCGCCCAACCCCCACGGCACCAGCCCCTCAGCTTCCCTGGGCATCTTTCGGGCACAGAAAAACACCTTCATTTTAGCTCTATTATAACAGAATGCTATCATGACTCTGTCGTAGGGGAACTCTATCATAACTGTCATAGCAGCTCTGTCTTATCTCTACCATAGGGAACTCCATGGTAAACGTCATAGGAGCTGTCTTTACTTTACCATAGGGGAACTCTATCATAACTGTCATAGGAGGGCTATCATAACTCTGTCAAGGGGGAACTCTTATCACAACTGTCATAGGGCAACTCTATCTTAACTATCGCATAGGAGCAATCTGTCATAACTCTGTCTCAGGGGAACGCTATCATAACTGTCACAGGGCAGCTCTATCTTATCTATAGGATAGGAGCTAATCTGTCATAACTCTGTTTTAGGGGAACTCTGTCATAACTGTCTTAGGAAGCCTCTTTCTCAGGGGCAATCTATCATAACTGGCAGAGCAGAAATCAATCGTAACTCTACTCTTGGGGACCTCTATCATAACTGTAAAAGCAGAACTCTATAATAGGGGAACTCTGCAATAGGTCCATCATTGATACAGGAAGGCTGTGAAATTTCATTGTTTTGACATTAGGGTCCACGAGACACTCAATTTCTCGAAAATCCTGTTACTGTGAAATGTCTCTACGGTGGAGTGAGTCTTCTGTGTGGTCTGCTGAGCCGTATCATGCCACAGTATTTGTGACATTACATTGCAGGCATTTAGCAGACGCTCTTATCCGGAGCGACTTACACAACTTTTTTTTTTTTTTTTTTAACATAGCATTTACATTGCATCCATTTGTACTGCTGGATATATACTGAAGCAATGCAGGTGAAATACCTTCCTCAAGGGTACAACGGCAGTGTCTTACCCAGGAATCGAACCTATGACCTGTGACCTCACCCGTTATACTACACTATTCGCACCCAGAGACCAGTACATATCACAGTGAAGACACGGTGAGAAGAGCTGGGAGTTGTAAATTCACGTCGGGCTTTTGTGTGGTTCCGGTTGCAGGGCGGACAAACGCAGGCGGACGTTCTTCCCGGAGACGTGGGTGTGGAACTGCGTCACCGTCAGGTAACTCCAGTTCCCCTCCGCCGAGCGTCGGCTGACTTCACACCCGGCAGACTTAACACTGGGAGGACTTAGCCACCGCTAACGTCACTTTGCGTCTGCGCATGGGGTGCCAAATACTGCTCTTTTTAAAAATTTAATGTCAGTTTAAATTTCAGTGTTAATTTTTTAAAACATTTTTTGTGCTGTTTCCTGTTGGATGTTTGTTGGCTGGCCTTACAGAGGCGTTGTAAGTGAAGTGATTCCGGTAGGGCAGTCCGCTGCACTTGAGCGTATGGGTTGCAAACAAAAAAAAAAAAAGGAAACTCCAGTCAAGCGAAGTCATTTAAAAGGGGGTTGGGCCACCACCAACCACCACTAGGGCCTGTATACACCATGGTGTGGAATCCATCAGCATCTGGACTATTGTTGGCAGAATGTCGCACCAGTTTTCCAGAAAAAAAGGGACAGACTCCTGGTTAGTAATAGTGGTTGCCTTTGCTTTGCTCGCAGTTGTTGTCTCTCGTTCATCAAGGCCTTGTTTTGTGCTCTGCCTGTACGTTGGAGGTGGAGTTTCAGAGTTGATAGCAGAGCTCGATCGTGATCAAACTGGCCTGATCGCAGGATTATGTGCACGTCCTCCAGTTCAGTAGGGGTCTGAGGACGTGAGCGTGAGGTGAAAAACGAAGAGGTCGTGTGGGCGCAGGTGGGGCTCACGGTGACCGCGCAGGTGAGCGGGGGCCTCCTCGTCCGCCCCGGCGGGACGGCGGGATGGGTTTGAGGACGTCCCGCCCCGTGAGGGGGAGGATACGGAAGGTTACGGGGATTGCATGCCTTGGCTTGTGCCCAGAGGCCTAAGTGCTCTCATGTGTGAAAATATAAACATTATTACTGGTTGTGCGCTGCGGTTCTCAACAGAGCGGCCGCAGGCTCTGGGGGCGGGGGGGGGGGGGGGGGGGGGGGTGGGAGGGTGGTTGGGGGGGGTCGGGGAGTTTGGGGGGGATCAGCTGCAACAAATTGTGCGAGTAAGCAGGATTTGGAGGAGAGCCAGATATCAGAATGGAGAAGAGAGAGAGCGAGAGATGGAGAGATAGATAGAGAGAGAGAGTGAGCGAGCAAGAGAAAGAGAGAGATGATAGACAGAGAGAGAGACAGAGAGAGAGAGAGGGACAGAGATAGAGAGAGAGAAGAGCGTGGTGTTGGAGCGTTTTCGGGAGAAGGGAATCGTGTAGAACCCCTTGCCGTGTCAGCGCATATGAGCACAAGGGTTCTCTCGGATCAGCTTCCTTTCGCTGTCTCCAGCACAGCCTGCTGAAATTCAGCTCATTCAGCCCATTCAGCTCCACGGGCCCACAGTGCTTTGCTGCGTCACACACACAGAGAGACCTGGTCTTTATCAGCACCACAGCCTGCTTCTGCTGTACATGACGGGCTGTAATCAAATTCAGCCCTCGGCGATTCTCATTCTGCCACTGGTTTGGCTTTAATTTGATTTCAGCTGGAGGGGCGAGGAGGAGGGGGGGGTAGTTACTGACCTCAGTTCTCTGTTGGTGAGACTTTTATTTTTAAGGTTGGGTTTAACTGGGAAGCGCAACAAGAAATCTGACAACTTTATTAGTTGTCATTATTTTTCTGCTGCTTTTCATCTGCGCGAGGTTGTATATTTTGGATCAGACTTTGTAACGGCTTTGACCGTTTATGTGACGACGCTCGACAATGATTTCCCTGTCTGCTTTGGCTACTTGGCTCTTTATTCCGCTGCAAGTAGGATTGCGTTCAGCCAGATTCTGTGAACTGATCACTGGGCTTTATAGGGTTAACTGGGAATCGCTCCTGACTGTAAAATGTAGCGTATAAACAGCCTTGATTGGATTAAAAGCTGAGGGAATTGGCCTTTCATGTCTCAGGACTTGTTTGTGTTGCCTGTACTGGGGTGGGGTGGGGGGAGGGGGGGATTTCCCCAACATTTCTGAATAAGCATATGGATGTTTACGAAAAACATGAGCTTCAGCTTTGGGCCAAAGTGCCACTTAGCCAATGTGAACACACACACATACACAGCTGGCTAAATGGCACTTTGCTTTATTTTACCCCCTTCCTCCCCCTTGCCATTGAAGCGATCACACGGGGGAAGCTGAGCTGCGATTGGACGTCCCCGACTCCATCACCACCTGGGTGACTGAGGCGATTGGCCTGTCGGAGGAGAAGGGGCTGGGCCTGGCCCCGAGGGCGGAGCTGAGGACGTTCAAGACCTTCTTCGTGGACTTCACTCTGCCCTACAGCGTGATCCGGGGGGAGCAGACCAAAGTTCCTCTCACCGTCTACAACTACCTGCCCACCTGCTCTGAGGTGAGCGCAGGGAGAGTGTATTTCCCAGCATTCATTGCATTTAGCAATACCCCTCATGAGCCTAAATTTCCCAGCATTCATAGCATTTAGCAATACCCCTCATGAGCCTAAATTTCCTAGCATTAATAGCATTTAGCAATCCCCCATAAGCCAAAATGTCGTAGCATGAATATCATTTAGCAAGCCCCCCCAATCCTAGTATTAATATCATTTAGCAATACCTTTTATAAGCCTACATTTCCTAGCATGAATAGCAATTAGCAATACCCCCCCATAAGCCAAAATTTCCTAGCAGCAATAGCATTTAGCAACCCCCCTCATAAGCCAAAATTTCCTAGCATGAATAGCATTTAGCAATACCTCTCATGAGCCTAAATTTCCAAGCATTAATAGCATTTATCAATCCCCACCATAAACCTACATTTCCTAAAATTAATAGCAGTTACAATCCATAAGTGTGACGTAGGACAAGGGTTGGAAATTAGCAAAATGGCCAAAATCTCATGTAACTGTGCAGCTGTTACCCACTTTTAGCAATGCCCAGTTGAATTGTCCCCATTACCTGAACCAAGACATGGCATTTAAAAAAAAAAAAATGAAAATGTGGGGAGGTAATGGCACAGATAACAGGATGGAGGAGTGGAGAGATGGAAGGAAGGAAGGAAGGAAGGAAATGTGTCTCTTCTTCCAAAAACAGAGCGTCCCTTCTCTCTGCGTGAGGGTCAGTTCTGCGTAGGTTTTACGGAACTGATGTCACTAACTGCTTCCTCGATGTGTCCAAAGGGCCAATGCATTTAATAGTGTTGCGTGTGAAGCTTAAACAGCGAGCTGGGGTTGACGTTTATTTCCCCCCAGTCCTGTTTTTACGTTGAACCGAGAAAAAAAAAAAACATGTGATTCTTATTTTCTAACGTTTTCGTTATTTATGACTTTTTGGGGTGTGTACGTGTGAAATACATAGAAATTTTACTGTGAAGCTGGAAGATTAATGGACGTGATCCCAGGGGAATAATAGATCTGTGAGTCAGTCGGCGTAGAAAATCAGCAATATGACTCAAAAGTGCACTAAACCCGCGTGAGAAAAAATGAGAGCGAATTTTATCACAAACGTATCTTAGCGGTAATCACGATAAAGAGAAAAATTCCCAGAAAATTCCCAGGAAACAAAGGCCCTCCCCCATCTGAATGTCTGTGTTTCCCCCGCACAGGTCCATGTTAAAGTCTCGGTTCCCAAAGGGATCAAGTTCGTGGGCCATCCCGGGAAACACCACCTGACCCGGAAAAAATGCGTGGCTCCCGGAGAGGCCACGCCCACATTCATAGTCCTGTCCTTCACCGAGCTGGGCTCTGCTAACATCACAGGTGAGATGTGCACCTGTACCTGTCCACGCGTGTACTGTAGTAGTGACATTTGAGAAATACAAGCAAGATCTGCTTATTTGAAAGTACGTGTACATTTTTTTTGAGAAAACCAAGAACTTTCAAGGCATCAGGAATCTATGAAGGTTCACAAAACAAGAAAATGCCACCAATTCTATATATTTAATTTACACACCAGGGTCCTGAGGAAAAGGGCTGCTCTTCAAAAATATCTTTGCAAAGAAAGAAAAAAAAGTAGTTCTTGGTATTATTGATGACACAAGAGGTGCCATCATTGGTGGTCAAACCGGAGTTTTTGTTCTGAGAGACGACCTGAAGAATATAGGGGCCGGTCGTACAAAAAAACAAACAATAACAAAAAAACAGGACCTGGGGCCCCAGCGGGCCCCAGCGGGAGGGCAGGCAGGGGGGGCAGGCGGGGCTGCGCTGGGACACTCTGTGGCATGTTGATGAGTTTGCGGGTCACTGCAGGTCAATGGCCCCCCTGCGGTTTCGCCCCTGTCCCCCCGGGCCCCCCGAACCTTCCCTCTCGGTACACACACACAAAGGGGCGCATTAGAACACCAGCACATCCCAGCCCCCGCCCCCCCCCACCCACGGAAGATTTTGCGTGTGTGTGTGTGTGTGTGTGTGTGTGCGCGCGCCTGTGTGTTCTGTTTGGCATCTGCTTTGTTATTTTATTCTGTAAGGCATTTTATGTGTAAATGTGTCAAGCCTTGATTTTTTTTCTGTGCGTGCATGCAAGGCATATAGCAGGCCTTGCTTATTCCTTTAAAAAAATAGCAGTTAGAAGTGAACTGCCCCACAGAACTATAGCTGTGCAAGTTCTGCAATCTTGTTAGATCATTCTTCATGACGAGCTTTACGTTTTTGATTTCATCACTGAGTGCTCTTCGTGAGAGTTCTCTTTATTTTGAAAGCAGTCATGGTCAAGTTTAAGCTGTCGTACTCAACATGTATGTGGATCGGGGGTTGTTGGGTGGCTCATCCTGTTAAGGCACTGATCCAATGTGTGGAAGAGCCCCACAGTCTGGTATTGAATCTGGACTCTGTGATTATCAAATTTGTCAGCAGCTGCATTGAAGGAATGAAAAATTAACTGTAGCCTATTTCCCATTGCCCTGGGAGGGAGGGATTCGGTCAGCAGGGTTGGTCGTGTCTGGTTGCTCACCGGCGACCCCTGCTGGCCAATCAGGCACCCGCGGCCTGCTTGCAAAACCTGCACATTGAGCATTTTCTACCAGCTCATCTCTATGCAACCACAACTTAAAGGGACTGCGGTGTGAAAAGAAGCAGCTGCTTGACATCACGTCAAAAAAAACAAAAAAAAAAAAATAAAAACAAATGAAGCGTACAGCGTTGCCGTGGAGTGGAATTCCCGTGGGGGAAAAACCGCGCAGAGGCCTTGACCGTGCCGCGGTTGTGTTCCGACCGTGCCGGGTGGTCGTGTTCTGACCATGCCGGGTTGTGTTCTGACCGTGCCGGGGGGGTTGTGTTCTGACCGTGTGGGGGGGGTCGTGTTCTGACTGTGCCGGGGTTGTGTTCTGACCGTGTGGGGGGGTCGTGTTCTGACTGTGCCGGGGGTGTGTGTTCTGACCGTGTGGGGGGGTCGTGTTCTGACAGTGACGGGGGGTGGGTTCTGACAGTGCCGGGGGTGGGTTCTGACAGTGCCGGGGGTGTGTTCTGACAGTGCCGGGGGTGGGTTCTGACAGTGCCGGGGGTGTGTTCTGACAGTGCCGGGGGTGTGTTCTGACCGTGCCGGGGTCGTGTTCTGACCGTGCCGGGGGGGTTGTGTTCTGACCGTGCCGGGGTCGTGTTCTGACCGTGCCGGGGATGTGTTCTGACCGTGCCGGGGTCGTGTTCTGACCGTGCCGGGGATGTGTTCTGACCGTGCCGGGGGGTTGTGTTCTGACCGTGCCGGGGTCGTGTTCTGACCGTGCCGGGGGGGTTGTGTTCTGACCGTGCCGGGGTCGTGTTCTGACCGTGCCGGGGGGTTGTGTTTTGGCAGTGCCGGGGGGTCGTGTTCTGACCATGCCGGGGTCGTGTTCTGACCATGCCGGGGTCGTGTTCTGACCATGCCGGGGTCGTGTTCTGACCGTGCCGCGGTTGTGTTCTGACCATGCCGCGCTCGTGTTCTGACCGTGCCGCGGTCGTGTTCTGACCGGTGGCTGGGGTCGTGTTCTGACCGTGCCGGGGGGTTGTGTTCTGACCGTGCCGGGGTCGTGTTCTGACCGTGCAGCGGTCGTGTTCTGACCGTGCCGGGGTCGTGTTCTGACCGTGCAGCGGTTGTGTTCTGACAGTGCGCGCCGTGGCCTACAGCGAGCCGGGCTGCTGCGCCGACGGGCTGCCGTCGGCCAAGACCGGCAAGAGCGGCGGCGAGGACCAGGAGGACCGGAGGACCCCCGCCGGCGTGGACTATGTGCGCAGGAGCGTCCTGGTGGAGGTGAGAGACGGGTGGAGCCATGTTAAACCTGAGGGCTTAAACTCATTTTCCCAGAGGGCCGCAGTACCTGATGACTTTGTGCTGTTTTTTTTTCCGACACTCTGCTGCTTAATTTAGGTCATTGATTTAGCCAGTTGGTGACCCGACCAATAAGGAGCCAGCATCCAGAGCCTAAAATGGCTGCTTATTGAATGCAAACCAGAGAAGTTTGACCTTTCTGACCTAGCCTGTGCTTACTGTGTGCACTGGGCTTACTGTGTTCATGGCTATGAATAAATGTTACATAATGAATATTCGTACCTTATGGACCTGTGTTTTGTAGTTTTTCCAATGACCTTCGGTATGTGCTTTTGGTACGTCGCTTTGGATAAAAGCGTCAGCCAATCAAATGTAATGTAATGTAAAGTGTGTGTGCAGACAGTGTGGCCCTCCCAAACTGGAGTGAGAGGAGCCTTGCTGTAAACACCAATGCAGAACCCCACGTTATTGTCACCTGGAAGGTAATGAAATGTGTAACTGGACAGATTTGTGTCTTCCTCTACAGCCTGAAGGCCTACCCAGAGAGTACACCTACAGCGTGTTCTTCTGTCCCAACGGTCAGTACCGCCCACCGCCTCAGTGCCAGAGCTGGCTCCCATTCATTTAACCCTGTAAATAGCTCAGGAGGTAAGACCGATTGTCTAGCAGTCGGAGGGTTGCTGGTTCAAACCCCGCCCTGGGCGTGTCGAAGTGTCCTTGAGCAAGACACCTAACCCCTAACTGCTCTGGCGAATGAGAGGCATCAATTGTAAAGCGCTATATAAATGCAGTTCATTTACCATTTTGATGTAACAATCAGTGGTAAATGAAAGCAATAGAATTCTAGAACACTGACTTGGAATTTTGAAAAAACATTCTAAAAGACGTGCTCTTCAAGGGTTTAAAATGCATTCTTGATTTAGACATCAGTAACAGTACCTGCAGTTTGCCAAAACAAGAAGCATCTGTTCTCGCCAATATTCAGGAATGAAAAGTGTTCTTTGGAAACACGATTGGATTTTCTGGCTAATACCATATTTCAGTGAACATTTACAGAGATATGAAGGAGCGTTTTTCAGATCTTTCTGGCACCTGAAGAACTGCAGTATTTAAAATATTTATTTGACCCCGGTCTACTCGGCACACAGATCAAGTCAACCTACTGAGGGTGTTACTGCAATGGGATGGGCTCTCAAATATTGTATGTGGGGATTGCAAATGGGAGGACCATAAAAAATAGCAGTTTTTAAGAGACAAAATATAGAAGTTTTTCCACACTCTGCTGCTTAGATCTGATCTTTGATCAGTGATTAGAACCATGACATAAAGAAGAGATGCCTGAGGGTGTACTGGTCATGTAGTTTTTTTTCGATTTTTTTTTTTGGTTCTACCTCCGTCTTCGCAGAGAGGATCCACATCTCGACCCCGAACAAGTACGAGTACCAGTACGTGAAGAAGCCGGCCCGAATGGCACACTTCAGGTGGCGGTGAAGACGCACAACGACGCCCACATCGCCCTGTCGCCCAGCCCGCACGACAGCGCCGAGATGCTGGAGGTCGTGCTGGGCGGGCGGCAGAACACCCGCTCCTGGGTCTCCCTGGGCAAGATGGGCGAGCAGGTGGCCAGCGCCCCCACGCCCGGCGTCCTGTCCTGGGACGAGTTCCGCAGCTTCTGGATCAGCTGGCGGGGCGATGTGCTGCAGGTGAGGGGGGGAGCGGGGTCAGGTGGAGAGGGAGGGGGCGGGGTTTGGGATACAGTGGGCGGGGCAGTGCACTGCACACTCCCTCTGTAAATGCACTGATGTTCTGGAATGCAAGCCCTGAACAGCGCAATGTGAGTAACTTATCAATGCAGGGCTCTATGCTAACATTTGTTCCAAGGAGAGCACGTGCTCCTCAGTAGACATACGCACACTAGCTAATACTTCCCAGTTAGCAGAAGGTGCTCCTAAATAATATTTCCAGTCAGCAGACATCAGTTTTCAGGAACAGGTACTCTTATAGTGGGAGCACTGTTGAGCCCTGCCCTCACAGTGGTGGTTATTTTGCTCTGTTGACTTGCTATATTCATAAAAAAAATAATACTGCAAATACTGCTGTATATGTATATGTATATACAGGAGTATTTTAATGTACTGAAGCAATTCAGGCTTAGTCCCTTGTTGAAGGGTACAATGGCCCACCAGGGAGTCAAACCTGCAAACCCTGAGTTACAAGCCCAGTTTGCTCGCCGTTATGCATGCACTGCTACCCCCGGGGCAGGAAGTGAGGCGGGACAGGAAGCGAGGCGGGCCGACAGAGGCGCGGCGTGACTGACACTCGTTTTTGGGCCGGGCGGGGGGGAACGCCAGCGCCCTTCCCTGGCGCCGGGGCTCCAGTTTAATGACGCGCCTGTGAGGTCACATGGGACAGGGGGGCCGGTGATGTCAGTCAGGACGCGCGCTGATCCGTGCCCATCGCGCTCCCCGTCTCCCTGCCAACGGGATGTGAACTTTTCACGTCGGATCTCGCGCAAATTCGACCAGAGGGAGCGATTTAAAAGCCCGGGACGACGTGAAACGTTGTTACGTGCGATTTAATTTTTAGTTGGCTAGAGAGAACAGTTTTTTCCCCCCCTCCTCTGAGTGTATAGCTTACTCCATTTTTAGTTTTACAAGTGGCAGCAAATAGCGAGGGGGCCACTCTGTTCATTCAGTGCCCTCTAAAATGGGTCTGGGCTGAACCGAGGTGGAGCGACCGCCTTGTTGCCAACGGTCGGCGCCGGATTTTTTTACAGAAGCCGCGCCTCGTAAAAACTCAGCGCGGACGAAACCGCCTTTCAAGTGGAAGCTAATGCGCTTCCAGTCCTTTTGTTATTGTTGGAAGTCGGGCTGTTCTCTCGGTGGCTCCTTTCCCTCGGTGAGAGGAAGAGTGTTTTTCGAGCGTGACGTGTAATAATCACGCAGCGCTTTGGCCCCGGGGATCCAACGCCGATGCTAAAATGGCTGGGATCCGTCGCACGCCCCGTTTGCTTTTACTGGAAGGCCGTGTGGCTCGCCCTGTTCGGTGAGCTGCCGCTGCGCAGTGAGCGTGCTCAGAAAACAGCTAGAGATCTGGCTGAGCTGCCGCTGCGCAGTGAGCATGCTCAGAAAACAGCTAGAGATCTGACTGAGCTGCCGCTGCGCAGTGAGCATGCTCAGAAAACAGCTAGAGATCTGACTGAGCTGCCGCTGCGCAGTGAGCATGCTCAGAAAACAGCTAGAGATCTGACTGAGCTGCCGCTGCGCAGTGAGCATGCTCAGAAAACAGCTAGTGATCTGACTGAGCTGCCGCTGCGTAGTGAGCATGCTCAGAAAACAGCTAGAGATCTGACTGAGCTGCTGCTGCGCAGTGAGCATGCTCAGAAAACAGCTAGAGATCTGACTGAGCTGCCACTGCGCAGTGAGCATGCTCAGAAAACAGCTAGAGATCTGACTGAGCTGCCGCTGCGTAGTGAGCATGCTCAGAAACCTGGGTGTTGGACCTGGAGCCGGGAGCGTGGAAACAAGTTTTAAACCCTAAATGCTGCCTCACACTACTGGCTACAGACTCCTACTGTTGGTTTATCTGTGAATTTTTTATCCCATAGGCCTGCTTTTGTAGCGAATTTTAATAGCACTGCTACTAGAATGTTAATAATAATAATAATAATAATAATAATAATAATAATAATAATAATAAATAAATAATAAGAGCTTTTAATCGGCGGTTCCCGAACCCTGTTCCTGGAGATCTACCGTCCTTTAAGTTTTCGCTCCAACCCTAACAAAGCGCACCCCATTCAACAGCTAGATGTCTCACTGAGCTGCACGTCAGTAGAATCAGGTGTGTTCGGGTTGAATTGAAACGCTATAGGACGGTTAGATGTGGTGGAACAGACTTGGAAAGCCACTGTGTTATATGCAAGGAGAAAAGTGTGCTTTCCTATTGGCCGGTGACCTGCTCCGAGCTGATCGATGTCGCGTGCCGTGCCGCAGGTGGGCCACGGCGTGCAGCCGTCCAATGAGACGGTGTTCCTGCAGTGGGCCGGCCCCCTCCCCGCCCAGGTGAGGCACGTCGGCTTCTCCACGGGCTGGGGCTCGGTGGGCGAGTTCAAGATCTGGCGCAAGGAGGACTCGGACGAGAACCACAACGAGGCCTTCACCCTGGGCGTGCCGCACAACGTGGTGCCCGGCTCCGAGAGGGCCACCGCCTCCATGATTGGTGAGAGGCCCTGTGATGTCACGCGATTGTCGCGCACCGATTGGTCCAATGAACTGTCGCTCTCTCTTACGTTTGTAAACTACCTGTTTAGTTCCATTTTTAAGCACTTTTTCATTTTAACAACCTTGTAATATACGTCACACTGTTTTAAAGTCTTGCAAAAAAAAAAACAACAGAAAAGTGACGTGACACAAAACGATACACTGCCCATCTTATATATATGCTGTATGTTTAGATATGACATAAACATACTGCGTTCCTGTTCCCATGTAATGGGTGTGGTTGGGATGCGGACAAGGAAAAACGAATCCTAGGTCAGCATCCGTACTCTGAGACCCTTTGTGAACATGGGGCCCTGGTTTTTTTTGGCTGCGTCCCAGGGGACGTGATGGGCCCCACCCTCAACAACCTGGACAACCTGCTGCGTCTGCCCTTCGGCTGCGGGGAGCAGAACATGATCCACTTCGCGCCCAACGTCTTCGTGCTCAAGTACCTGCAGAAGACCCACCAGCTCAGCCCCGAGGTGGAGGCGGAGGCCACGGACTACCTTCTGCAAGGTGACACACCTGCGTTGCTACACCTTGCAATTGGCTTAGCTTTCATGTAGCATTGAGCCCGGCGCAGCTACGCGCTAATGTGCCGATGAACTGCACCCGTGTGAGTCTCTGCAGTTTGTGTCATTCAGAGGATATGGTGTCATGCATCCAAACCGACTTGTATGAACGTCGTTTCTTAATCACGCGTTTGTAAAATTTTTGTTTGTCATTAACATGGCTGTTCGAATAATAATTTGGTGTACAAGGGGATGGGGGGGAAAAAGAAAGATTTTCTGGAATTTTGCTCAATTCTACCCCTTGCAAAACTGAAATTTAAATTTAAAAAAAGAAGTAGTGAACTCTTACTCAGAGACTCTTGAGTGCCGACGGTCAGCTTGGTCGCTGTACGTTCTCGCGGTGCTGTTCAGCGCTGTGGTAAAAAACCTGGTGCAGTAGTACTACGGCGTTTCGCTTCATCCTCAGGGTACCAGCGGCAGCTGACCTACAAGCGGCAGGACGGCTCCTACAGCGCGTTCGGGGAGAGGGACTCGTCCGGGAGCATGTGGTGAGTTTGGGGGGGGGGGGGGGGCGGCGGCACCAACTTCTCAACTCCTCCTCGCAGTTTATACCCGGGATCTGAAACTCTGGTGCCTTCAGTTTCAAGTCTCTCAAGAGTTTTTTGTGGGCTTTTTTGTCAATTAGCACAATTAGCAGGCAATTTAGGCCTGGAATACAAGTTGAGCCAAGTGAATGATTTAACGTGTGTACTTGAGTGCTGAAACACCAGCAGACCCTCCAGAACTAGACCGAGATCCTGTCCTTATTAAGCAGATAGCGGACAATTTTTTATTTTTAGTTTGTGGGTTTTTAGTTGTGGCTTCGTGTGTGCTTCAGTATATTATTGGTAAAAACACACACAAGAAATAACGAGGAATCACTTTGAGGTTAAAATAAGAAACGGCCTGCGTGAGTGTGACTTCATATGTTCGTTTCTGTTTCCATTGAGTCCCCTGGGGGTTAGCATTTTGAGTGGGCTCATTTCTGCATCGAAGGAGGGGGGTAGGGGCACACACGTCTCATAATATTTTGAATCCTGTCACGAGCTGGGTGGGGGGGGGGGTGATAAATGTCCGAGGCTCTTTTTGGACTTTCAAGCGGAACCATATGACTTCATGGTCGAGCGTGTGCCGGGGCGATTTATTGCCAGGAGTAGAGGGGGGGTGGGGGGAGTGGGGGGTGTGTGTGATTATTTTTAATGGAGGCTCTCTGTAAAGCATCAGGTTAAGTAAACCCCGGAGTATTCTACACAAACTCATAATTAGGCCTCTGACACACGTGTTGGGGGCTGGGGTGATTTGTTTGCTGTTTAAGGCCAGGCACGGGACACCCCCACTTGTGCCCCCCCCTGCCAGGAGGTGTAAGCTTCCGGGGAACCTGCTTTAGCAGGCCGCTGCCAGCGGCCCCACAGGCTAACAGCCCAACAGACCGACAGCCCTACAGGCTAACTGCCCTACTGGCCAACAGCACTACAGGCTAACTGCCCTACAGGCCGACAGCCCTACAGGCTAACTTCCCTACAGGCAGACAGAACTACAGGCTAACTGCCCTACAGGCCGACAGCACTACAGGCTAACTGCCCAACAGGCCGACAGCCCTACAGGCTAACTGCATAACAGGCCGACAGCCCTACAGGCTAACTGCCCTACAGGCCGACAGCCCTACAGGCTAACTGCCCTACAGGCCGACAGCACTACAGGCTAACTGCCCTACAGGCCGACAGCACTACAGGCTAACTGTCCGACAGGCCAACAGCCCTACAGGCTAACTGTCCAACAGGCCAACAGCCCTACAGACTAACTGCCCTACAGGCCAACAGCACTGCAGGCTAACTGCCCAACAGGCCGACAGCACTGCAGGCTAACTGCCCAACAGGCCGACAGCACTACAGGCTAACTGCCCAACAGACCGAGAGCACTACAGGCTAACTGCCCAACAGGCCAAGAGCACTATAGGCTAACTGCCCAACAGGCCGACAGCACTACAGGCTAACTGCCCTACAGGCCGACAGCACTACAGGTTAACTGCCCAACAGGCCGACAGCCCTACAGGCTAACTGCCCTACAGGCCGACAGCACTACAGGCTAACTGCCCAACAGACCGAGAACACTACAGGCTAACTGCCCGACAGGCCGACAGCACTACAGGCTAACTGCCCAACAGGCCAAGAGCACTATAGGCTAACTGCCCAACAGGCCGACAGCACTACAGGCTAACTGCCCTACAGGCCGACAGCACTACAGGTTAACTGCCCAACAGGCCGACAGCCCTACAGGCTAACTGCCCTACAGGCCGGCTACCCTGCAGGCAAACTGCCCTACAGGTTGGCTAACCTACTGGATAACTGCCCTACAGGCTACAGCAGCAGTGCTCCTTGTGAAAAGCAATGAGCCAGCTTTTTCTCTTTGATTATGCATTGAACGTTGCATGTTCCATTGAAGAAGCAAAAAAAAACTGAAATGAAGCCAAATGTGATCCATGAAGGCATTAAAGATTTGGGCAGCAGCATTTTAAAACAGTCGGAGAACTGGGCTATGTGAACCCAAGAGTTGTAGGTTCAATTCCCTCCAGCAAATTGTATCTCGCTTTGTACCTTTGAGCTAGGCGCCTCAACTGAATTTTTAAAAAAAATAAATAAGCCAACTGTATGAATGGACACTATGTCAAAGTGCAAGTCGCTCTGTATAATTCTCTGCTAAATGCCTGTAATAAAAAAAAAAAAATGTTAGGGGGCTGCAATCGACGAGGCGTCCGACTGTGCCGCAGATGTTGAACCTTATGTAAACCCCGCCATCAAACACTTTATTAATCCATTAGCTAAGTGTTTATACACGAGAACAATCCACGCTGTGTTTCTAGTGCACACTTAATCATTAGCAGAGGTCATTTATTGCCAGATTAACAGCACCCTTAATGCTGTGTTAATGTGTCCCAGCCAGGTTAAATAAATGTAGCTACGAGGAAATTGTTGCCCCTAATTCAGTACGATGACACACGTCATGTATGAACCTTCTGCATCGTAAGCCCAGTTCAGACAAAAAAAAACAGCGAAAAGAGTTCCCTGAAAAAAATATGTCAGAATGTTGCTTAGTGAAGACTGTGGCTCGCAGGATTATTAGCAAATTAAATGACTTTTTGCTCGTTACGTGTTGGCTGAGCGAGTCTGTCCTGTCGTTGGATTCCATATTTAGTATCTTGAATCTAGTATCTAGTATCTCTTCAGGCTGCACCTCTCGCCACCCCTCCCTAGCCTATAGTTTAGCTCAATGTACCTAGTTAGGCTAATACGATCATGTTAGTTTTTATTTGGCAGGATTGTTTTTGTCAGATTCTGATTAGGCAAATGTGATTTCAGTACTAGTTTGTACTTGGCAGGATTGTTTGTTTGTTTGCTGAACAGGTTACCCTACAGGGTTGGAGTCCTGATCTATGTGGTCACTTCTGGCACTACGATCTTTACTTCACTCTAGTGTGTTTCTTTTGCACCTCTGCACCTTCTTTTGCACCTCTGCACCTTTAACTAATGCACTTGTTGTACATCGCTCTGGATAAGAGCGTCTGCTAAATGCCTGTAATGTAATGTGTTTTCTGAAAGCATTTTAAATATGTCTTGTCGGCTGATGAATTCTGGATCTGAACGGACCAATGCTGACACGGGTCCTTTAGTGATAAATGTGTCCGAGGTTGTTTGGGGTGCTTGGGAAGGACTGGGGGTACACAAAGCCAGCACCCCCCCCCCCCCCCAGATATGTACAGAGGTTGTGAAGGCAGCGATTTGGATTTGTCCCGAAATGTTATGGTTTGTAGGCCCTTAAAGGACCCTGGATACCTCCCTTCCACACCGCTCGAACGTCTGTACTGTCTGGATCCAATGAGTGTCACATGACATTGTGTGCAGCTCTCGATACTTAACACTCTGCTTCCAAACCGATGTCACATGACACTGTGTGCAGCCCTCAGTACTTAACACCCTGCTTCCAAACCAGTGTCACATGATGCTGTGTGCAGGCCTCTGTACTTAACACTCTGCTTCCAAACCAGTGTCACATGACACTGTGTGCAGCTCTCAGTACTTAACACTCTGCTTCCAAACCACGTCACATGACGTTGTGTGCAGCCCTCAGTACTTAACACTCTGCTTCCAAACCGGTGTCACATGACGCTGTGTGCAGCCCTCAGTGCTTAACACTGCTTCCAAACCACGTCACATGACATTGTGTGCAACCCTCAGTACTTAACACCCTGCTTCCAAACCAGTACCACATGGCGCTGTGGTTTACGCAGCCCTCCCTTCATAACAGTCTTGTGGGTCCGTGACCACCAAGCTTCCCCTAAGCCGTCTGATTGATTGCTTTTATTTACACTCTGGTATGGAGTGCGTGTGTGCAGTCCACACAGCATGGCTGTTGGTAACCGGTTCGGATTTCAGTTCAGAGGGACAGTTCGGCCCTAAAAACGAATACAGTCATTTTCTCGCCTCTGGAAGCTCAAGCTTGCGTAAATGTCCTAAAATAGCAGGCTCGGTTTTGGTACTGTTCTGCTCAGGCCTCTCGAGTTTCCTCCTCTTCCACTCGCAAATGAGCCAGTTCCCACATTAGGCTTATCAACAAAAACACGAGCGCTCCAGTGGCCACGGACTCATCGCAAAACCACGGGTGTCCCGGGAAAATCGGGAGGCCATGGAAAACCGCCCCCGGGGAAGTTTCCTATTCTGCAATTCGTGAAACCCTCTCGCTGCAGCAAAGGAAGTACATCGAAGCTACGGTGTTGCCATGGCGAAGAGCCCCCTCCCCCCCCCCACCCCCCCACCCCCCAATAAACAAAGAGAAAAGAAAAAGCAATCCAAGGAATCTTTTTAAGCGATTTTTAAAAATGGCTGACTATTTTGATCGTGCAGACAGCAACCAGGGTGACGGCTAAACGAGTGGAGAGGTTGAGGGAAAGAGGGATCAGAAAGGCTTGAAAAGAGGGGGTGACGGAAGCCAGGCGTGGTTCCTTCACACCTCCCGCTCACTAAATCACGTTTACACTTCTCCCACAGGCCCGCCTTCTTAACGGCAGTGACACGGTATTACTTAACGTTGTAAAAATTCCTGCCGGCCTCGGCCCCTATCCCTTCTCCCTCTCCGGGGAAGAATAACATCCAGGGCCCGTCCGGGGAAGATTTAATGCCCGTGGTTTATTAGTTCTTGACCCCCTCCCTGTTTTATTTTTGGCTCGTTTCTTCAGAAAATCCCAAACACGTATTTAAAAAAGCATCATAGTATGTCATGACCAATGACCAAAAACATGTGCTTGTTTTGTTTTTGGGTAAACCGCTCGCTTTGTTGTCCTGATGACACTGGGAGGAATGCCATAATGTCCTGCCATTCAATAATTAAAGCATATTAAGAATATAAACCCTGAAGAGTAGGTGTTTTTAGAATTTTTTTTTTCCAAAATTCTAAGTCAGTGTTCTAGAACAGTGTTTCTCAACCCTGGTCCTGGGGACCCACTGCCCTGCATGTTTTAGATGTTTCCCTGCTCCAACACACCTGATTCAAATGAATGGGTCGTCATCAAGCTCTGCAGAAGCCTGATAACGACCCATTCATTTGAATCAGGTGTTTTGGAGCAGGGAAACATCTAAAACATGCAGGGCAGTGGGTCCCCGGGACCAGGGTTGAGAAACACTGTTCTAGAACAACTTACCAGCAGTAGTTCAGTCACCAGCAGTGATTGTGACATCAGCATTAGAATGTTCAGTTAAGAACATTCTCATTTTCATATTTATGATCTTAAAGGTTTCATTAAAGTCTGCAGGTTTCTGTGAGGGCCACTATTGATTTATGAAGGTGTTTATTAGCCCGGTTGGGTTTGTCTGCATTGATTAGCCTGTTTCAGATTAGCCTGTTTATTTTTTAACATTTTAAAAAATTTCTTCTCCTGTGTTCTCACTATGAGTTCCGCTCGGAGGGATTGGTTTGTAATGCCTGTCGGAATGAGGAATGCCACCCCGGATTCTCTGTTTATGTGAGCCGGGAATGCTGTTGGGATATTTCGGCATGCAGAAACATACTTGATTTGACATTGTGAAATTCCAGATTCTTGAGACGGAACAGCTGCGGGATCCAGGGCTGTCAATCTTGTGGCCCCGCCCACCCCTCCCATGGTCCGCTCCCATCCCTCGCTGTCTAATCTTGGCGTGGCATCGTGTGCAGTTTAGCAAACAGCGTGCGCCCTTTGAGTCTTTTAGGTTGATCGATGATGGGCGCGAGGGCTGCTGGGATTGGGGAGGTGCACATATTTCTGTCATGGTCCAACGGCTGATGTAAATACCAAAACCGTATAGTACATGTAAGACACCCTTTACACTACAGAGTCATTACAGAGTCTACCACTGATATACCACTCTCTCTCTTCTCTCTCTTGTTCTCCTTCCCTCATTCCCTCTCTCTTTCTCTTGCTCGTTCTCTCTCTTTCTCTCCCTCCTTCCTTCCCTCTCTCTCTCCCTCCCTCCTTTCCTCTCTTTCTGTTTTTCTCTCTTTTTCTCTCACTCTTTCTCTCTCTCTCTTTCTCTCCCTCCCTCCCTCCCTCCCTCCGGTCAGGCTGACGGCGTTTGTGCTGAAGTCCTTCGCCCAGTCCCGCGGCTTCATCTTCATCGATCCCGAGGAGCTCCGGGCAGCGAAGACCTGGCTAATCAACCACCAGAGAGAGGAGGGCTCCTTCCCAGCGATGGGCAGGATCCTAAATAAAGACCTGCAGGTACCCCTGAGACACACTGGGGGGGACGGGGGGGACGGGGACTGGCCCTGGGTGAAATGGAGGGGGGTGAAAAATGCAGGGGTTCCCAGACCTTCCGAGCACGCAGCCCATTTAATGAGCAAATCCATTTTCTGAAAACCCCCCCCCCCCACCACCTTCTTGAAACGCTGCCTCAGATATTCACACAATATTCAAATATTTTCTACGCATGTCAAAACCACTGCCTGCACGCTCAGCTACTGCTGTGAATCTAGCTAGCCCAGTATTTCATTCACTGTGGAAAGTGTGTAAGCTACAGCAATTGTACAGAAAGCTAATTTTTTTTAAACATGGGTCCCATAGCCCATCTCGACCTCTATAAAGTCCTGCCAGTGAGTCCAGATCCAAGGCTAGGGGACTACTGGGAAAACTTTTGAGGGGGGGTGGGTGGCAGCGGGGGGGGGGGGGGGGGGCGGGGTGGGTGCTGTGGCTTGACCTGTCAGTCAGTCAGACCAGGGGCCTGTGTTTGCCACTGTGTGGGGGTGGCGGGTTATGAAATGTGTCAGCCGAAGAAAGTGCCGGAGATGTAGCGCAGAAACGCTTTGAGGAAACAGATGTGCAGCACAGCTGGAAAGGGGCTGATTGGCGGGTTGTGTGCGCAGTATCGCCGGGGCGAACGTTGACACCCCCCTGTTTGTCTTTCAAGGGCGGGATCCATGGGAAAATATCCCTGACCGCCTACGTGGTGGCTGCTCTCTTGGAGACGGGAATATCCACTGAGGTAAGAACCAACCCCCCCCCCCCTCACCCCCCCACCCAACACCATGTCACTCTCCCCATAAAGACCTTTGTCTCCTCGCCACTCTCTGTTACACACTTCAGTCCATGCGCCTCAGGGCCTGATTCACTAAGCGCATGCAAAAGCAATAACATGACCAGTGATTGGTGCAAGAGAAATACCATGACCAATCGTTGGTTATGCTATTGGTTTTGCCTGTGCTAAATGGTTTTGCTAAAGGTCTTGGTAAATCAGGTAGGGGTCTTCAGCCCTGGTCTTGGAGAGAACACAAGCTCTGCTTGTTTTTGTTTTCACCTTAAAATCAGAACCCAGTTGAGACCCAAGTAACCAGGGGAGGTGAGTTAACCGTCTAATCAACTGTTCTAATTGGTTAATTAAGTGCAGAGTAACAATGAAAGCCGACAGGCCCTGTAGCTCTCGAGGAACAGGGCGTGGAGATCACTGATCTACAGCAACCTTCTCTCGGGATTGCTCTCTCTGGTTCCTAATCCTTCACACTGGCTGCAGAGGATCACTGGGCGAGGGCCTCAAGCCTTCAGCGTTTACAGTCAGGATCCTTGCTTACTCACTTACTGCTGGAGATGGATGTCCTGGCCTGGCCTCAACGTTATTTTATTATTCTCCAGTGATGGTAACGTAATAGCTTACCTCACTGGCTGTATCGAACGATTTACACCGAGAGACGAGCTGGAGACAGTCCGGGCCGCGAAACAACCGACACCTGGGTGCTGCATTCCTGTTAGTGAGGTTTCATCAGCTTCCTCCCTCTCCCCAAAGCTTCTGTATTCTGTATCATTAAAGTTTAGAAATAACAAAACCTGACAAGATGACAATCTGGAACATTCAATTTTTTTTTTGTTTGTTATTGTCATTTAATATGGCCTCGAAAGATGAGCAGTTGAACTTTAGGGATTTTTAGGGCCAGGTCCACATTCTTACAAATGTGTTGATGGGCCAGCTTGACTCTTGTGTCAGTGTGTCATGTGTCGTAACCTAACGCGATGCAAAATTTCTGGGATTTTTTTGAGAAGCTTCGAAGTAGGTGTTTCTAACTCAAATGTCGCTGCTTGTCAGTTCGTCGGCCAATCTCGTACAGTTACAGCACAACAGCGCATTCTGGAATGTGAAGAAGTACGCAGGATTGTCCTCCCTCTTCAAAACGAACTGCCGAGCTGTTCCTTTTTTTAAGCGCTCTGCCTCGAGGTACAAAATTAAAAGGACACTTCACATCAAAGTAAGGGCCTCCTGTAGCTTAAACGTAAAACTAAATTACAAGGCGATTGTTCACTCTCTTTTTCTTTGGTCGTGTCGTCCAGATACCTGCAAATGGGGTACATCTGGGCTTTCACTGGCTGCAGGAATGTTAACCCTTTTAAGGTGTGAGATCACAAATATGTGATTAGAATGTTCTTGACTGAACGCTGAATGCTGATGTCACAGTCACTGCTGGTAACTGAAAGCAGTGGAGTTCTAGAACACTGACTTATAATTATGAAAAAACATTCCAAAAACACCTACTCTTCAAAGTGTTATTTAGCATTGCAATGAGTATGTTGGATATGTAGAGGCCTGTGAGTAAGTGCTGGTGCCAAACAGATTGAAGTGGAGTTGGGTTTCAGACCATTATATTAAAGTGCCTTTTCCTTCTGATGTTGAACTCTGGTTAGCATGAAACCTGTTGCCCCAAGTCGATGTTTGACACATTCTACAGTACACAAAATCTGTGAAAGGAAAACTGAAGAAAAGGTTGCACTTCTAAAATCCCATCACTGTCTATAGCCATTTTGACTATTCACAAATAATATAAACAGTATATATAGAGTAGGCTATAATAGTTGCTTTGAACAAATGTTATATTGGAATATTATGTTTGCAGTGGTGATATACTGGAATACTATATACACTGTAATAACACGCTGACTGTTTGGAGTGTTTTGTACTGGTTGTATTAGGCTATTAGATACATTGGTTGTGCTGCACCAATAAGTGCTTACACAAACCACCATAGACTTATATGGTGTGATGTGACCTTCCATCAGTGTTAGAAATGACATTAGAATTATATGGTGATATGGCGCATTAATGTGCCTGTGTGTGTGTTCCATTGACAGGAGGAGAAGATGGCCGTCGCCAAGGCCAAGGGCTTCCTGGAGACCAACACGTACTCGGCAGACGACCCGTACACCACGGCCCTGTCTGCATACGCCCTGGCCCTCCTACGCAGTCCCTACGCCCCGCTAGCGCTGCGGCGGCTCAACCACATGGCCATCACACAGGGTACCTCAGAAGTGTACCTCTGTGTGTGTGTGTGTGTGTGTGTGTGTGTGTGCATGTGTGTGTGTGTGTGTGTGTGTGTGTGTGTGCATGTATGTGTGTGTGTGTGTGCGTGTGCGTGTGTGTGTATGTGCGTGTATGTGTGTGTGTGTGTGTGTGTGTGTGTGTGTGTGTGTGTGCGTGTGCCCGTGTGTGTGTCTGTGTGTGTTTGTGTTGTGTGCGTGTATGTGCGTGTATGTGTGTGCGCGTGTGCGTATGTGTGTGTGACTGTGTCCGTGTGTGTGTGTGTGTGTGACTGTGTCCGTGTGTGTGTGTGCGTGTGTTGTGTGTGAGTCTGTGTGTGTGTGTGTGTGCGAGAGACTGTGTCCATGTGTGTGTGTGTGCGAGAGACTGTGTCCATGTGTGTGTGTGTGCGAGAGACTGTGTCCATGTGTGTGTGTGTGCGAGAGACTGTGTCCATGTGTGTGTGTGTGTGCGAGAGACTGTGTCCATGTGTGTGTGTGTGCGAGAGACTGTGTGTGTGTGTGCGTGTGTTTGTTTGCTCTCCCTTAATTCCCTTAAGTGGACATTAAAGACATTCGTTACTTTTTCCATATTTTCTATGTTCATGCGGACGGCTAGTTATCTATGGTAAACAGAGCCGTGATCCTGGGTCTTCTCCCTTACACCTCTCTCACTGTGCAGACGGCTTCACTCACTGGAGTCTGACTGGCAGCACGGTGACGGACGAGGACACCTTCATGGGGTTCAGCGACGGTCTCTCACAGTCAGGTACGGCAGGACCTCTCCACCTGGACACACCTGCTACGCTGACCCTCACAGACCTGCTCGTAGCGGTGCCGTCGGGTTCCTGATTTCACCTGAAGCGTGTTATTGTGTTTGTCCAAGTTGTGGTAATGTGAGACTGACCAGGTTGACACTCAGGTGTGAAACCGGGTCTGCAATTCAGTCATCAAAAAAAAACCTTCATTGGAAAACTGCAGCCATTTCTTTGGTGCAGTTGGTGAATTTATTTAGTTCAGTCTACTGTTTATGTAGCAGGGAGCATGCACACTTAAAATGAAATTGCACCAGAGTTAGCTTCAAGGTAATTTACATCTGCGGTCCCTGAGCGAGAAGTAAAATCAAATGCAATGCGGAAAACAACAATATAATACAACACAATGTAATAAATAGCAATTTCACAAATATTTTGAAGCAGTAAAATTAAGAATGAAGAAATAGTCATTACAAAGGTAACTACTGGTGAGAACATGATTGTGTGGTCTTAAACCGGAGCACACATCCTGTACTGATCAGAGGAAGGTTGAAGGACTTAAAAGGTTATCTTTTTAAGGTTGACGGTTCAGAGTCGGGTTGAGTTTGACATTTTAGGGTTGTCTTTTGAAGGTCGATGGTTAAGGGTTGAAGTTCGACAGTTTAGGGTTGAAGTTTGAGGATTGAAGGTTGATGGTTGACGCTTGATAATTGAAGGTTGGAGGTTGAGGGTTAAAGGTTGAAGGTTGATGGTTGAAGACTGAAGGTTAAAGGTTGAAGGTTGAGGGTTAAAGGTTGAAGTTTTAGGGTTGAAGGTTGATGGTTGGCGCTTGATAGTTTAAGTTTGGAGGTTGAAGATTAAAGGTTAGAGGTTGAGGGTTGGATCTTGAAGGTTAAAGGTTGAGGGTTAAAGGTTGAAGGTTGATGGTTGACGCTTGATGGTTGGAGGTTGGAAGTTGGAGGTTGAAGGTTGAGGGTTAAAGGTTGAAGGTCGAAGGTCGTGGTGCCTGACGTGACTCTGTGTGTGTGTGTGTGTGTCTCAGTGGTTTCCGCAGAGGTGGAGATGACCGCCTATGGGCTCCTGACCTACACCCTCCTGGGTGACGTGGCCTCCGCCCTGCCCGTGGTCAAGTGGCTCTCCCAGCGACGCAACGCTCTCGGGGGCTTCTCCTCCACTCAGGTGCCCCTCCCTCAACTGCCCTCTTGCCCTCGTACCCGCCACCGGCAGCAGTTTTACCGCTGCTTTTGGTTTTTTTTTTTTTTTAGCGCATGATGCCGCTTGTGCAGTGCTGGATACTCTCTAAACCTGCCTTCACTCTTCCTTTCCTAGAGAATCACAGCATGTTGCTGGTTTTTTTGTTTTCATGCTAAAATCAGCAGCCAATTCAGAGTAATTACCTGTGTAATATGCTGCTTTAATTGATCAATTAAACCCTCGTTAACAATGAAAGCCTGGACACCCTGCAGCTCTCAAAGGGCAAAATGGTGAATAATGAGCCAAGGTGCTTCACGGCTGAAAGGCCCGTTCTTGTCTTTCTGTGCTCTTATTGTCTTATATTGTGTACATTATCTTCTTCACAAATGAAGCCAAGTGCTCTGTATTCATAAAGCATCTCAGGGAAGGAGTGCAGATCTGGGATCAGTTTGGTCTCTTGACTCATAATGGGTGAGGTTATGACAGGGGGAGACGGGGTCCTAGGTCAGCAGTTCCGAACTTGCGTGCTTCATGAATACGGTCATGTGTCGCTTGCGTCTGATTGGGCGATCTTTTCCCCCCCCCGCAGGACACGTGCGTGGCTCTGCAGGCCCTGTCGGAGTACGCCATCCTCTCCTACGTCGGGGGGGTCAACCTCACCATTTCCCTGGCCTCCACCAACCTGGACTTCCAGGAGACCTTCGAGCTCCACCGGGACAACAAAAAAATCCTGCAGAGCGCCGTGGTAATGTCTCCCGTAAAGTGGCTAGCGACCCCTGCTGGATAAAGGAGTAAACTGCACCCCTGCACACACTTCCCTGCCTGACCGAGTAAATCCTTATGGGCTGTGGCTCAGTAAAAAAATGGGGGCAATTTCCTCGCAATCTGAAGGTTAACGTAATGAGCTGAGCTGCTCAGCATTTCATAACCCAGGTCCCCGCAGCGACAGCCGCTTGACATGTTGCGCCGTGAACTTTTTGCCCCGCCGCGGAGAAGTGAGTTCTGATCGCTTCGCTCGAGCAGTCAGACCTGCGGAGCGTGAAGAGGCTTGCCTGCGATCCGGCACATGCTCTCCCTCTCTCTCTCTCTCGCTCTCTCCCCTCTCTACTCTCCTTCACTCTTTCTCTCACTCTTTCTCTCACACACACACACTCTCCTTCTCCCTTTCTCTCTCTCTCTCTCTCGCTCTCTCCCCCTCTCTCTCACTCTCCTTCACTCTTTCTCTCTCTCTCTCTTTCTCTCACACACACTCTCTCCCTCTCTCTCCTTCACTTTCTCTCGCTGTCTCTCACACACACATTCTCCCTCTCTCTCTCTCCTTCACTCTTTCTCTCTCTCTCTCACACGCACACACTTTCCCCCTCTCTCTCTCTCTCTCACACACACACACACTTTCCCCTCTTTTTCTCTCTCTCTCTCTAACACACATACTTTCCCCCTCATTCTCTCTCTCTCTTGCTCTCACACACGCACACTTCCCCCCCCCTCTCTGTCTCTCTCTAACTCTCTTTCTCACTCTCTAACTCTCCTGACGTCCTGTTGGTGCCGCTGCATTGTCATTGTGATTTACGCCTGTTCCCGTAGAATGGGGACGCCGATTACGAGCACCACAATTCCTCCTCCGTGGTGCGGACGTAGATTCAGTGGTTTCTTCGCGCGCGATATCGTGGTGGTGTGTGCCGTTCGGGGGGGGGGGGGATTCCCTGCCTCTGTGTGGTTCTCCCTCATAATTAGCCATGTCAGTTTAATTGTGTGTAATTTAGCTGCTGCTGAGATGTTGCCAGAGAATGCCTGTTTTCTTAGGAGCCTCAAGCACAAATGCAGTTCTGAATCTCTCTCTCTCTCTCTCTCTTCTCTCTCTCTCTCTCTCTCTGCCTCACTCTCTCCCTCTACCTCCCTCCTTATCTGTCTCTCTCTCTGCCTCACTCTCTCCCTCTACCTCCCAACTCCTCTCTCTCTCACTCTCTTGCTCTTTCTCTCTCATTCTCTCAGATACCCAGCATCCCGACCGGATTGTTTGTCAGCGCAAAGGGAGAGGGCTGCTGTCTGATGCAGGTATAGTTTTGGCCCCCACCCCACCCCCACATCCCGCCCTCACCCTTATCCTCACCCCCACACGCATAACCCCACACCCCACACCCCACCCTCACCTGCACTGCCAGCTTCCCCTCTGAGGCCTGCCCCCATGGCTTTGGCTCGTAAAAAATCCTTGCTCGTAAATTTGGGATGATCTGGTAAAACTTTTTCAGTACAGGGGGTAGGGCGGTTGGTCCATTTCCAGCTGCAAAGACCCCCCTGGATGGAACACTTATTTTCATGTACCTTGTCCCTAAAAAAACAAAAGCGGCCTTTCAAAGCGGGGTCTTCAGAACGACCGCAGAGCGAAGGTTCTGGACAGGCTGTTCTGATCCAGTACAGACTGTTCTCTGGACTGTGCGAAAGAATAAGCCGTCTTAGACGAGGCACCCGTTGGTATCGACACGATACAATTAGTGATTCTAAGAAATAACAGTATTTTCATGAAAGTCACTGAGAGGAAACGGTTTGAGCACGCGGTCTGCTTCACTGGCTGTGTGCTGTAATACATGTTGCTTACTGGTCCGTGATTTGCAATCAGAAAAACTCATTCACCTGAATGGGAATGAACTTATTTTGTTTTGGGTCTCTAGAACCACATATACTTTTATTTTCACATTTGCACAAATGCAGTGATGAACCTGAAACAATGAGAAGCACGGTGTGTGTGTGTGTGTGTGTGTGTGTGTGTGTCTGTGCATACATGCTTAAAGATGTGTTTTGGAAAATCATTTTTATGGACTCCATTCAGTCATGGTTATGAGATGGTTGGACTTACCTTGTAGACCAACCAAGCCTGGGAATGAAACCATTCAACTACTTCAGTACCTTGCTTGATTATCTTGGATTGTCAACATGACCACAAACCAGCCCAGCTCTCTGACTGCAGTGGGATGATCTAAACCAGGGGTGTCAAACTGAATCCCAAGGGGAACCGCAGTGTCTGTTTTTGGGGTTTTCTTTCAATCATCTGCATATTAAGGCCTTGAAAACAAGGTGTGTGGATTCCTTAGCCAATCGGTGACTTGAAATGAAACACTGGTGCCCAAAACGTTGTGAAAACCAGCAGACACTGGTGGCCTCCAGGGCTGGAGCCTGACGCCTGTGATCTGTAACCCGCCCCTGCCGCCCTCTCCAGATCGACGTGTCGTACAACGTGCCCGACCCCGTGGCCAAGCCGGCCTTCCAGCTGACGGTGAACCTGAAGGAGCCGCGCCCGGAGAGGCACCCCCCATCCCCCTCCTCCCCCGCCTCCCCCCGCCCGCCCGGCGCCCGCCCCCGCTCCCGCGCCGACAACCGCTCGGAGCTGAGCCGCGCCCGCCGCGCCGCCGCCGACGACGACGACCCCGCCGCCCACCGGGACCACCTGGAGTACCGCGTCACCCTGGAGGCCTGCACCCGGTGAGGGGGGTGGGGGACGGGGGGGCATCGCGGGTCGGGTGGGGGGGGGGGGTGAGGGGGCAGACCCGGATCACATATGCGTCTGAAATGCTCTGTCGGCCATATTGTGGGTCGATGAGACGAGACGAGGACGGTTATTTAACGAGAGTGTTTTGAGAGGAAAACTTTAATCGGCGCGAACAGTCAGAGTCGCTGACAGGTAGTCGTGGTCTCCGAGGTCCGACGCGTCGAGTCTCGAGTCTCCAGGTTTAAAGACCAGGCTGATCCCCTCGATCAGCTGGTGAACGGTTGTCATGGAAACTGTCGTTGTTTGATTTCCCATTTTTACGTGGACTGCGGAGGCTTCGCTCATTTGATTTTTTTTGGTTAGTTTGGTTTTTTTTTTTGTTAATGTTGCCGTTCTCACCAGCTGTGCTGCTGCAGGTTTGATCTGAAATGCGATCGCTGCGCTGCAGCTCCTCGCTGCCGTTGCCCCTTACAGTCCAGGGCCGAGAGATTTCTTTTCGCATTTTTTCTGAGACGCTTTCAGTCTTTACGTGCTGGTAAAGCCTGAGAACACTCGCCCAGCCCCGAGCCGACCAAAACATAAAATCACAGTTTCCTGAATATGGGTGGACAAAAAAATGGATTTTTATCATTGTCTGCAATCTGCAGGGATTGTTCTGGTGTTTACGTGGCAGAAGTGTTTTTAAATTGGTCTGCTGGACGGTGTACAGGGGATGTCAGACGTTTGTTTTCATCACGTCTTTTTAGAGCAGCTCTTGTCCATTTAGATGAAAGTGTAGCCTATTACAGTTCATTTGGAAAGACAGTAACAGTAAGTGGGTGTCTGGCTGAGGAATTCTGGAAACCGTTTATTCGAGTAGTGTAGCAACTGTGTGCTATTATGCATGGCCCTGATATCTTGGTTTGACATTAAGTTACGTTTGTCTGTTTCTGAATCAGGGTAATCCAAGCTGGCTTGAATTGTATGGCTACAGTAGAGTATGTTGTCTCACACTGATACAGTTCCACAGTATTTTAAGGCGATTTGAGCTCTATGGTTGCATTATGTCTCTCACACTTTCCCCTGACCCTGTGTATTCTAGTTTGATTTGAGCTCTATGGTTGCATTATGTCTCTCACACTCTCCCCTGACCCTGTGTATTCTAGTTTGATTTGACTCTATGGTTGCACTGTGTCTCTCATATGCCCGTCAAGATCCAGAGTATTCTGGTTTGATTTGAGCTCTATGGTTGCATTGTGTCTCTCATATGTCCATCAAGACCCAGAGTATTTCGGGGTGACTGAAGCTCTATGGTTGGATTATGTCTTTCACACATTCTAGGCTGAATTTGATCTCTGTGGTCTCTCTCTCTCTCCTGCCTGTTCAGGTGGCTGCACTCCGGTTCCTCCAACATGGCCGTGCTGGACGTCCCACTGCTGTCCGGCTTCCGTGCTGATGTGGAGAGCTTGGAGAAGGTATTAACTGCCAAGTGCCGGTGTTCACACTTGCATACCTGCTCTCACACATTGAGCACACTAACGCACACAAACACCAGCACACACATGTACATTCACATATACGTTCTAACCCACACACGTTCCACACATATACATGCCAATACACACACACGCACACACACACACACTCTAAAAATAGGAACTCACACACTCCCAAAAGACACAAACAAACATGTTTAAGACATCGTCATCACAAATGCCTCAAGCTCTCCAAAAAAAAGAAAAAAACATTTATCACTCCCCATGTGTGGGCCTGTTCCTGCGTCCTGGGACAGCGGCTGACCCCCCTGGAGTCCCCGTGTGTGGAGCAGGATGTTTTTTTGGGAGGTGGGTGGGGGGGGGTGAGGCCGTACCCCCCGGGGAGACGGGGGTTGGCGCTCTTTTACTGCGTCTCCCAGACGGACAGACGTCCCGTACATCTGGAGACCATTTCAGAGGAGGCAGCGTGTCGCGGAATTCATCACCCCGCTCCTGCTTACCGGCCAGGCCCTTCTCTCCCCGCGCCCCCCTGCCTCCACCCCCTCCCCGCGCCCCTACCTCCACCCCCGCACCCCCCCCGCGCCCCTCTACCTCCACCCCCCCCCAAACACTCTCATTTTGTTTCACCCTGTTGCTGTGGGTGGCAGTCGCTATGAGGAAGATTAACTTGTCACTTATGTTTGTGTGAGTGTGTGTGTGTGCGTGTGTGTGTGTGTGTGTGTGTGCATGTGTGTGTGAGTGTGTGCATGTGTGTGTGAGTGTGTGTATGTGTGTGTGAGACTGTGAGTGTGTGTGCTTGTATATCTGTGTGTGTGTATATGTGTGTGCATCTGTGTGTGTGTGCGTGCTTGAGTATATGTCTGTGCACGTGTGTGCATGCATGTATGTGTGTGTGTGTGTGTTTGCGCGTGCGCACATGTGTGTGTGAATGCGTGCGTGCGTGCATGTGTGTGTTTGTGAGTGTGTGTGTGTGTGTGTGTGCATGTATATGTGTGTATGTGCTTGCGTGCGTGTGTGTGTGTGTGTGTGTGTGTGTGAGATTACCTGTACCACTGAACCCAGAGAGAGGCATTCAATACCCCCATAAAACTGCTGTAATGAGTTTGTAGCCTAGACTGTAATTCATGCCCAGCATGTCCGCTAGAATGGATTTTTCTGCTTATTGTGACCAGCAGCTCTCCGTCACTAAAAGTGGACCGTATTTTTTTACGCGCATATGCTTTTGCTTACGTTTATGGTGGCAGTAATATATCTGTTGCGGTAATATATGTGCTAGTAGTATATGCGGTCGTAAAATATGCTAAATATAGCTTGTTTTGTTTTCTGGGGTTTTAAATTGAACATTTTTACAAGGCTGTCATGCTCAGGAAAACCGGTGTTCCAATTTGGTATTGAAATATGGTTCTCATCTAGCTTTCAACCAACGTCTCATAGACATAATCGTAGATAAAGACTCTGTATTGAACTATGCGCATGCGTATCTTTAGATGATGAATTTTAAAAGATCGAAACATTGTATTGTCTCCTTGAATTGCTTGATTGGCGAGTTGATGTACTCACGTGCATATACTGTTGATTTTCGTATTATAAGGGTCATATGTTGCTACAATCCTGAATGCTTATGAACATATACTCGCCACATTAAACAGGAGCTGAATTCCCTGCTACCTCAGCAGCAAATTGTCTACCTTTAGGAGAGCCATCTTATGAAGCAGACGTGGGCAGAGAGGGCAATATCTGTGTCTGGTTTTTGTGCCTCTTCTGGCCTCAATTACATAATTTTAGCCCTAACCTTTACGCCATTGGATATTTTAGCTCCGTTTCTTGAAAACGTTGAAAATGACAGCTGAAGACTCAGCTAGAGACGGTTCTTGTGTCCCAATATAATACATTTTACTGTGTTCCAATTGACGAGTGAACCGGTGTTGGTGTATACAGCCGATTAACGCATTTAGCCATTAGTTTATGAGTGCCTGTGTGTGTGCAATGCATGCGTGTGTGTGTGAGTCTGTTTGAGTGTGTGTATGTGTGTCTTTGTGTGTGCGTGTGTTTGTGCGTGTGTGTGTGTGTGTGTGTGTGAGTCTGTTTGAGTGTATGTTTGTATGCGTGCGTGTGTGCGTGTGTATGTGTGTGTGTGTGTATGTCTGTGTGTGTGTGTGTGTGTGTGTTTGTGTGTGTGAGTCTGTTTGAGTGTATGTTTGTATGCATGTGTGTGTGTGTGTGTGTGTGTGTGTGTGTGAGTGTGTGTGTGTGTGTGTGTGTGTGTCTGCACCCTGGTGAGCAGTAAGGCCTCGCTGGTTGTGGTATTTATAGAACACGCCTGGACCCCAGCCAGTCCCACTCCAGTGTCAGTGCTGGGGCTCCTGAGTGTCGGGGAGAGACGGGGCTGGGGGGGGGGGGGGGGGGGGGGTTACAGACCCCCCGTGGGCCAATAAACCGTGGCGGGGGGGGGGGTGGGGGGGGGACTGGCAGCCTAGGGTGGCGGGGGGGCTGACCGGGGGGTCGAGTCTGTTTACATGCAGTCTCCCCTCAGAGTGGCAAGTGAGTAGGACTCGTGTCAGTGAGCGGGGCGGGGGAGGGGGGGGTGAGGGGTTAGTTTAGGTCGCCTCCTCGGTCTCTCATCAACTGCCAATCACCCTCATGTCGCCACTACCCCCCCCCCCCCCCCTCGTAAAGCTCTCCCTACCTGGCTGCGCCCCCCCCCCCCATTCCCCGGGTCCTGCGCCCGTCAATCGCGACCCGCGGTGTGCGAGCGCTAACTGTCTCGGCTTACAGATCCCGTCGTCGCCGCAGCGACCTCCCCTCTCTCTCAGCGCCGCCCGGACCGCGTACATTCCTCGGTTTATGGGACGGGAGACGTGCTTGTTTGGCTACGTCCTGTTGTTCTCCTCGATGTTCGGGGGTCCGAGGGATTTCGCTGTGACCTCTGGGGCGGGCGTCGCCTTTTTATTTACGGCCATTTCTGCGGGGTCTTGCTCAACGCCCGTGAGCTGCACATCGCCCGTAATGAGATCAGTCTCTCAAATGCGCTGCTCTTCTTCTTCTTCTTCTCCTTCTCCTCCTTCTCCTTCTCCTTCTCCTTCTTCTTCTTCTCCTTCTACTTCTACTTCTACTTCTTCTCCTTCTCCTTCTCCTTCCACTGTCGGTAATAAGATTAGGAAATGTTACTCCTCGTTCAGGAAAGAATTTGTTAGTTGTGAAGCGGATTTGGGTTGTTCGCATCAGTGACTTCCAAGCTGACCTCATGCATGTTGATGTTATACAGGGGTGGAGGGGGGGGGGGGACTGACAACACTTTTTGAATGGGGGGTGTGTGGGGTAATGGAACTTAAATAACACTCTTCGGCCTATCCTTCTGTCTGTGGCCAAGGACGGCACACAGCTCCGGCTGAGATAAGCTGGCCGTTGTATATACAACCAGTTCAGATGTTTTGAGCTATTTATGGAAACGTTACAGATATATGAGGTAAACATTTACGCCAGGATGTCACCGTGGAGATGGGACTTGAGGGATGGGTCCCAGTTGGTTTGAAGGAGCCGGGCGTTTGAATCTGAAGACGACGTCTGTTTGAGAAACGCACCAGGTCAGCGGGAGTGAGTGTGGAGACGGGGTGGAAAGGGCGAGCTAAATGTAGCATGAACAGATCTGTGGCCCTGTTTGTTCTGCCTGTGAGAGGACAAGAGCCTGGGTGGGAGGAACACACACACACACGCACGCACACACACACACACACACACACACACACACACGCACATGCCCCAGACACACACACACGCACACACACACGCACATGCACACACTCTCACATGCACACACATGCATACACACACACACACACACTCACCCCCCACCACTCCCCCATACACACACACATAGACACACATAGACACATGCACACACACATAGACACACATACGCACACACACATAGACACATGCATACACACACACACAGACAACACACACACACACACACACACACACACACACACATAGACACACACACACACACACACACACACAGACACATGCACACACACACACATGCACACATGCACCTCACACATAGACACATGCACACACACATAGACACACGCACACACACACACACATACACACACATGCGCACACACACACACACACACATAGACACACGCACACACACACACGCACACACACACACACACACACACATAGACACATGCACACACACATAGACACACGCACACACGCACACACACACACTCATGCATACACACATGCACACACACACATAGACACACGCACACACACACACACCTCACACATACACACACGCACGCACACTCCCCCACCCCCCCCACACACACACACACACACACACCAACACACACTCACACCCACACCCCCCTCCCCCATACACACACACACACACACACCCCCCCCTCCCCCATACACACACTCACACCCACACCCCCCCCCCCCATGCCCACACACACACACACACACACACACTCACAGTGTTAGGTACC
>CM045886.1:7595000-7625000 GCA_025169545.1 Anguilla japonica
CTCCCTCCCTCCCTCTCTTTCTCTCCCTCCCTCTTGCCTCGTATCCTTCAGCTTGTGGTTTCATGTGTCTCCTCTCCTCTCTGTTGGGGGGGGGGGGGGGGGGGGGGGGGGGGGGGGCTGCTCCTTCGGCGAGCTCGTAAAACCGTCCCACGCCTGCTCTGTCTCTCTCCCCTCCCGACCTGCCCGGCAGTGTTTTCGGGACGCCCCGCAGGGCCCCTGTGCCGTAATTTCGGAGCGTCCCGCAGTGTTGGGACCCCCCCGAGCGAGCTTCCTCTGCACCCGCCACGGGGCAGAACCGTTTTTGTGTTCGTAACAAGTGTGCAAGCGCAACCGCGTTCAAGGAGCGGACAGTCGCTCTCCTTGCTAAGAACTGAAGGAACAAGTAACAAACGTGTCACATTTTAACTTCCTGTTACTGTACAGTGCGCTTTGTTTCAGGATTTTAGCACCCCAAATGCATTATGGGAATCGGAGTCCTGAATAGGCCTATAGTGGAGTGGTGATGCGCGCAGGTGTCCAAGCGGTTGAAGTTGAACCCCACCCAAGTTGTCTCCCCTTTCTGTCTGTACCCCCCCCCCCCTCTCTTTAGGCTTTGTGCAGGGGAACCAATGCAACAATGTTTTCGGCTGCCTGGAGGAGGAGCAGTTTGAGCGCTGCACCTGCTACCGGGACTGCGGTTATGACGGCGAGCCGGTGTGCGGGTCGGACGGGCGGGCCTATCAGAACCAGTGCCAGATGGAGGTGGCCGCCTGCCGGAACGGGACCCGCATCGAGCAAGTGCCCATGGCGCAGTGCCCCCAGAGTAGGTGCACGCCGCGTTCGCACCGTCCCTGCCAACACGGTCCCAGCTAACACTGGCCCTGCTAACGCCGTCTCTGCTAATGCTAATACCATGTCTGATAACTCTATCCCTGCTGACACTGTCCCAGCTAATGCCGTCTCTGCTAATGCTAATACCGTCTCAGCTAACACTGTCTCTGCTAACACCAACCCTGCTAATGCCGTCTGATCCTGCTAACACCTTCCTTGCTAACACCAACCCTGCTAACACCTTCCCAGCTAACGCTGACCCTGCTAACACCTTCCTTGCTAACACCAACCCTGCTAACACCTACCCTGCTAACGCTGGCCCTGCTAACACCGTCTCTGCTAATGCTAATATCGTCTCAGCTAACACTGTCTCTGCTAACACCAGCCCTGCTAACACCTGGCCCTGCTAACGCCGTCTCTGCTAAAGCTGTCTCTGCTAACACCTCCCCTGCTAACTCTGTCTCTGCTGACACTGACCCTGCTGGCACCATCTCTGTTAACACCTTCCCTGTTAACACTGTCGCCGCTAATACCATCCCTGCTAACACCTTCCCAGCTAGCGCCATCACTGCTAACACCGCCCTTGCTAATGCCATCACTGCTAACTCTGTTCCTGCTAACGCTGTCTCTGCTAACACTAACATATAGCCATATAAAAGTGGACACATTTGTTCTGAAGGAATTTACTTGTTGTCTGGCATGACATGCACCTTTCGATTGAAACCGAACCAAATGTCGTATTAAGATACGACCACAAAGCCGATCCCCTTTCACATCAGCATATCCCTGAACGAAGGTGTTTGTGTTTCTGCCACATTAAATTGATAACGTGTATGTTTTCTCCACAAGACCGTGCTGGTAAAGGCTGGTACTTTATGCTTGAAAAGCAGGTGAAACAACAAACTTACCGAGTTACTGACTGTCCGTAAATGTCCTTTTCTTACCGGAAGATGAGACGGTACGTGCTGCCTGTTCAGAATTTTATGTGTCCAGGAAACGCATGGGGCCAAGGTGGTGTTAGGTTGAAAGCTTAGATGTGTTGTTGACGCATTTTATTAACCCCCCAAAGGGAAATTCTTTAACGTGCCTTACAGCTGCCAGTTGACAATACAATACAATACAAAACAATAGAACACAACACAATACAATACAATACAATCCAATACAAAACAAATACAAGACATTCTTGTTGAAACCTCTGCACATTCAACAGACGTTACCACATTACAGTGTTGTGGTGAATGGTAAATGGTAAATGGACTGCATTTATATAGCACTTTTATCCAAAGTGCTTTACAATTGATGCCTCTCATTCACCCATTCACACTCACACTCACACACCAATGGTGAAAGGCTGCCATGCTAGGTACCAGTCAACTCGTTGGGAGCCCTTAGGGTTAGGTGTCTTGGGTTAGGTGAAGCCTAAGGAGAGCTCCGAAAAGACATGCCGCATGAGTGAGAGAGAGAGAGGGAGTGGGGGGGAGAGAGAGAGAGAGGGAGTGTGGGGGAGAGAGAGGGAGTGGGGGAGAGGGAGAGAGAGGGAGTGTGGGGGGGAGAGAGTGAGTGAGAGAGACAGTGTGGGGGGGAGAGGGAGTGAGAGAGGGAGTGTGTGAGAGAGAGGAGCGGGGGAGAGGGAGTGTGTGAGAGAGAGGGAGTGAGAGAGGGAGTGTGTGAGAGAGGGAGTGGGGAGAGGGAGTGAGAGAGGGAGTGTGTGAGAGAGAGGGAGTGGGGGAGAGGGAGTGAAAGAGGGAGTGTGTGAGAGAGAGGGAGTGAGAGAGGGAGTGTGTGAGAGAGGGGAGTGGGGGGGGAGAGAGAGAGGGAGTGGGGGAGAGGGAGTGAGAGAGAGAGAGAGGGAGTGTGTGAGACAGAGAGGGAGTGTGTGAGAGCGAGTAGCAGGCCTAAGTGGAGAGAGGGAGTGTGTGAGAGAGTGAGAGAGGGAGTGTGTGAAAGAGAGAGAGAGAGTGTGTGAGAGCGAGTAGCAGGCCTAAGTGGAGAGAGGGAGTGTGGGAGAGGGAGTGAGAGAGGGAGTGTGTGAGAGAGAGAGGGAGTGTGAGAGAGAGAGGGAGTGTGTGAGAGAGAGGGAGTGTGTGAGAGAGAGAGAGGGAGGTGTGTGAGAGAGAGTAGCAGGCCTAAGTGGAGAGAGGGTCTCGGCGGAGAAGAGAAGGAAGCTGGGCTCAGCAACTAGCGCCGCAGCGTATGTGCCCAGACTGGTCCCCCCCCCCCCCCCAACCCCCCAACCCCCCCGCTTCCTCAAAAAAGAGGACAAGACAGAGCGAGGGGTGTGCTGAGCCCGGGAAACAGCTGTTCAGGTGCAGAGGAAGTTAGCAAGGAGAAGCCATGCCCCCCCCCCCCCCCATACACCCCCCCCCAGCCCCCAGCCCCCGTGATGCTATATTACAGGGCACCCCAAATGACAGAGTGCTTTTGTCCGGCCCTTTGAAAAAAAAAAAAAAAAGGAGTAGAAGAAGAAGAAAAAAAAAAAAAAAAACCCTGTCACATTCCTTTCCGATGCACAGACCAACAACAAAGAAAAGCCCTCTTGTTACCCCGAATGGATTTGGGGGGGAAACGTGTGTGGCAGGACATAACTCTGGCCCCGGCCTAAAGCGTCTGATACGGCGGTGTTTGAAAGCGAGAGAGAGTGAGAGGGGGAGGGGAGAGAGAAAGAGAGAGAGAGAGAGAGAGAGAGAGGGAGAGGGAGAAAAAGAAAAAAATTCCCGTGTTGAGAACTGCTCCGGTCTTGTTTGTTTGTTTATGCTGACCGGGGAACATGGCCTCCCTCGTGCGTTCATGTAACAAAGGGAACCGCTCCCCAAAAAAAGCCCTCCCTGCTCCCCACACACATCGCCAAACGCGCTTGTGTGCAAACAGGAGCCTTCTCAATAGAAGCGCCTGGTCATGTGCGAGCTTTGGATAGCGTGGTGGTGAATCAGACCACTGCCTTGTGGGTCTGTGTGTGTGTGTGCGCATTGTGTGTGCGAGTGTGTCTCTGTGAGTGCGTGCGTGAGTGTCTGTGTGTGTGTGAGAGTGTGCGTGCGTGAGTGTCTGTGTGTGTATGTGTGTGTGCGTGTGTGCACACGTGTGTGTGCGTGCGTCTGTGTGTGTGTATGTGCACTTGTGCGTGTCTGTTTGTCTGTGTGTGTGCGCGTGCGTGCACTTGTGCGTGTCTGTGTGTGTGTGTGTGTGTCCCAGTGGGGGAGTGGGGCAGTGTGCTCAGAACTGTGTCCTGTGTTCCTCTCTGCAGTGAAGTCTGAGGAACAGGAGCCAGAAAAGGGGCAGAAACAGGGCCCGGAGAAGGTCCCCATACAAGCAGGTACCCCCCCCACCATGCCTCACACCCACAAAGACAGACCCTCCCCTATCTCTCTCTCTCTCACACACACACACACACACTCTCACCCTCTCTAGTTCTTTTCTTTCTAATTCTCTTTGTCTCCTTCTCTTCTCATTCATTCTTCCTCCCTCTCTTCTTTTTCTCATTCTCTTTATCTCCCTCAGTCTTTTCTCTACCTCTTTCTTTATCTCTCTCTCCCTCCCTCTGTCTCTCTCTCCCCCATTTCTCTCTCTCTCTCTGTCTCTCTCTCTCTCTGCACACCAGCGCAGCAGCAGGTGTTGGTGAGCTGCAGCTCTTCTCCTCTGACAGTTGAGTTTAGCTCTGAGGTGTTAAGAAGCCAAATCGCTTCTCCTTCTGTTCCACGGGGGGGCCTCAGCTCCACACGCTGAGCTCCCTACAGCTCGGCCCTGAACACGGTCTGTGTGTTAGTGCTGCTTAAGCCTGTGTCCTGAACACCTTAAGCCCCCGCAAACGTTCCGGCAGTTTCCCCCGTGTTTCTGAGTTGTCTGCGAACAGAGCCGGAGTCGAATTTCCGTGTTAAGACGCTCCTCCAGTTTGCCGGGCCGGGGGCCTAGGCGCTCACGCACTGGCACAAGCACTGCGTTCAGGCCCGATACTGTGCAAATTCGTGTTCAGCACACTGGCCACCTCACCTCGAGTCCCACACCGGTCGCTCGCGCGCGTGAAGTCGAGGCGGACTCGTGCGGCAGGACTGACCCGGAGTGGTGGAATTAAACCTGACGTCACGCTATCCAGGTTCCAGAAAGGTTTCGGGAAGGGCCGTATCTGATGGGGCTCCCTCCCCGTCCGTCCGTCCGTCCGTCTGTCTGTCTGAGTTTGGCCCCTGTTCTGTTTGTTTTCAGAGGGTCAGATCCAGAGAGAGAGAGAGAGAGAGAGAGAGGAAAGCCAAAATAGTTTTATCAGCAGAGCAGATGGGGTGGAAATAGACATGAAAGGGTCCCTTACCCCCCCTTCCCCCCCCCCCCCCCCCCCCCCCCCCACCGCCTTTCCTTTTGAAAACTCTCCTAGGCCTGATTACATAGTCTGTTGCAGGGCTGTTGGGACTTGTCCCTGTCTGCTAGCGAGGGGAAGCCGAACTCTCCGTGGCTTTGCCCGAGAGGGGGGGGGGGTTGAGTCCAATGTGTAATCACCGAAGCCTGCTTGCGCACTAGCTCAGATTTGAAAATAACCAAACAACTCCGTTGTCAAAATACTGTGATTTTTTTTTAAAAAGTACTTTTATTTTAATTTTTTAAGCATTCATTTCAGCATTCTGTTATAGAGCTCTCATACTCACGCAATAGAGACGGGTTTTGTTTGAAGAGGTTCAGTTTGAATGAAAGAAGATTTCGGTTTTCTGAGCGTTTGAAGTCTGAAATGGAATGGAAGATGCTCTTTTTCATACCTGTGCTGCTGCTACTATCTGTGTGTGTGTGTGTGTGTGTGTGTGCATGTGCGTGCGCGCGCGTCTGCCTGCGTGTGCGCGCGTGTCTGCCTGCGTGTGTGTGAGCCTGTGTATGTGTGTGTGTGTGCATGCGTGTGTGTGTGTGTGTTCGTGTTCCTGCGTGTGTGTGTGTGTGTGTGTGTGTGCGTACCTGCGCGTGTGTATCTCTGTGTGTTCGAGGTGGTGCCTGTGAGGACTTGTTCTCGGCCTGCAGCTCACAGTAGCTTTAATACGACTCCACTCAGTCAAAAGGTCCCGTCAGTACAAAGAATGAAGCTTCGGCTGCCACAGGGATCCTATTCAAATCAAAGCATAGTGAACATATGCACACAGAACTATATATAAGTTACGCACAATATTAGAATATAGAGTCATGCATTCAATCAGATGTGGATGCCTGTGTGCCTGTTGTTTAATGCACAATTTGTGATGAATGTTTCTATACGTCTGTTTTTTTACAATGATAATGTAAATTCTTCTACAAATGACCAAGTGGCAGTTTGGAAAATACATTCATTTTGTTTTTCAAACAAATTCCTTTTCTCATTAACTGATTTTACCTCTTTGCTTTCAGTGTTGACCACCTAGAAATGGTGGTCTAAACTGAGCTAAACATGGTCTGAACGCAATGAAAATAATATGAGAATGTTTAGCTCAAGAACACTGCTGGTGACTGGGCCTGTATGCAGGCTGCGGTTTTTGAGGATAGAGCGACACCTACAGGTCAGATTGTGAAATGGCTGTTACCTCACACCACAGCCAGTAAGACGGGAATAGTAATTATGGCTCCAGTGCACGACAGCGGAAGGTCTGTATTCAATTAGAATTTCTCCCCGTCTTTGACTCGTAATTAAACGCAAGTGTCCCCTGCTTGTTTTCACTAACGCAGTTTGGCAAGTTCCGCAAATCTTTGGAATTGCTTCGCCATTGAAGAAAAAAGAGGCAAAACAAACACAGCTTTTATGCATTTACGATGGTGTAACCGCTGAAATGTTTGCGCACGCACTGCTTTGCACGGGCATTAAGATGTTTGTGTGGGCCCTGTGCTAATGCCTTGTTTGCACATCCAGATTTCTCCTCTTTTTGACAGTTCCCAAGTAGTTTACTAAAAAATATCTGATAAAACCTACACACTTGTCATATATATTATATTTCTTTCAAGGTAAAGGGGAATTCTCCACTAGCCACACTGAAGAAGAAAAAATCTCAATTGATTTCTCAATAATGCTCAATCAATTGTGAATCTGCGGAACCCGGCAGGTGATACTGCATGAGATTTTTTTTAAAAATTGTGACCGCAATGTATATCTCATGCACACAAATTTAAAAAAAAAAAAAAAAAAGAAAATCTCATTCAGTGTCACCTGCTGGGCACTGCCAGTGAATCACAGTTAAGGACGAGTTATAAAATGGCCTTGATTTTCGATGCGCTGACTCTCTGCTGCCCCCTGCTGGTGTAGGTGAGGAGGAGCCGGGATCCCTGGCGGAGGTGTCCTACTACTCCTACGAGTACGACACGGAGGCGGTGCCCTTCCCCCCGGAGGGAGAAGAGGCGTTTGAGCTGGCGGGGGAGGGGGGCGGGGAGACGGAGAAGCCGCCCGCCGCCGCCGCCGCCGCCGCCGCCGCCCAGCCGCACACACTGGACGCTAAACACACGCGCGAGCGATGGTACGCCCCCCCCCCCCCCCCCCCTCCTCCCCCGCACCGCCGCACTGAGCACAGCCTCCTCCTTACGCCAGTCAGACCTACGGTACGAAAATGGTAAATGGACTGCATTTATATAGCGCTTTTATCCAAAGCGCTTTACAATTGATGCCTCTCATTCGCCAGAGCAGTTAGAGGTTAGGGGTTAGGTGTCTTGCTCAAGGACACTTCGACACGCCCAGGGCGGGGTTTGAACCGGCAACCCTCCGACTGCCAGACAATCGGTCTTACCTCCTGAGCTATGTCGCCCCAATCACAGGATCCGCCGTTTCAGAGCTGATCCTGCGATACTTAACGGCCTGTCATCTTCTGAAGGCCACAAAGCGAACCTGTGTTGTTGTCAAAAGTAACTGCCGATTGTTGTTGGGACAGTAGCCGAAGATGGTAATTAGTGAGGTATTTCAGCCTAAAACTTAACCTGGCTGAACGTAGCCCTCTCGTATCAGATGTCCCCCCCCCCCCCCCCCCCCCCCCCCAGAATCGTGGCTGTTGTTCATTGGCTGTTCTGTGCTCCTCCCCCTCACAGAACCTCCCCCTGGGCTGCGGAGAGAGAGAGCGAGCGAGCGAACGAGAGCGAGAGAGAGAGAGAGAGATCACTGAACTGTACATTGCTTGTGAATATGATGGCGTGAGCAGAGAAGAAGGAGGAAAGAACGAGGAGGCCGTTCGGGCCTGAGGGGGCGAGTGTGTGTGTGTGTGTGTGTGCGTGTGCGTTTGTGCATGTGCGTATGCATGTTTGTGCGCCTGTTTGTGTGTGTGTGTATGTCTGTGTGTGTGTGGGTGTGCGTGTCTGTGTGTACGAGTGTGTTTATGCATGTGTTTATGTTTGTGCATGTGTGTTTATGCATGTGCGTGTGTGTTTATGCGGTGTGTTTATGCGTGTGTGTGTTTATGTGTGTGTATGAGCAACTTGGCCTCCATCTGTCTTTGCTTTTCTCTTTTTATACTCAGTCTCTTACTCACCAAGTAGACACCATAGCTCCTGTTTATCTAGTGACTATATGTTGTTTTATATAATCTCTAGAGTAAATAAACACCGTATTTATGTTTGTAATTATACTTGAGCAAAAAAAACGAAATGTTATTTTGATTTTTTTCTATCTGTGGTATTTATTTTTAGTTAGTGCTTTTGATTGTTTACTTGTTCCACTAGCCCCCTGCCCCCCACTCCCCCCCCCCCCACCCCCCATCCTGCCACCTACACCCATGTCTTAATTTAATCCAGGAATATGGGAACTTGTGATGCATTCCTTGTCTTGGGCAAGCCCTGTTTGAAACAGTGAGGTGTACAGCTGATTTTATCTGGTGTCCATTCACCCATGTTTTCACCTTTTTTTCTCTGTCTCCAGTAGAGGTGCATCACACATAGCATAGCCCTGAAAATAGCCCACATACGAGATGACAAGCAGGGAAAAAAAAACGCTTGACAGTTTTAAGATTTTCGCTCAGCCGTTGACGCTCAAATAAAAAGATATTTCTGTGTCACAGTCACCTCACTGTCCAACGAACAGGGTTTTGATTGTACAGTGCATAAGCTATTTTGTTATATTAAGGTTAGACTCTTAAAAGGCCACTGAGAAAAAGCCTAACACAAGTGAAGTCTGGAAATTACTGTAAATTAAGAAATTTGAACGAATGTAGCCCCAAACCATTTCAAGTACAGTGCTTTTTTTTTTTTTTAAAAATAAGACAATAAACTTTGTATACAGTCATTGTGTCTGTCGTCAAATGCATATGCTGTGTTTAAGGAGATACGTGTGTACTTCAGCATTTTAAAAGCACCATCTGAATGCACCTTATCCCTGCTGAAAATTCTAGCTAAGACCACCTGGGATTCTAAGATGTTTAAAAGACGTAGCTGGTCTGTTGCTGGTCAAAACTGGTCTCTAGCTGGACAAAGTTGGTCAAAGCTGGTTAAGATGGTGGTCAAACTGGTGGACTAGCTGACTAGCTGGTTGACCAGCTAAAAGTGCTGAAAACACGGTTTAAACCAGCGCGACCATCTTAGGCTGGATTTTTCATCAGGGCTCTTAGGATGTGCTCAGTAATTGCTTTAATGTGCATGTGGGAGCATGACAGTAAGTGTGGCGTCTGTACGCCTGATTGAATTTGATAATGTTTTTTAATGTTATCACTATTGTTTGATCGCAACCTGACACTGACGCCTCGTGTCTGTGCGCTACGGGTCGTCTCCTGTGTTTTCACCCCCCGCTAGTAACACGGCTTCGGGTTACCAGAACCCGTTGCCAGGAGAGAGTTAGGACCTGTTAATGTTTAATGACTCTTCGCTGTCGGCGCTGTGGCGGACGTGTTCCGTTACCGCCAAAAAACTTTCAGCATCGTCTTCGGCGGTAAACATTCCGTTTTCTCATTTCACCTCAGATCAACCTGCAGGAGATTGAGATGATGTAATTTTTTTAATTATTTTACACTATTTTTTTCTATTTGTCTCAGTAGGCTATATCATCTTTGTCTTATATGTTGCTCGGAAGGAAAAGCTCACTGCCAGCAGTCGGTCTCATTAGAAATGGAAAGTGATTGGCAGGAGGGGTCTGACTGGGGGGTGATGGAATGTTCCGGACAATCGCCCTAGCAACCACATACCTGGTTCAAGTGGGGCTATATTCTTTCTAATCTTTGTAATGAAGAGAGGGAAGGCATGATGGTGAAAAGAGAGGGATCTTTGTTTCTAGGATCGCTCAGAGTGGATAGCATTACATTATGACCGAATCCAAGTGATGACACTTTTTCAAAGTGTCACTTTCCTGCCGCTACAGGATGGGTATCTCATCGTCTGGGCTGCTGCAGCACTTGGATGAAACACGGGGGAGATTAAATGGAAAAAATACTTTTTTACTGCTGTGTAATATTATTCAATTTAAGGTCCTATCAAGCAGTGCATTCGCCAAGCATAATTTAGCATTTTATTTAGCTTTCTTTTTTGGCTAGCGCGTGGTGAGGTGCACTTTCTTCATCGTTGACCTGGCTGTGCCGTTGTTGCGCCTCGATAGAGGACCTGGCGCACAGGTGTCCTTACCTGTCGGCTGGCTGGATCACGGCGCTCCGGTAATCTCCCGGTCGCGGACGCCGGATCGGTAAGGACATACCGCTACTGGCCGGCTTCGCGGTCGGGCTGGAGGCTTGTCTTCCCGGATCCGCACCGTTATTAACGGCCTTTCATCAACTGCAGCGGCTGTTGTGCTTAAACCAGGAAATCTCGCCTGAATTCACTGCGTCTCGGTTCCGTGGATAACGCCAAGCCATAGCTACCTGTCTCAGCCGTTGACAGAAGCGTGCGCAGGTTTGCTGACAAACGATAGGTTAGATACTAGACTCAGTTAAGCCACAGGACTTCCTGAAAATATCTGCAACGCTTAATGGTAGGCTTATATACATTGAATGCCTATCACATGACCTGGGGCACTGAAATGAATGGTAAAGTAAAGCCATAACCTGGAAAGGAATCGCAACATATTATAACAAGATTTCTTTCTAAAACCTCCCCCACGAGGAGAGGCGAGCCTCCTGGTGCGTAAGGTAAGAGCACGGGGTGCGGCCTGCAGTAGCCTTCTGATCATGAAAGAGGTGTGAACGTTTTGGGTTGTCTGCACACCCGACTCCGTGCAACGGGAAAATCGCCAGAAAAACCGAGGACATGGAGAAGAAACACCCCATTATTGCCGGCCGAGAGAAAGGTAAGCATAAGAAATGAGCGCCATTTTGCTACTCTGAACTTCTCTGATCAACACGAGATCACATTCTTTGAAGCACATTTTTTTAAAACAGCACTCCAGATCTTCTGCTTTTTTCTAAATCTTTGGGGGAATTGTTGGGAGGTCAATGAATTTTGCTGGCAACTTTGATAACGAACTACGGAATTGTTAATCTTGAGAGATTCTTAATGAAAGGAAGCAAAGGTGAGCATTTCACCTGTGGATTTCAAAAAGGGACCCCTGGGGTGTTGCATAGTGGAGTACATGTCTGGACGTGCGGGGCACTATTTGACAGAGGGTTGGGTTTTCAGAGAGAAGGAACGTGCACTCCCAGTTTTTTTTTCTTTTTCTTTTTTCTTTGCTCCTGTGGAGAGTTTTGTGTGCTGATGTAATGCTGTCCGCCAGGTTACACCGCAGTATATCCCCAGAAGCACGATCCTTAACCATTTAGTCAGCTGTGCAGGTGATGTGCAGATTGCATTCCTTGTAAGACTGCCGCCAGAAGGCACTTCTATCCTTGGCAGAAGTTTTAATATGGATTTGACTCCATGACTTTTCAGGGAATCTTGAATTACTGCAATCTGACCCGTGACTGTCATTTAATTTACCACTCAGCCAGTAGCAGGCGTGGGGTATATTAAATGTCTCCCCTACGTTTCTGTATGGCCCCCTTCACATGTGTCCAAGCGCATAATTGTTGTCCAGAGAGGATGTTTGTGTTTAATTTAAATCAACCCTTTTAGCGCGCAAGATCACACGTGTGAGATTAGAATGCTCTTAACTGAACATTCTAATGCTGATGTCACAATCACCACTGGTAATAGAAAGCAATGCAGTTCTAGAACACTGATTTAGAATTTTGAAGAAAAAAAAAAACATTCCAAAAAACCGACTCTTCACAGGGTTAAAAAAAAAGAAAAACCTCAAAGTATGTCAGTATAGTTAAATGTTTTTGTCAACAGGACCAGGGCCAGGACGCTACGCTTTGCCCCCTACCGTCGGATTCATGGGTCACGACTTCACTAAGCCGACCGGCCCAGCATACACCTTCCACAGCAGGATGAGCCACCACTGTGAGTCCAGACGGGAATTTTAACCTGTGCTTAAGTCACTCCCATAGCCAACAGTACATCACCAGCTGCTGTGTGATAAAACTCAAAGCTGTATTCTCAGATGATTGCATCCTGCTCACCACGAACAAATAAGATTAATAAGATTAAGCGTACTACAGTTTATGGCCATTTCCATTTTTATCTTCCATATCATATTTCAGTTATGGAGGTGAATTCCAAATTAACCTCGGCTATTTGGGAGTTGGTGTTCTCTAAATAATTGTTGTAGTACGGTAATGCCCTTCTACAGCCACTAGAGGGGGATATCACAGTGCAGTTCACCACAGCCAGTGGCACGGTCCCAAAACTACACACCTTCACTTGATTAATTCAGGCTCATATTTATTTACTCAAGAATAATATGCTATTAACGTTGAACATGTACTTTTTTTTCCTCCCCGCAAATCTAGACCCCTCTCCCCACATTAAAAAAAAGCTACAACTGCGCTTCCCTGAACTAAATAACTAAATGGCAAAAATGTACACTGAACTGTTTTAATGTCAGCCTGTTTTCCATTTTCCGAGCTTAACAAACACCCGCCTTGTCTGTGGCGTGAGCTGTGTAGTGTCCGGCGTCCACGCCAACCCGGGGCCTCAGTATTACATCGACGCGAGGATCACGCGCTTCGGCAAAGACGGCACTCCCGCGTACTCCATGCTGGGCAGGGAGAGACGCTCTGGTAAGTCTGCACGTTTAAAAAAAAAAAAAAATCCCTCTCGGGCACGAGCTCGGAGCGGGAGCCTGCGACGATGAGGACAGCGCTGCAGGAGCAAGGCTTCGCTCCCCTTCCTTGAGCGTCAGATCATTTTCATACCCTCCTGAGATCCGGCAGAAAAAAAAAGTTGTGTGAATGGATGCGATGTAAATGCTGTGTAAAAAAAAAAAAAAAAGTTGTGCAAGTCGCTCCGGATGAGAGTGTCTGCTAAATGCCTGTAATGTAATGTTATGTAATGTACATTTTTACCATGTTTACATAAGCATTACATTACATTACAGGCACTCAGCATATGCTGATCTTATCCAGAGCGACTTACAGAACATTGCATCCATTTATACAGCTTGGATACATACTGAAGCGATGCAGGTGAAGCACCTTGCTCAGGCAGTGTCCAACACGGGAATCGAACCCAATAACTTTAGGTTACAAGCCCATTTCCTTACCCAGTACACTACAATGCCACCCAAAGCGTCTGGGACGACAAAACACGTTGCAGTGAAAACATTTTCAAAAATATTGTTTATTTTATTTTATTTTCATTTGAACGTATGGTCGTCGAGATTGAGATCTGGCATTTATGTGCCCCCACAGGAGATAGAGGTGGCCTCCGCTGTTCCTGCAGGTGAACAGGGTGACAGACGGGGTCATGACATTTGAGATACAGGGCTGTGGTTTTCTCTGCCCAGCCCATTGCTGAAGGTGCAAAGTGCAGTCCTTGTGTAGGCGTCACAAAGAAGACGAAAAAGTGGAACACAGAGCACTGACTGAAGGCCAGAATTCGTGCGCTCATTTCAGTGTCTGGGGTAAACAGAGTTTCATGCACGTGAATCCTTTTAAAAAAAAGGCAATTTTAGCTGAAAGCCCCATTAGTTTCCCGATAAATTCCTTACATTTGATGATGTGGCTGTTTGAGACTGCACTGGCTCTGATATCTGGCGCTGCCTGTCGAAACCGAGTTTCACATGGAAAAAAGCACCCAGTTTTATTGACTGTTACTCCGTGTGGTCCATCAATAACCGTCAGTTCACTCTTATTCAAAAACTGAGCTCCTGTGTCCTGTGGAGGAAAATAAACCAGACATGCAAAATCTGCCCACTCAACATGTCTCAAATTACATAAACCAATCAGATGCAATTATACTCCTAGCCTCGACTGTTGCAGCTTCCACCACCTTTACATTTTACCCTTTGAAGAGTAGTCTTTTTGGAATGTTTTTTTTCCTTCAGAATTTTAAGTCGGTGTTCTAGAACATTGCTATTAGTTACCAGTAGTGACAGTTACATCAGCATTAGAACGTTCAGTTAAGAACATTCTAATCACATATTCGTGATCTTACACTTTAAGGGGGTTAATCCGGTTCTGTTCTGCAGTGGGGATCTTCCAGACTCCGGGACCCGGCGCCTACAACCCAGAGACGGCGCCCCCTCTGAACAGGCAGAGGAGGCCCCCGTCGTACACCATGGGCTTTCGAAATCGCTACCGCCCCGCGGACACCGTCCCGCCCCCGAACAAGTACACCCTCCCGCCCGTCCTGGGCTCCCAAGTGCCCACCAAGCCGTCCAGCGCCAGCTACACCATGGCGGGGCGCTGCAGGCCCGGGGGTCCCGCGGAAGACCTGGCGAGCACGCCGGGCCCGGGCAGGTACGACAGCACGGACCCCAGCGTCTACCTGCCCAGGCGGCCCACGTTCTCCATGCTCCCCCGTCACAGCGTCCCCATCGACGGCACTCAGAAGCCGGGGCCCGGCACTCACAGCCCGGAGAAGGTCACCCTGCACAAGCCCCGCCCACCCGCCTTCACTCTGGGGATCAGGCACTCCGAGTTTGTCACCCCACTGGTGACAGACGCGTCGCACCGAATTTGACCTTTCACGCGCCAGTCTGTTTCTTTTTCAAGTTTGAATTTTCTTTCCACCAGCAATTTAGTCATATTTCTGCCTCCTCATTTATAAAGTTAACATGTCACTTTGTACAGTATATAGCACAAAGTGTGTAAAAATGTTAGAAAAATCAGTTTAAAGTCACTTTGACCGAGAAGATGCTCTTACAAAAATGGGATTTCATTGAATAAAGCACAGAATGCCTTCTTGGTCATATAGCATTCTGCGCCTTCAGTATCAGTAAAGACCAGCACACAGATAACGTATATCCACGCAGCTATTCATATGACATGCCGAATGGGAATCCAATATCTAAAGAGGGTCAGGGGAGCAGTCAGAAGAGGAGGGTCTTCGAACCTGCATCGAAGACAGCAGGTTCAATTCCCCTAGTAGGACACTGCCGTTGTACCCTTGAACAAGGTACTTAACCAGCATTGCTCCAGTATATATCCAGCCGTATGACTGGATACAATGTAAGTCGCTCTGGATAAGAGCGTCTGCCAAATGCCTGTAATGTAATGTAATGGAAGATTGGTAGGGTCACGATGGAAGGCTCAGCCCACCAGCAGGGGGCGATAACAGACTGGACACGTCATCGGGAAATGCTAACAATGCAGGAAATGTCTTCAGTTATGTCATGACTTCAGTTTTCAACCGCTTCTGTATGTCCTATAATTGTTAGGTCTGCCTTAAGCTGCTAATTGACTTTGTCGCTCAAGCAGTGACGACTAAACCGATTGCGCACCCTGCTAGTTTGCAATAGGTTACGAGCAAGCGTGAGATGGGTTTTTACACTTTTTTGTGTAAAACTAAAAATGTCCCATTTAAAAAAAAAAAAAAAAAAAAAATTCCTTTTAAAAAATCTATTTCTCATAAGTCCTTGAGGTAAAGCAAAGCCGGCTTTGTCCCAGTCATCGCAAATATGTATCCGTGCATAGAATGAGCAAAACATTTATCGCTTTCGCAGACCCAAACGAAACAGCCAATTTTGCTTGTTACAGTATTGTTCATGTTGATTGGAGTCTTTGGCAACTCTTGGCCATATTTGGCGTCATGTTTTAAGCAATTTTAATAGCCTAAACACTACAGTGGACGTCCATTGATTGATGGGAATGAAAAAAAAAGAAAGAAAATTAATTGTGTTCAAGTAAATCTAACTTATTTTACAGAGAATCCATTAAAATAAATAAACTAGTAACTTAGTTTTTTAATAGATATCGTACAACAAGTTCCGAAGATAGATAATCATATATCCGTGAAATTAATGTCAGTTATATAATTTACTGGACTATTGTATTAAACTGACAAAACATGGATTCTTGTATTAGTTCAGTATAGTAGGTTTTTTTAATGTGCAGATAAAAATGTTACAAAAACATGTACTTTGTGAACGTTGACATTTGAATCAGGTTTGCTAGTAGATGAATAGGAAGGTCTGTGCTTTTCTGACAGGGAGTTATCTCTGAGACTAGTAAAGGTTCCTACGTATTGCGATTGCAGTTTTTAATGTAAAAATTGTGAATGTTTGGCAAAACAATTATAACCCCTTTCCTATGTTAGCAAAATCTATATTTCCGAAGACGATATATAAATATTTTCAGGCTAAACATGATTACGAGGTAGCCTATATGCGTTTTCTGGAAGAATGGAAGGACTACGTAGTGCACAGGAAGTTCTCTATACGGTGAACCAAATTTCTGAATAAAGAAAATAGTTAAATTATGCAAAAATTAACTGTAAACAGGAAATGATTTATACTTCACCTAGAGACACGGACTGTCTTGTACTTTCTTCATCTTCGAGAGGGACTGCAAATGAAAACGCACGGCATTTCCTGTCGAAATAAGGGCAATGTTGCAAGTGCACGTACATGGGCCTACATCACACACTCCGTTCTCACGGGTGGAGTACAAAATTAAGATGGAGGACAGTGGTGGGTCATTTTACGGTGTTCGGGGTCTATGCTGGGGAAATACACATTTATTTTTGCTGAACAGCACCACGGTGAATTGAAGCGTGTGATGGCGCGAGGGCGATGGTAAATACGTAACGGTACTTCTGGAAGTTCTTTGAAAAGGTCTGACCTTTGACTGACTGCCGCTGTGTGCACTGGAAGTCGTGTAATTGTGTCTATTGCGAGCCCCGCCATTGCTATCTGAATCACACCTGAATAAGAAGCGGCCATCTTATGTGGACAGTCCAGTGATCTCGGGGCGTCAGCTCCTTGGGGCGAAAGACTAAAGAGACGTAATATTGGTTAGATTAGCATAACATACATCGAACATGATGTAGTCAGTCATAAATATGAAGGCTCGTTTGAAGTAGGGTGAATACTGGTAAAGTGGGACACTTAATCTACCTCCTGCGTCATTTTTAATTATGATCCAAATTCCTTAGCCCCTCATATGATTCTAAATGGCATAAGAGCTCTACTATACTATACAGAAGAAAAAAGAAAGAATCATTAAACACAGGATGGATGACTCTTCCTCAAACACACATTGACCCAAAATCACATTTTTCCAGGGGCTACTGTCAAACTGGGACACTTAAAACACATTCAATTGTTATTCAAGTGTAGGCTGAGTTAATTAAATACACAACAATAATATAAACAACAACAATAGTAATAATAATAATAATAAACATCACTTTTTTTTAAAGGAGGGGTGCAGGTACAGCAGATTCACCCCCTTCCCACCCCATCCCTTGCCCACCAACAATATTTTGTACTGGTTTAATTTAATTCATTTAAATTTAAAAAAGAGGAAACTTCATGAACATCTCTTCTTATAATTAATTTCACACAGGCTAAATTTCATTTCTGCTTTTTGTACGGTAGGTTAGTCTACACGTCAATACAGCCAGTGCAAGTGAATGCCTTCCCCGTCTTCAATGAAGCCATTGCATTCTCCTCGCCACATGTCTCATGGAACCAGTCCTCGCAAACAATGCACATGATCCAGTCCTCAGTCTTCTTAGGATCATTTTCATCACCATATCTGGCTTTGCAAATATTCCCATAGCAAAATATATAACAATTACAAACTATCCATCGGCTTTTTTTTTTAAATTTTTATAACCTTCACACTATTCACCTCAGAACGCTATGTCATTTTACTTATCATTGCGGTTCACTGCAAGGTTGTTGAATATGGTGTGCCACGCCCCCGGATGTGATGTCATAGTCACAGAACTTTTTTTTAATCTCATACTTGCTTCAGATGAGCTCAGTGTTGATTTTTAGTAATGGAAGTATATACATATAAAGATAAAAATGATGAAGCTTAACTGTTCCGCTTTACCAGTATTATTTTTTAACTTATCATTATCGACCCATAGACCGCTCCGACCACAAAATAGTATGCTAACGCTTAGTAACGGGGAATTGTAGTTCATAGCTGCTTATTTCAATGAAAAATAAGGCCACTGAGTGTTAACTGTGGCTTCCCAGTGACACAGATAAGCCTGGTAACATTTGACATTTAAAAGGGCGCATTTGGACTGCGGTTAGGTCATGGTAGACAGTGTAGGGCTGTAAACTTTCGATTTGTCAAAAGTCAGACCAGCCTGTGATCCAATTTTGTGTGTGTGTGTTTAAATTTATATGCTGGTAATTTTGGGCCCGTAGTTTGGAAATGCTAGTTTTGCCGCTGCAATCATTAACCCGCTGTCCAACAACTGAGAAGACCACGCAGTTAAGGTGTGTATTTGTTCTGGATGAACCTACTGGATACAGTCCAATGAATCCAATTACCTCTCCATCTGAAGTTTAACACACTGTGGGACATGACCTTAGATTCTTCAGCTCTCCCTTAGTTAGAGGACATATCAAATATTGACAGCCCTCGTACACATTTAACACTAACAAAAAAAAAAAAAAAAACTTTTTTTTTTTTTTTAAATACCACAAACAAGGAAGTGTGCCCACGGTGTGATTGGATGTTGGAGTCAAAGGCGGGTGAGCTGCGGTCGTTGCGGCTTCTTGTTCTGCTGTCAGGATACGGGAGTGTTAATGCACTCGACACGCACTCTGTTCACACTGTGACACACTGTGATACATCTGCAGCTCACGACAAACTTACAGATTCTCCGTGCCTCGTTGCTATAATATTTCATTTTGTATAAGTGGCCTAGCTTAGGAGACGACCTGGGGCCTGCTTTCACACAACACCGCCAAATACTCAGAGCTGGGTAAGTTCTCTCTACGTTCTTTCTCTATTTTGAGATGTACTTTTGTAATTTCCTTTCTTGCGCTTGATAGAAGCTGTCACTTCTGGGTCGTTTGGTTGCACTACTGTAGGTTGTAACACTGCAGTTGTACCTGCTGATTCAAGAAAAATGGTATTCAGTTCTGTGACATGTCAGCAATCCAAGAACCTGATGGATAGTTATCATGTGAATGAGCTTTTTTTTTCTCTTCTTTTTTTCTGATGCAGAAAATGCTGACTGTACTATTCCTGTTTGCAACTTTCCATGATCTTTATGTGATTATGTACCAAACTGCGTATTTGCAGTGCAAGCACGCCATATTTTGACCTTTTAGGATTCCCGCTCTCTAATTCCGCCAATCTCCTCTAAATAAACAGATGCAAAAGCTATCACTTGGTTAAGGCCTAACATGAATTTCAGCACCATAATGAAGATGCACATTGCTTGGAACAGTTATGAGGTTACAGCTTCTGCGCAAAATTACTCTAAACGTACATCGGTCAGCTTCCTTGCAGGAAGTCATATTTGTTTCTCTTATCGGTCAATGTAAATGAACACTGAAAAATGCCGAGGACTGTGTGTGCTTGGACAGATGCCAACCTTTTTTTTTTTTTTTTTTTTTTTCAAAAAGGAGCACATGTTCTCATAAATTGAAATATTTTGGTGCACGCCAGTGCATCCCAGTTAGCACAGATGTGCTCCTACGTAATTTTTCCAGTTAAGGTTAATCGATTTTCGGGAGCAGACGCTCCTAAAACGGGAGGCACCGTATAGATGTAGCCTATATGCTGCTGATCAGAACAGACGTATGTACAGAAAGAAAGGAGGAGAAGGGACGTGCGTGTGTGTGTGTGTGTGCGCGTGCGTGGGTGTGTGTGTGCGTGCAGGTCCTGTCAGTCAGATACCACATTAGTGGTACCTTGTGCTTCGGAGTTACCAAAGCTAGAGAAACGTTGCAGATTGTTTGGCAGAAAGTTTTGCGTAAGTCGCTCTGGATAAGAGCGTCTGCTAAATGCCTGTAATGTAATGTTCGGTTTCCATGCTGTTATTAGTATAGTCCTGGGGACAGACCCCCCAGGGAAAGTGTTCACAGCACGGCTTTTGGAATACTGAGAGTAACAATTGATTGATTAATCATACGTATGCTGTGCTCAGTCAACTTGTCCCTGTGCTTTTGACTGCCGACAGAGACAAGGGGTTTATGGCCAAAATGTCTGCCTGCTTTTTTCCCCCCGTTGCAAAATAAAAAGCAAACAAAAATTATGAAATATACTTGAGATTTACGTACTTGAGAGGGCAAACCGCATTTATTTTTTTGTCGTTGAACTGTAGGAATACACCCGGGTTTGTCAGCTGACGATATCACATTTAATAATTGTAAGAGAAAATAGAATTCATGGCAAATAATTTGCCTTTCACGTTCTTATATTAGCTATTAACGCTGACGATGTGGAACACAAAGAACGGTTAGGTTGAATTTATGCATAATGGAACACGTTCCAGATCGTCGAGCTTTTTTTTTTTGTCTAAGAAGAAAACGAAAAGACGAAATAGTACTTCTGGTTTTGACTAATATAGTAAATCTATGGGCGATCAAAATAGAGATTCAAAAACTATATTAAAAAAAACTATATTAAAAAATATAGATATAATATAATAATATAATAAAGAAATATTAAAAAAAAAAAAACGGGGAAGTGGAGAGAATGCATTGTTGTACTCAATCTGCAAACCTCAGCAATGGCAAAATTCAGTGAGAATCTCTCATTGTCTCCAGGGAAGACGTTCCGCTTTATTTGACTGTTTGCTTCTTGTACGTTTGGGCCGAGTTTCTGGTAACCTTGTCCTGGGTTGCCACTTCAGGCCGGGGAAGGTCAGGGCCGGTGTACCGGGTTGCCAGAGTGGAGTGAGGCAGTTATTTAAATCCGACATGAGAGAAATAGCGGCTTTGGCGTTTATTAAGCTTCTATTATAATCCTGCACCCCCAACCACCCCCCCCCACCCCCTCTCTCCTCTCTGTTAGAGTGACCTTGTGCAGGTTTTCTGTGCCACGAGGAAAAATGAGGGGTTTGGTATTGGATTTTTTTCTCAGAAAGGTGTGCATTACAAATCCCTGTTTGACCCACTTTGGGGAGGCTCTGGAGCGCGTGATTCCCGATTTCACCCTTGCCACAGTGATGAGGACGAGTGAGGGGGCCGGTGGGGGTGGGGTGGGGTGGGGTGGAGAGGGGGAGGCAGAGAGGACAGAGAGCGAGGGGGCAGAGAGAGAGTGGCCTGGCCTCTCCCAGCCTGCCTCTTAGTGTAGCTGATGTCTCTCTGGGGAATGGGGTGGAGGTGTAGGGAGGGGAGACAGAGATGGACAAATATCTGGATTGTTCTGGCAGTAATTCTTTTAGAGCATCGCCGTTGCTCACTTAGGCTGTTTATTGTCCACCGCTCTGAAACGAAGATAATTACCCTAATCCACCCCCCACCCCCCCACCTTGTCCTGACTGACACACACACACAAGTGCGCACACAAACACGAGTACATACACACACACACACCCGCACATGCGCGCACACAAACACAAGCACATACACACGCGCACATGCACATGTGCGCACACAAACACAAGCACATGCACACACACATACAGTACATACACACACATACGTACACATACACGCACACACACATACACACACGCGCACACGTACACACTCACATGTGTGCACACACACGCACCTTCACTCATCCTAATTGGAAAGGCCTGCTGTGACCCTGTTATCCAGAGAATTACCCAGTGTCCTTTGTACTTTATAGAGATCAATTGAATGGATTGAATACATTTTCAATAATAAAGTGTAAGACTGACCTGTCATAGTGAGGACGCAGCTCTGGTGAAGGGTACGCCTCAGAGTGATCGTTGTGTCTGCCAGACCCGTGGAGACACTGTGTCTGCTGGCTGAAGAAGCTCCTTCTCCTGCAGGAACAAGGCGCAGTGCATTCTGGGTAGATTCAGCCAAGTAATTCACTTAAATCGCTCGTTTTATATCATTTGGTGTCTTTTTTTTTTTTTTTTTTGGAAAGCTCCATTACAGTTTACAGTTTGGAATATTTAGGAAAAATATTTATGATTCATTGTTTTATAATAACAATAAATCGGGTCGTTATTAAATGTCCGTGACCAACAAATGCGTGCGTGTGCTACTTTCGAATACCAGCGCGGGTCTTCCAGTGTGTCGCAACAGCGTGTTTATTTTAATCGCACGCGTCACAGAAGCGCGTCATTTTCCAACGGTTTGCGCTTGCTGGCTTTGACGTGTTTTTGCCCGAGAGGATAGCACTTTCCAGGCGGCCTCCTCTTGTCAACCGCCGCGCAAGCACTTCCTCTTCCTGCCTGTGGCAGGAAAGGCTTGCGAACCTGAAGCAGGGCACAATGTGGCATCAGGGGTGGTTGTGTAAGGCTTGAAGGTGTGAGGTCACAGATGTGTGGTTAGAACGTTCTTATCTGAACATTCTGATGCCGATGTCACAATCGCTACTGGTAACTGAATGCAGCGGAGTTCTAGAACAATGGCTTTGAAGAAGAAGAAAAAAAAAAAATTCCGAACAACTGCTCTTCAGAGGGTTAAATCAGCTTGTACCACAGTGTCTTAAACAAGACCTGAACTTCCTGCTACTGGGCCTCCTGTGTGACTAACAGGGACAGGGTAGCTGACAGTGCTTATCTTAAATCTTAAAGTGCTCTGTTGACACACGCAGATACGACCGATGGGTGGACGGAGGGGGCGTCGTGCTCAGAGAAGGTGGGAAGTCGACAGAAGGCTCACACCTCAGCCACTCCTCGCTTCTCGGCTGCAACGGCATCGAGCTCGCCTTTCAGAGACAGTCAGACGCGAGTGGGCACTTGTCTCTGGCGAGTGGAGGGCCAGTTTCCTATTTTAAGTGTCGAGTGTGATGTAAGCTGCTCCCTCTCTGTGGTGGGGGTGGGGCGAGGGGGGGGGGGGGGGGGGGGGGGGGGGAGTGGGCAGGCAGATGTTTGTTAGCTAATGCTATTGGAGAGCAGCTGGGCAGGGCTAGGCTAATAGATGAGCAATAACAGAATGACATCACTGGGAAAGGACAGAGAGGGGGAGGGAGGGAGGGACGGAGGGAGGGAGAGAGAGGGGGAGAGAGAGAGAGAGCGGAGCCAGAGAAAGCTGCAAGGCAGAAAGGAGAGACAGAGCGAGAGGGAAAGAGAGAAGGACGGGGGGAGAGCACGGGACAGCGCTCACTCGGCACAGAGAAGCGAGGCATCTCTCTCAGGAAGATCTTCTCTTTTTCTTTTTTGTGTTTTTTTTTTTGCTGATAAATCGAGATTTATTTTTTTCCCCCCCTCTCAGTACGCCTCTTTCCCCTTCCCCTCCCTTCCCTCCCTTTTCCCCCCTCATCCCCCGAAAAGCGCACCCCATCCACCCCATCCGCCCCTGCCCCCACCCCCATTCCCGCTCCCCCCCCTCACCCCCACTCCCACTCCTGCTCCCCCCCCCCCCCCCCACCCCTGTGCCCCCCCCCCCTCGCCGCGCCGGGTCGCTCCCCGGGCATGCTCCTTAAGCCCAAGTATGGCCGCTTCCGCAACGACTCTGTGACCTCCTCCGACGACCTGATGCAGAGCTTAGCCATGAGCGGCAAGGTGGCGGCCACGCCGGTGGGCCACCCGCCCGCCGCCCCGTCCCTGCCGCCGCTGCCGCCGCTGCCGCTCTCGGACCGGCGCCGGCCCGCCCCCGGCGCCCCCCCGCCGGCCCCGGCCGACTCGCCCGGCGGGGAGGGGGACCAGGACCAGGACGGGGCCACCACCTTCTGCATGCTGATCCCGCGCATGCCCCAGTGGAAGTTCTCCAACGCGCTGCTTAGCCGCAGCCCATCCCACTCCAGCTCCGGCTCCTCCGGCAAGGACTCCGGGAGGGGCGGCGGGGGCGGGGGCGCCGCGGGGCCCCCCCAGGCCGCGCTGGGGCCCGGTGGTCTGCCCGTCAGCGGGCCGGTGGCGAGTTTGGCGGCCGTGCTCAACTCCTGTGACCCCGTGTGTGTCACGTCCTGTTCCCTGCAGGCCGTCGCCCGGCAACGCTGCGCGGCGGCGGCGGCGGTGGCGGCCGGGCCGGCGGGTTCCCGGATCGGCGGGCGCGGACGGCCCCGGGGGGGGCGGCGGCGGCGGCGGCTCCAGCGGCGGGGGGGTGATGAGCCGCAGGGCCCGGCTGGAGGGCATGCGGCTGGGCAGGGAGGACCTCAGCCAGAAGGGCAGCTTCATCCACAAGCCCTCCCAGGGCTGGCTGCACCCGGACAAGAAGATCAGCGGCACCGGCGCCTCCTACGTGGTCAGGGTGAGTACTGCGCCGCTCTAACCCCCCCCCCCACCCCTCCCGAGCCCCCCCCCCCCCACCTCGCCCCCGCGATGCTCACGCAGCCTTGTTTACAGCTGGCTTCTGAGATAGCATCGGCGTGTGCGCCCCCACTCTGTGACTCGCTCAGGTCTCCCTATCTCGTTTTTCTTTTTCTTTTTTTGCCGATTTGGCAGTTGTACGGGGGTGGGGTGGGGGGTGGGGGGGGGGGGGGGGGGGGTGGGGGACCTTTCTGGTTCCGTGCACCTGCAGGTGCATGAGGGCTTTCTGTCATTTCATTGGCTGCCGTCTCCCTGTTGATGTACGCCGCTGGGGCGACTGTGCTTTTGGCCGTCGCCCCGCCCCCCCATCCCCCCCCCCCCCACATTTACGGGTTTTCGAACGCTTGCGCTATCCGCGTTTCAGCCAAAAAGAATTTGCGCCCAAATACGCAGCGTGTTTGTCTCAGAGTGGTTTGGAGGAACGACGAATTAGATTACGTGGGAGGAGCCTTCGGCCGAATCGTTTCCTTAAATGAATCACGCAGGAAGAGATCCACCAATTTGACGACCTGTGTGACATTTTCCAGATTGCTGTTCTTGTTTTCACGTACTGAGTTTTTTTTTCAGATCCCTTATGGGATGTACACGGGAACGTTAGATAGGTGAACGGCTAGAGGTTTCCTGGAGGTCCAGACGATTTTAGATTTTAACGCGATTAAATTGTTGTGTAAATATGGTTGTTGTGCATGAGAGTGATGTTGTTGTTGTTGTTGTTGATGTTGTTGCTACTGTTGGGTGTTGCGTCTGCGTGGTTTTCCGTTAACAGTCGCCTCTCCTGTCTGAGGCTAGCGCGCCACACCGACCGTGAAAACTACCCACGCGGGTGCCATTAAACGCCAGCTCTCATCTGCTGTTGAATTTAAACAGGTTGGCTCGAAGCGGATATTGAAGCAACCCGCGTACGTGCATTTTTGTGTGTGTTTATTTGTGTTTATTTGTGTTTATTTGTGTTTATTTGCTCGCCCGGTCATATTGTGTCCGTCGCACGCCGGTTGCGTTTGCGCACGTTCGTCTTTCGTCGTTTGTTTGGCGGACGAAAAGCACACGCCGCCGGAGCCGTTTTGTTTTTGTTTTGCGTTCTCGCCGCGTTGCCGCGTTTGACCGTACGCAGGTTGTCATGGCTGCGGCGTGCCATAACATCTGCACACACATACGCGCGCAGCCGCGCGCGCAAAACGTGCTATCGCCACGACGGGGGGGGGGGGGGGGGGGGGGGGGGGGGGGGTGAGAAGCCGCTTGAGCACCTTTGTGTCATCGCCGGAGGTCGCAGTGCGCGAGGGGGGGGGGGGGGGGGGCGTCAATGTCAGGGTCCCCCGAGGAGCACCTCCGCCCCCCCCCCCCCCCCCCCCCCCCACGCACGCACACGCACACCCCCTCCCCCGGACGAAGCGCTGTGCTCCTTTACGATCCCAGGCTGGGCTGGGCTGGGCTTTTACTGGATGGTTGGGCCGGGCTGGGCTGGGCCGGGCCGGGCTGGGCTGGGCCGGGTTGGGCCGGGCTGGGCCGGGCTGGGCCGGGCTGGGCCGGGCTGGGCCGGGCTGGGCTGGGCCGGGCCGGGCTGGGCTGGGCCGGGCCGGGCTGGAGCTCGCTCTCTAATTGGGTTAGACAGGCAGCGCTCGTTCCTGTATTCGATTAGATTTAATCGCTCTCATCTGTATCACATGCGTGCGGGGCAGGGCGGGAGGGCGGGGCGGGACAGCGGGGGCAGCGGAGTCGTCCCGCTGTTCTTCGGCGGGTGGCCAGAGCGCCTCGTCTCTCGAAACCGTGGTGCTGTCACGCTCTCTCTCTCTCTCTCTCTCTCTATCTTTCTCTGTCTCTCTCCATCTTTCTCTTTCTCTGTCTATATCTCGCTTTACTGACTTCTTTTGGGTAGTTGTGGAAAATTCAGCATTTCAACAAAGGAACATCAAAAGTCTCTCACTCTCTCTTTCTCTCTCTCACACACACACACACACACACACACTCTCTCTTTCTCTGTCTCTCTCTGTCTCTCTCTCTCTCTTTACCTTGCTGACTTTACAACCCCCCTTTGGGGACATTCTGTGGCACCAGAGTCATTTCAAAGCCGGAGAGCGATGAGGGGAAAGTGCTTCGCGCGAGGGAGAGAGAGATTAATACCCTGAGCAGAAAGTCTCAGCTTGGCGCCGCCGATGCTGACGCGCCCTGCCATCGCCCCTGCGGCGCATCGCATCGCATCGCATCGCGCCGCCTTCGTTCGGCGGACGCCTTTCATCCAAAGCGACGTACAGTAAAGTGCGCGGGAGGAGAGGCGCGCTGGTGATTTTCAGAAGCGCGATGCGGTCGGGGGTTTTAAAGCTGCTGGCGGGTGTCAGTGTAGAGGCCGAAGGGGTGCTAGAGCCGGGGGGGTGGGGGGGGGGGGGGGGGGGGGGGGCGGGCGTTATGTGGTACAGTGCTAAAAAAAAAAAAGATACTCAAATACCATATCCTGTATCTGATGTCCCTGGCTTCTCTTTGGCCCTGACTGACAGCCATATTTTTATATCATAGATGATATAATAATAGAATAACAGAATATAACAGAATATATAATAAAGACACACACACACACACACACACACACACACACACACTAGAAACTCGGGGCAAACAACCCACAGCCGCCATTTTACAGCAGCCTAAGAATCTGTTATGTTAAGACCTCACGAAAGCATGTCCCCATAAGTGCACTATTAGGGTGTAAAAACGCGGTTGCTTGAAATGGTTTCCTAAGGTCACTGTCCCACACAATGTTTATAACTCGGGGTTTACAAAAAAACCTATCCACCCCGTGGACTCCCTTACCCTGTGGATCTGTCCATTTCAGACAGGTGTAACGATGATCACCGTAACACACTGCTGTGTGTGTGTGTGTGTGTGTGTGTGTGTGTGTGTGTGTGTGTGCTTCTGAGTCATTTAACATCCACGCTGCTTCACCTCTCCCTCCATGCTGCTCTGTGGGGGGGGGGGGGGCTGGGGGGTTAACACCCCCCCCCCCCCCGCTCTATCTTGTCACTGCCTCGGCCTCTGCACTCAAACCCACTGGCACCTTTAGCCTGACCGCAGCACACGTTCTGCAGACCTGCGGCCCGCTTTGCCTGCGTGGGAAACGCGGCGGCGTGCGCAGAAGCAGGCGTGCGCAGAAGCAGGCGTGCGCAGAAGCAGGCGTGCGCAGGAGCAGGCGTGCGCAGAAGCAGGCGTGCGCAGGAGCAGGCGTGCGCAGAAGCAGGCGTGCGCAGGAGCAGGCGTGCGCAGAAGCAGGCGTGCGCAGGAGCAGGCGTGCGCAGAAGCAGGCGCGCACGGCGCTCCCTCTTAACACGATCCGTTCTCATTAGCCTCGCTTGATCAGGAAGTCTCTTTGAGATCCGGGTCCGTCAAGTTTTTTTTTTTTTTTTTTTTTACAAGAGAGACCCGGCCAAGATGGCAGCCAACGCAGTGACAGCGTAAAGCCTAAAATACACGCAAGTACGGTTTTTTTTATTTATTTAAATCACTAAAGAAATTTGGGAACAATTAAAAAGAAAATCAGCAGTAAATTGTAGGTAGGGCAGAGACCTGTCCCGTTGAAGTTTATTTCCTGGATGTTGCGCACGCGCATTGGGGAGGGGAGGGGAGCGGGGAATGTTCGGAGAATTCGGTCTCCCTGTCAGTGGGATCCGGGTGAGAGAGAGAGCCTTCTTCTGCTTTCTTTTACCGTTTCCTGGGAGGGGGGGGGGGGGGCGTTTTGGGGGAAAGCTTCACTCCCTGGTTTTCGAGGAGGGGGTCAGATGAGGGTTTCGGGCCCCGGGGTCCCCCAGTGTCAGTGCAGCCGGGACAGTAGATGGGGGGGGGGGGCATTGATGTGCGGGGGACAGTAGGTGGGGGGGAGGGGGTGTTGATGGTTGTGGCTCTGCTACTCTGGGTTGTGGTGTGATGGTGCAGGAGCGAGTGACAATGGCTCCATTGAGAGAGAGGGCCTGTTTCCCTGATGGGACCTTTCCCTCTGCCTCCTAATGTCATTAAGCCTCATTCTGCTTTCTGGGAGAGGGGAAGAGTAGCTGGTGCACACGCACACACACACACACACACACGCACACACACACACACACACACACACACACACATTCACACACACCACACACACACACTCACACGCATATACACACACGCATATACACACCCACACACACACATACTCTCACACGCACATATACACACACACACACACACACACGCATATACACACACACACACACACACACACACACACACACACACACGCACACACACACACACACACACACACACACACACGCATGTTCATAAGTGCATGCACATTCACAGGCACTCACACAGACACACACGCATATACACATGCACACACATACACACGCAGGTTCATAAGTGCATGCACATTCACAAGCACTCGCGCACACACACACACACACACATTCACAAGCACGTGCATGCACACGCACGCACATGCACACACATGTTCATAAGTGCATGCACATTCACAAGCACTCGCACACACACACACACACACATTCACAAGCGTGTGCCCACGCGCGTACACATTCACGCACTCACACGTTCGCAACCACACACACACGTGCACGCTCGCGTTCACGAGCACGCACATGCGCAGCTTTGCACATCAGCAGCACCATGCCCATAACCACACACGTGGGTGTACTTCTGCATGCACCCAACTGCACAAGACAAGCACACACACAAATGTGTGAACCTGCAGCCACACACACACACACATGCGCACAAACACATGCGTGCACTCGAACACACCCTCGCATAAACAGACACGTCTTCACCACCACACGGGGCTCCACACACAGGCTTATATGAATGCGCGTGTGTGTTTTGCACGCGCAGACGCACTTTACTTCGCTAGTGTGTTTCTTTTGCACCTCTGCACCACACACACCCAGCGTTGTGTTGTAATGCACACACACCCAGGTTCGATTGAAGCGCAGAAGGGCCGTGCCTCGGACAGACAGGGGTGGAAACGCACATGCATATGCATTTCACTGCAGTCCATACGGGGGCGTTATCTGCGTTAAATCGAACTGCAGAGCTCTGCAGCTCTCTGACTCTGTGTGTGTGTGTGTGTGTGTATGTGTGTGGGGGGGGGAGGGGGGGGAGGAGGAGGAGGAGGAGGGGGGGGGGTGGGGAGTCTACCGCGCTTTATTGCAGACACGCGCGCCTCCTCTGCGCCTCCTCTGCGTGTGGGCGTGGACTCGCCGTCCGCCCGGGCCCTGGGTGACATCATCAGGAACGGTCCGCCGGGCACACACCACCCCCACCCCCCCCCCCCCCCCCGCCACGCCCCGCCCCCCCCCTCTCTGAGGTGAAATGACATCTTTTTAAAATCCCAGCCCCCGGATGAGTTCATCTCATCTGTCTCCGCGGTGTCTGCTCCCCCCCGTCCCGTCTCCTGATTGTTTTGGGGGATGGCAGCACCTCCTCCTCCGGCGTGGAGTGCTCCCCCCCCCCCCTCCCCCCCCGGTGCGTTTTAATAGCTGCACGCACGAAACAAAAGAAGGAGAGGACGGGGCGCTGAGCGGAATGTGCACTCTGTGTTGCCGTGGTCACCGCAGGCTCTGTGGCAAAATCTGGGGAGCGCACTGTTCTTCTTCTTCTTCTTCTTCTTCTTCTTCTTCTTCTGCTTCTGCTTCT
>CM045886.1:7630000-7642500 GCA_025169545.1 Anguilla japonica
TCCTCCCCCCCAGGGAAGCCATCAACAGGCTGTATGAGGCCGTGCCTGGGGTCAAGGGCATGTGGAAGAAGAAGGTGAGAGGAGGGATTAGCTGATAGCGTCTGTGTGACTGTAGCTGGGGTTGGCCGTGTGTGTGTGTGTGTATGTGTGTGTGTGTGAGTGGGTGGGTGTGTGCGTGTGTGTGTGCGTGCGCGAGTGTACGCGTGTGTGTGTGTGTGTATGCATGCGTGTATATGCCTTCGTGTGTGTGTGTGTGTGTGTGTGAGTGGGTGTGTGCGTGAGTGTGTGTGTGCGTGTGTGTCTGCGTGCGTGCGTGTGCGAGTGTATGCGTGTGTGTGTTTGGGTGTCTGCATGCATGTATATGCCTTCGTTTGTGTGTGTGTGTGGGGACTGTAATTCCTCTCTCCTCTCTCTCCATTGTCCCAGGCCTCTAACAAGGCCCTGCAGTCGATCATGGGGAAGAGCAACCTGCGCTTCGCTGGCATGAGCATCGCTGTGAACATCTCCATCGAGGGCCTCAGCCTGCTCGTACCCACCACCCGCCAGGTAGGCCCCGCCTCCAGGGGACGCTCGGCCAATCAGAACGTCTCACAGCAGAGAACCCCTCTACTCAGATCCAATCAGCACACACCGTGCAGTTCCTACAGAATCTCAGCTCAATTCAGAAAAGACCACAGCACTGCACCACACACCAATCAGAGGAAAACTGTTCAGTGTTAATTGAACTCTAGCAGAGTTTGCACTGGGTTATTGAATGTGCTCTATCAGAGCTAACCCTGAGGGCTTCACCGTGTGCTACTCAGCTCAATGCAAATGAAAGCGCAGAAGAGCCGACCTCAGCAGGTTTGCTGGGCGTGGATGCGGAAAGCTCCGCGGCGCTGGACCTCCTGCGGTTATGGCGTGTCACGAATGCGGCTCGCACGCACTCAGAATGCGCTGAAGGCCAGGCGGAGCTGCGTGGGGGGTAGGGTGGGGGGGTCATGCCGTTATCGATCCTGTGAAGAGTGATGCCATGCTCTCCCTCTCTCGCAGGTGATCGCTCATCATCCCATGCAGTCCATCTCCTTCGCCTCCGGAGGAGACACGGTAAGCGCCGCACGGTCCTTCCCTCTCCGGCGCGTCGCGACATGGCCACCGCGTCGCGACATGGTCACCACGTCGCAACATGGCCGTTTGCGTCATGACATGGCTACTGCGTCGCGACATGGTCGCCACGTCGCAACATGGCCGTCGCGTCGTGACATGGCTGCAGCGTCGCGACATGGTCGCCACGTCGCAACATGGCCGCTACGTCGTGACATGGCCGCCGCGTCGCGACATGGCCGCCCGCCGCGATCGGGCCACCGTGATGCGATCAGTCCGCCGTGTCGCGAACTGGCCGCCACACACGAGCCGAGACGAGACGTCTCTCTTAGCAGCGGCCACCTGACACCTGATCTCTTTCTTGACCTGTGATTGGTTGTAAGCGTTCAGGCACTGCTGCACCACAGCGGCTGACATCGTCTTTATTCTTCTGTTGTAGGACACGCCGGACTATGTTGCCTACGTTGCAAAGGATCCTGTCAATCAGAGAGGTACTATAAAACTTAATTACTTCATCTCGTATAGAACCAGACTTTAATGTGACCAGTGACCTTCACTTTGTTCACAGTTCCTATTGTGCTGAATAACCCTTCAGACGCCAGTACAGCTTCTGCATAAAATGGTCAATTTCAGGAGAAACATCTTGTTTTCACCTATACTCCTTACAAAATTCTGCTGTCATCTGACTGATTGAGTGTTTTTCTTTAGTAACACGTTTCATTGACAGTTCTTAGGGATCTGCAGGGGTGCTCTCTCAGATACAAAGATACAAAGTCTGGCCCAGTTTATACCTGTTCACCTGCTAAATGAGTTCTCTTTGTATGGGCGCCTTGCACTTGATTGGTCATTCACAGAAACAAATGCAGTTAATACACCTACGCATAGCCTATGCTAACTGTGTGAACTGGGCTTAATGTGTTCATGGCTATGAATAACTGTTACATAATGAGTATCGTACCTTATCAAACCTGTGTTTTGTAGTTGTTTTGGTGACCTTTGGTTTGCACTTGGATAAAAGAGTCTGCCAGATAAATGTAATGTAATGAATTCTTCTTCTTTGTTTGTCCCCAGCCTGCCACATCCTGGAGTGCTGTGATGGTTTGGCTCAGAACGTGATCAGCACGATCGGACAGGCCTTTGAGCTGCAGTTTAAACAGTACCTGCACAGCCCACCCAAGGCCATCCCCACACAGGACCGGTGAGGGGGGGGCTGGGAGTGGGGGGGGAGGGGCACCGAAATCACAGACCGCCGTCAGTGCGCCTGCATGCAGAACGCCTCAGTACAGACACACAGGAGTACAGGGATACTGCATCCAGTACAGACACTCAGTAGCCTATACAGGAACACAGAATACAGACACATCAAACACCAATTGGCCACAATGACTCCAGACATTCAGTACACAGACAAGCAGAACACCAATGGGGCCGAAATCAGTACAGACATTCAGTGTACAGACACATACAGAACACCAGTTAGCCACAATCACTGCAGATGTTCAGTACACTGACAGATCATACACCAATTAGCCAGGATCGGTACAGACATTCAGTACACAGACACATAGAACACCAATAGGGCTGCAGACAGTACAGACATTCAGCACAGACGCACAGGACACAAGTCAGCCACACTCAGCACACAGACATGTGGGAAAATGGAGGTACACGTGGTACCCGAAGGCCACAGTCCACAGAGAAATGCAGCTCTCTGTAGAGGGGGAGATCACTTCCTGATCACGTGACCGTAATCAGATACGTGGCGTTCCGATTTTATATCCCTCCTCTACGGTTACTGATATCGAGGGAGCCGGGCTGTTATTTAAAACTATCGATTTTTGATGGGCCCCTGGAGGTTCAGGTCTTAACAGCGCTACCTGGGCAGATGGCAGGACGCCGCCTCGCTACTTCCTGTTCTCCCATCCTTCCCTTCTCTGACAGGCAGCCAATCGCGACAGAGCGCTCTCTCTCTCTCTCTCTCTGCGTGACGGCCACTCTTCGGCGGACGTGGGCGAGCTCTGTTTCGGGAGTTGAGATTTTTCACGCGTCTCCGCGTTCGTGTTTTTTTTTTTTTTTTTTTCCGCCAGGAACATCAGGACGGACGAATCGGCGTGGGGCGACGACGATGACTCCGCCGAGCACGACTACTACAACAGCATCCCGGGGAAGGAGCCCCCGGTCGGGGGGGTGGTGGACTCCAGACTGAGGCCTGCTACGGGGGCCCCGCTGGGCCACATCCACACCCAGCCCCAAAGCAAGACGCCGCAGGTGAGTCCCCCCAGCAGGGGGCGCTGTTGATGACGTTGTTTCCCCCTTTGTTGCTGATTTTGCTGTCATTGTGCCTCTGGTAACACTTTCTACAATGTTTATTATGCGTTATGAACGTACTTATAATGTGTTATAATCTGCTCATAATACAGGATAATTACACTATGATCCTTTGCCAAAAAAAATGTCAGAGAGTGACCAGCTGTTATTATAACTGTAATTATCCTCTATTACAAGCTGATTATAATTCATTTTAAGTATGTTTATAATGCATTATAGACATAGGTGTTGTAGAAACAGTTTCTACTGTTGCTGTGCTACTCAGCTTAACCTTCTGTCTGCTGACGAGGCCTTCTGCTTTGGGACTGCAGCCAGGGATCTCAGACTAGTCCTGGAGGGGTATCTGCAGGTTCCTGTTGGTTTAACTTTTGACCAGTAGCCGATCTAGACCATGGAAACGGGTCTTGTTCACATTTTAGCCAATCAGTGACATTGCTGTTGAAACGCACCGAAATCCAGCGGAGACTGCAGCCCTCCTAGCGCTTCAGTTTGAGAGACCTGGAGTAAGGCACCGAGACGAGGACGCCATAGCCGATGATCAGAGACACAGGAAGCTGCCTTCACCACAAAATGGCTTCAGCTATTAGCGTTGCCGACTTGTGGCCGAGCGGCATTCTAAACGCCGGTCTGAGCTTCGGTGCTGAGTAACGACGCCTGTTGTCGACGCGCCTGCAGATTACGCTTTTTTTTACGGCTGTTTGAAACGCGCGTCATAGTGAAACGTTAATCATCCGCCTACGCGTCAGCCGTTCGCTCGCTAAGCACCGCTGTGTTTTTTTTGTTGTTTTTTTTTTTGTGGTCTCAGATGGGATCCCCGGCGAAGAGGGACACCGCCTCCCTCCCTGCGGTGCAGCTCTGCTACGACATTCACTGGGACACGGAGAGCAGCAGCAGCTCAGGTGAGACCCCTGGTGGCCAAAAGCGGGCAGCGCAAGTAATCGATTTACATTACATTACATTACATTATTGGTATTTAGCAGACGCTCTTATCCAGAGCGACTTACACAACTTTTTAACATAGCGTTTACATTTATTACCATTTATACAGCTGGATATATACTGAAGTAATGCAGGGTTAAGTACCTTGCTCAAGGGTACAACGGCAGTGTGTCCTACCCAGGGATCGAACCTGTAACCTTCAGGTTACAAGACCAACTCCTCACCCATTACACTGCACTGCCGCCTAGACTGGGCGATGTACGCAAGCACGGAACACGTTAAAAGATTTTTTGTTTGTAGTTTGGATAAAGAGAACGGAGCTGGGAAGGGTTGCCCACTGCGGACGGAAATCCATCTCTGTTTAGACTGCTTCTTGGCTCCTCCACTCCCGTCCTGTCCCCATAGCCCCTTCCGCAAAAAACGTAGATCACTTGTTGCCGGCACTTAATCCTCCCTCACTCCCTTACATTAAAAAAAAGGCACCTCCGCGTTTTTTAATCCTATTAGGACTGCGGTTGCTGTGTGCGGCTGTTCTCGGTAAGGGCTTCACCTTGAAATGACTGCGAAATGCTGCTCCAGCAGCCACTTTGGCTGAATGCACTTACTGTAAGTCGTTCTGGGTAAGAGCTTATGCTAATGACTGAATGGTGAACTGGAAGAGAACTTCTCCGCTAAAATGTTATGAAGCGTTTCACAGAGATTTTTTGCTGCTGTTGTATTTATAATAGCTATAGAATATTTCCTGGAGGGTAATGGGGGGGGGGTGAGTAACTGACTGCACTTCCTGGCAGGCCTGACCTCAGATGGATACCTACGAGCAGATGGTCAGCCACCTGGTTGCCGTGACTACGAGGAGCACCTGTATGTGAACACCCAGAACATGGACGGTTGGGAACCGGGGGCGGAGAGGGGCAGGGGGGGGCACGGAGCCGAGAGCCCCAAAAAAGACATCTTTGACATGAGTACGTCCCGCTCGCAGTGTGGGCCCCGTGGGAAGTGATGGCTGAGGGCCTCACTCGCTCACATTGGAATGGGAAATGTGCGTGTGTTTGTTACACAGACAAAATGCGTGCGTGCGTGTGTGTTTGTGTGTGTGTGTGCCTGTGCGTGTGTGTGTGCCTGTGCGTGTGTGTGTGTGTGCCTGTGCGTGTGTGCTTGTGTGTGAATGTGTGTGTTTGTGTGTGTGTGTGTGTGTGCGTGTGCATGCTTGTGTGTGAATGTGTGTGTTTGTGTGTGTGTGTGTCTGTGCGTGTGTGCACGTATTTGTGTGTGTGTGTGTGCCTGTGCGTGTGTGTGTGTGCCTGTGCGTGCGTGCGTGCTTGTGCGTGCGTGTGTGTGTGCCTGTGTGTGTGTGTGTGTGTATGGTCCCCTGCAGGGCCCTTCGAGGACGCTCTGAAGCTGCACGAGGCCGGCGGCGTTGGCGTTGGCGTGTGCGTTCTGGAGGACCAGTGGCCCAGCCCCCCCCGGCGCCGCGCCCCCGTGGCCCCCACCGAGGAGCAGCTGCGGCGGGAGGCCTGGTACCACGGGCGCATGAGCCGCCGCGACGCCGAGAAGCTGCTGGCGCGCGACGGCGACTTCCTGGTGCGCGACAGCGCCACCAACCCGGGCCAGTACGTCCTGACCGGCATGCACTGCGGCCTGCCCAAACACCTGCTGCTGGTGGACCCCGAGGGCGTGGTGAGTGAGTGAGGACGCCTCCACCTGTCCCTCTGACGCACCTCCACCTGTCCCTCTGACACACCTCCACCTGTCCCTCTGACACACCTGCACCTGTCTCTCTGACACACCTCCACTTGTCTCTCTAACACACCTCCACCTGTCCCTCTGACACACCTGCACCTGTCCCTCTGACACACCTCCACCTGTCTCTCTGACACACCTGCACCTGTCCCTCTGACACACCTCCACCTGTCCCTCTGACACACCTGCACCTGTCCCTCTGACACACCTGCACCTGTCCCTCTGACACACCCGCACCTGTCCCTCTGACAGACCTCCACCTGTCCCTCTGACGCACCTCCACCTGTCTCTCTAACACACCTCCACCTGTCCCTCTGACGCACCTGCACCTGTCCCTCTGACAGACCTCCACCTGTCCCTCTGACACACCTGCACCTGTCCCTCTGACACACCTCCACCTGTCTCTCTGACACACCTCCACCTGTCCCTCTGACACACCTGCACCTGTCACACCTCCACCTGTCTCTCTAACACATCTCCACCTGTCCCTCTGACACACCTCCACCTGTCCCTCTGACACACCTTTACCTGTCTCTCTGACACACCTCCACCTGTCCCTCTGACACACCTCCACCTGTCTCTCTGACACACCTCCACCTGTCCCTCTGACACACCTGCACCTGTCTCTCTGACACACCTCCACCTGTCCCTCTGACACACCTGCACCTGTCCCTCTGACACACCTCCACCTGTCCCTCTGACACACCTCCACCTGTCTCTCTGACACACTTGCACCTGTCTCTCTGACACACCTGCACCTGTCCCTCTGACGCACCTGCACCTGTCCCTCTGACACACCTGCACCTGCCTCTCTGACACACCTCCACCTGTCCCTCTGACGCACCTGTGCACCTGTATACGCGCACTCCTACCCTCACACACAACTGTGTGTGAGGGTAAGGGTACCTGGCTGACTTTCCCTAATCCTTCCCATCGTCATCATTGTTTTTATATTCATCTTAACCAGGGCTGCCCAGTCCTGTTCCTGGAGATCTACTGTCCTGTAGGTTTTCACTCTGAATAAATCACATCTCATTCAACAGCAAGAGACCTTGCTGCTAATTAGTAGAATCAGGTGTTCCAAATTAGTGTTGAAATGAAAACCTACAGGATGGTAGATATCCAGGAACAGGGTTGGTCAGCCCTGATTAAACTATGTAATTTCGGCATTTAGGTTTTTTTCCCCACATATCTTTTCTTTACTGCTGTGTAATGACTGATTTATCTGATTCATCTCTCTTCCCCCCCACGCTGGTAGGTCCGCACCAAAGACATGCTGTTTGAGAGCATCAGCCACCTGATAAACTACCACCTCCAGAACGAGCTGCCCATCGTGGCAGCGGAGAGCGAGTTGCACCTCCAGCAGGTGGTCCGGCGGAAACAGTGATCCCCCGCCCCCCCCCCCCCCCCCCAAAACGCCCGAACCGGTAAGTGTGTTCACACCGAACGGCCCGTAAGGTGGCCACCTCGGCTGCACGGTAGACCCGTGCAATTCAGCAGCTCCAGCCCTGCTTCCGGTCCTCCGATGTCCTGCACGAGAACATTCCGTGCTCATCTGCGTTTTGTCTTGATTGTGGGTACATTCTGTTATGAAAATGAAAAAAAAAAATCATAATAATACCCAGTAATAGGAAGTCTTATCTCAAATCTACAGTCCTGGGACTTGACGTTCCCTCTGTTGCCGGGACAGTGGAATGATGTTGCTGTTCTGCCCTGTTGCCAGGAGACGGGACATTCCGTGCTTGACCTTGATAGGCTGAGAGAGGGTGTTCCTTCTGGCCTTGCCTTAAAAAAAACTGACATTCTGGGCTCCTGCCACAGCGCCATCACAGGGACGGGAGGAGGCATGGGCGGGACTCTTTGGTCAAGGTGCACGCGAAGCCATTCGTTTTGACAGAACAGTCCGCATGCAATTGTTAAGTTAATGGACGCAGTCTCTGAACCTCCTGATCCCTGAAATCAGACTTGTACGGAGGGACCTGGTGGAGCGGGTCGGGGTATCGAAAGATGGGACCCCCATCTGAGGAGGAAAAGGTCCTCTTGAGATCCACGTGAGGACGATATCTTAACAGTGTCCCCACAAGTTCCAAGTCCTCCCAAGTTCAAGTCCTCCCGGGCCAAGGTCCTTACAGGAAGGAAAAAAATAATAATTTGAGAGATAAAAGAGGACAAAGGACGATAGTCTTGCACTGAACCCGCGCTGCAGGGTTGGGCTGGTTCTGAGCACAGTAACCGTGGAGAAGAATGTCAGGAGCTTCCTTTTAACCCAGGGCCTTCTTTCGACGGGGGAATGCGGACATCGCTGAAAACGCAACCTTACAACACGTCATTGCGCGTGTGTGTGTGTGTGTGTGTGTGTGTGTGTGTGGGACCTCCAGCTCTGATTTACAAACGTTTGTTGTGCAAAGGATAAATCAGGCGGTGTAGTACTTTCATTTCCTTTTTTATCGTGTGAGGTTAAAAGCTGCTCTTTCGTGATTTGTAGTCTTCTTTCCTATTGCTATGATATGCTACAGATCACTATCAAATGGATGACATCGTGACCCATGTACTGTGAACAAACTGATAGGGTCAATCAAGTGAGTTGGTTTATATAGTGTGGCACTTATATTGTACAGTAATTCCTGTGTATGTAATTACAGTGTTCTGGAAAAAAAAACTGTATTTCCGTATTTTAGTTTCTTTAAAACGGCACCATCATTATTTCTTCACTTTGACTTTACCTCAGGAGCAAACAATGATCAATTTGTGGAAAGCTTCTCCTGTATGAAGTCTTTTTCAGTGGCAAAAAAGAAAAAAAATGCAAAGGTGTTTTATCCCTGCCTGGGTTGAAAAGAAAAATTAGCCATCGTGGAGAATTAGTAAAATCAGAACCCTGTCTATTGTTTATTTAATTATCTCATCTTGACCTTGTGTTACACTGAGCAGCCCGAGAGTTCTAGAACATTCTGGACTCTTAAAATGGTGCCCAGTGAAAACTAATGGGAACAAAAATGTTTTTTGTTTGTTTGTTTGTTTTTTTTCTTTCATAAATGATGTTGTTAATGCTGAAGACTTAACTACAGGTTATACTGACTAGCAACAAATTCAACCAGGTGAAGAAATCTCGTGTCACCCATCGATTTTATGCAAGGGTAGCCATCGTATTTTGAGCCTTGGTATTTGCTTGGCTTCAGCTCCTCGTTGTACCTGCATCTCTGCGTCCCGGGTTGGCCTGGATCTAGTCCCTCAGACCTCCCTCTGTCACCGGCCGCCTGGTTTGAATGGTGTTGACACAAAGAATGTTTTTTTCAGCCGATCGCTTGTTCGTGTCCTCCTGGGCTTCCGTACGAATCACAGAATAACCATGCTGGGTGTATATCGGTGCGAGAAAAACCATTCGGTTAAAAGAACAGAGCTGTGCCTTAATCGTCCTTATTTTTTCATCTTACACTGAAGTGAAATGAGGAAAAAAGAAAAGAAATGTTGACTTCTATCATCTAAGTACCTGTGTCATACTTATTCCGTCTGTATGTCAGGCAAAGGCAATGCTGTCCCCAGGGGACCAGTCGGCTTTTGGCTTTCTTTACACCGCAGGTATTAACCGTCCAATCTAAGGTTTTGTTTAGACAAGAAGGCAACAGATTGGGGAGTTCCTTGCAAAGGTGGGATGTTAACGTAAATCAACTGAAGTCTGGAACCTTGAGGATCAGCATTGCCTGCCATTGCTGTGTGTGTGTGTTTGTGTGTGATCTCATTGGTAGTGTCTCTATGGGCTTCCGGTACAATGCAGAGGCCTTTGGTGGTGTGCTAGCTCGAGCCTGGACATTCACCTGTGGACACATAACAGTGCCTGACTGAACGGCTGAGGTTCTGTGCGGCCAGGTGTCACTGGATCCTATTGGATGAGGTGAATGATGCCAAAGGATTCTATTGGATGAGATCAACGATGCTGCAGAATCCTATTGGGTGAGGAGAACGATGTCACAGGGTCCTATTCAATGAGGAGAATGATATCACAGGATCCAATTGGATGAAACGAACAATGTCGCAGGATCCTATTGGATGAGGAGAACGATGTCACAGGGTCCTATTGGATGAGTTGGATTTTGTCACAGGATCCTATTGGATGGGGTGAATGCTGTCACTGGGCCCTACTGGCCTGTGCCACATGTTTCTGCTATCTCCACATGCCCCGGAGGAAGAGAAATGGGAGAGGTGTGTAGTACTAAACTTGATGCAGGTTTTCCCAAACAAAAAGGAAAACCCAAGAGCCCCCTCTCCCTCCACCGCCCCTCCACCCTTTGCTGTCTCAGGACATTCTTGTATTTGCTCTTCTTTGAACTAAATGCTATTTTCAATAAAACTCTCGGATATGAAGGAAGATGTGTGACAGAGTGGTTGATTTGAAGGTCTCGTCTCATCAACCTATGCACACTTTCAGTGTTCCATAGTCCAACAAATAATAGCATTTCTTCAAATCCGTATGTAGCTAAGCTGAAACGTAATTCTGTGTTGGTAAGGAAAATAGATGTATTTTCTTTGCAGTTCCGGAAAAGGTTTTTAAGAGGTTTCTGAGTGACACTGATGTTATTAAGAATGCGTAATGATGATTGCAGGCCTTTCAGTCCATCTTGGTTTGCCACTTACCAACAGACAAGAGAGCATCCAGCACTGCATCAAGCCTGGACATCACTACCCAGGGAGTCTCAGATGTAACTGCAGAAATTTACCTTTAACCCTTTAAGGCACAAGATCAACAATGTGCAATGAGAATGTTCTTAACTGAACATTCTAACGCTGATGTTACAATCACTGCTGGTGATTGAAGGCAGTGGAGTTCTAGAACACTGGCTTAGAATTACAAAAAAAAAAAAAACATTCCACAAAAAAACCTACTCTTCAAGGGTTAATTAATTTCACCTGTGCACTTGTTGCACTTGTTGTGCTGACAGAACTCAACCTGAAAGATATTTAATACTTACTGTTTTCATCCTTTAAGGTATAAAAAAAACGGTGACTGTATTTGTCAGGCTTAGTTCATTTTCTGCCAGAGAGAGCTGTAAGGTTTAATGTATAGTGGGGGCAACGCTGGGGAGCAGCCTTGGTACCCCAGCGCCCTCCATTGTACCCTCAAGACCGAAATAAAGACAGCGTAAACAGAGGATAGAGCAAACGTCAGATCCCTCGAGGCGTAATACGGTCACAGCCTGTGAAGGACTTTTATCGACCGAGTTCCGCTAATTAATTTAACAGCGGAGCATTTTTACAAATGCGGTCTTTTTTAATTGGAGGCGACGAGGATGCGCGAGCATCGGCGTTGGTTCGCTAATGAGAGCATTGAAGTGCTGGCGCTGGCGGAGGGAGACGTGCGAGCGTCGCGGCGGCGTTTTTTCGTATCGTATTTCTGCGCTGTCAGCGCGCGCTGATGAGCACCTGTTCTGTTCTCGTGAATGGGTCTGCTTTCCCCTACACAGGGAGGGAAACGCAGCAAGTGCACAGTGTGCATTTCACCCAGCTGTCAAACAGACGCACAATAGCAAGGGGACAAACGCTTTATAAATATGGAGTTACTGATGCAGCATCATGTAAAGAAATGCAGACAAAGTCAGTTACAACCATTCCTTGGTAAAATACTTCATCTGAAATGCTATATTCCTTTAAACTCCAGCAGGACAATAATAAGAGGAGCTTTCACAGAACCATCTGTTTCCTTCAATACCCGGGGCAATTATTTCCCAAATCCTTCACTTACAGTAACATGTTTTGCTTAGAATTATCTGCGATCTGCAGGCGTGTTTCCAAATTGTACTAGTATCGAAAATGTAAAAGAATTTGTATCAGGCCCAGGTTAAAACTTAAGAAGGGTTTGCAGTCTGGATTCTGGTGGGCTGCAGTGTGTGCTGGTTTTTGTTTTTATTCTTAAAATCAGTTATAAATTCATTCCCCCCCCCAAAAAAAAAAAAAAAAAAAAAAAAAAACCGAGTACGGTTTTCCAACTAAGGTGTCCGGTGGGACGTTTATTTGGCAATATATTTTTACTCATCTACGTGAGCCATTTTACAGGTAAATTGGGTCTGGAAGAATGAATCCACTGAGGAGCAGTTCTGATATTTTCTATGGGATCATAATGAAATGCAAATCGCGTCAACCGGAATGTAATTCCCCCCCCCCCCCGTACTCTCAAAAGTATGGACAACAAAAGCGACGCTTCACCGTGATGGACGCTCGCTAATGGAAATCCTATGGCTTTCGGAAGGGGAGACGAGTGACCTCGTCACACCAGAGCCTGATCCTGAAAGGGGATAAATATATTTATAACCCTTTTCAAATTGGACGGTGAGCAGGGTGTCAAGCCAACGATATAACCGGCAAACGCCTCCCCGCCTAACTCTTGTGTGTCTAGCTCGGGATGTAATATGCGATATTAA
>CM045886.1:7647500-7687500 GCA_025169545.1 Anguilla japonica
AAACACAGAGAGACTCTTTCCACAAAGAGAAGAGCCCACTCAGCGCCATTTTGTTTCTCTGCCGCTGACGCCAGTTCAGTCCAATTTGGCGCGCGTTCTAAAAATTCATCGAGGGACCAGAACAAGGACAGTAATGAGGTTTTGGGTGTTGTGAAGAAACTCCTGTTACCAACTGGAACCTCCCGTACACAGTAAAAATGCCCAGTGTTAATTCAACTTAACGGAGCACATATGAGGGACCAATAGGGACCACAGTAGGACCATACGCACTCTGTAAGAGTTGATTTAACACTGAGCATGTGTTGCCATGCTGTTCGGAAGCACACAGAGAGCAGAATGGCCGCGGCAGCGTCGGCGCTACCTTGCGGTCCTTCTCTTTGACCAGGCCCTGGGAGGCCTGGATGTCCTTGTGCAGCTCCTGGACGTGGGTGGACTGGGCCTGCAGGTCGGCCAGCTGCTGCTGCACGGTGGCCAGGTGAGCCTCCGCCGCCTGCCGCTCGCTCTTGTTAAACAGGGCCTCCCGCTGCACCTGGAACACCTGCAGGGCCCAGACGCACAGCACTCAGAGAACAGGGGTCAGGCCTGGACATGCATGCACACACACACGCACACACACGCACACACACACACACACGCACACATACACATATACTGCACACACACACACACACTGTAGACACACACACAGCACACTCACACTCACACACACACACACACACACATACTGCTCTCTCACACACACACACACACAGTCGACACACACACACACACATATTGCACTCACACACACACACCTATACACACACGCACACACACACATATACTACACACACACACACATACTGTGGACGCACACATACACATATACTGCACACACACACACACACACACACACACACACACACACACACTGTACACACACACACATACACACACATACACTGCACTCACACACACACACAGACACACACACTGCACACACACGCACCTCCGTGCAGGTCTTCTCGTGCTTGCGCGCGAGGTCCCCCAGGCGTGCGGTCAGCGTGTTGATGTCGGCCTGCAGGGAGAGCCGCTGGGCCTCGTGGTCCTCCTTGGACACCGCCCCCTGCTCCGCGGCCCTCTGGGACTTCAGCACCCTCAGCTCCGCCTCCTTGGCGCTCAGCGCGTCGTCCGCCGCCTGCGCCTTACCCTCGCTCTCCTCTAGGGAGCGCTGCAGGGCCGTCTGCACCGCACACACACACACACATCACACAAGTAACAAAGGATGTGACCACTAGAGAAACACAAGAGGCAGAGCACAGGCCTGAAGGAGGTCTGCGTTAGCCTCCACACCGCTAACTCTAGAGCAGGGATCTCACACTGCTGCCCTTGAGGGCTGGGTTTCCTGTCGGTTTTTGTGGTTTCCTGTCCTGGTTTTTATGCAGCCAGTTTCTTCCTTCTGAAACCAGACGAGTGGACACTTCAGCCCAGTGATCTTCATTCCGGCTCCTGGCGGGCCGCAGGGTCTGCTGGTCTTTGTTTTCGCCTCAATGTCAACAGCAATTCAGACCCGAGAAACCAAGCGAGGCGAGTTAACTGTGTAATCGACCGCTTCAATTGGTCAATTAAGCGCTGAGTAACAACAGAAACCAGCTGACCCTGCGGCTCTCTGGGAACGAAGATCACTGGGCTAAAGTGTCCTGAAGTGCTTTAGCCAATCAATGACCTGGACTGAGAACTTAAGTGCAGAAACAAAGCAAAAAGCCACAAACACTGCACAGCCCTACAAGACTGGGATTTAAGTCCCCGCTCTACTGCATCTGGAAATGGTCTCCTCGCACCTGAGGTTCAGCCAGCATCATGCTATAGGTTTATGTCATTGGTTCAGTTGCCTTATATTGCCCACTCCAATTAGAAGAACGTTTATTCATTAAGAGGAAGTACCTGACCATTGGTTTACTGACACATTAATGGAAGCTGGTTGGACTTAACATAACACAGCATAACATAACATAATGACAGGAACAGGCCATTAAGCCCAACAATGCTCGCCATTTCCTGACTTGACCCATATTAAAATACATAACCTCCTAGTACTGTAAGGTTATGAGCCTGACGAGTAACGTTAGGCCCTCACGCCCCCACTTACTCATACTGGAGTGAGGGGGGGTGTGTAGTTCAGTGTTGCACTCTTAACTTGCGCTGTCCCATAGTTCAATGCTTTACTTGTAGTTCAGTACACAGTCAGCTCCCCCAGCCAGGAAGTTCTTCTGACTCAAACATCCACAATCCACTGTTCTCACCTTGACCTTCTCGTGCTCCTCCAGGGACACGGCGTCCTTTCGGGCGGCCTGCAGCTCGGCCTCCAGCCTGGAGACCTCCTGCTGGGCGTGCCCGCGGAGGGCCCTCTCCTCCTGGAGCTCCCCGGCGGCCTGGGCCAGCTGGTCGGCCAGGGCGGACAGCGCCTCCTGGTGCTGGGCGCGGGGCACCGCGTCCTTCAGCTGCAGGACGTCCTGCGCCCGCTCCTCCCGCTCGGCGCACAGGCAGTCCAGGGCCTGCGCCGCCTCCTGCCGCGCCACCTCCAGCTCCTCCCGCACCGCCGCCAGGGTCCGGCCCCCCGACAGCCGCTCCGAGCGCTCTGATTGGACGGAAGTTGCACATGGTCACAGCCCTGTAAAGAGGCCCCACTGCACTGGAAATAACTTTATAACCAGAGCTGGAGTCAGTCGCATTCCAGCTATATATATATATATATATATATATACTGTATACAGTATATATATATATATATAGTTTTGTTTACTTCTTTGTTTACTTTTTGTTCTACTATGATCTGAGTATTTATGTACATATGTATGTATGCATGTGCGTACACATATGTTGTTGCTTATTACCATGCGCTATTTTAACCAAAGTAAATTCTATCAGCCTCGGTTGGAGCACTAAGAGTCCTGAACTGAACACTCGCCTGATGTGATGGAAGGCTCTGACCCCTCGGACCTGTCTTCCTCCTCCTCCTCTTCCTCCTCCCCGTGCGGCGGGGGGCGGAGCCTCTCCAGCTCCAGGAGGGCGTCGTTCAGCCGCATGGCCGCCTCCGCCCTCTCCCTGGCCAGCTGCTCCAGCTGCATCGCCATGGAGACCTGCACCTCCTCCAGCTCCGCCCGGGGGACGCTGCTCCTCAGCTCCTCCTGCAGCTGCGTCACCTTGCCCCGCAGGTTCTGCACCTCCTCCTCCACCTCCTTCTCCTCCTTCGCCTCCTTCTCCTCCCCTCCTTCTGTCTCCCGCTGTCTCTCCGCCAGAGCCGCCTCCAGCTCGCTCACTCTCTCCGTCAGCTCCTTCACCCGTTCTTCTCCCTCTCCGCCCTTCTCCTCCACCCCCTTCTCCGCCAGGGTGGCCTGCAGCTCCTCCACCTGCTCCTTCAGCTTCTTCACGGTTTCGCCGTCCTCTTCCTCCTTCTCCTTCTCCTCTGCCGGCTCCGCCTCCGCCTCCGCTTTCTCCTGCCGCTCCGTCAGCGCCGCCTCCAGCTCCTCCACCCTCTGCCGGAGGCGCTGCGTCTCCTGGCTCTCCCCCTGCGCCTCCTCCAGCTGCTCCACGGAGAACACCCCCACCTTCACCTGCTCCCGCAGCTCCTCCAGCTCCGCCTGGGTCTGAGCCAGCTGCTCCTCCACCGCCTGCAGCTTCGCCCCCTTCTCCTCCGCGCTCTCCGCCTCCCCCTCGCCTCCTCCCTCGCCTCCACCCTCTTCCGTCTTCTGAACAAACCTGATGACATTACATTACATTACATTACGTTTATTTAGCAGATGCTTTTATCCAAAGCGACATACAAAAGTGCATTTCATGGTCATGGACAACTACAAAAGACAGGTTCAATAAGACACAATACTTATTTTGTACAGCTATTTCCAACCAAGAGCACAGTTTAGTTCACAGTGAACACTATTCTGACCTAACCTCTGCCAAGCCATTACATTACACTACATTACATTCATTTGGCAGACACTTTTATCCAAAGCGGCATACAATAAGTGCATACCAAAGGTCATGCTAAGTCAAACTAGAGGCATTACAAGCTACAACATCAAGACAATGATACAAGGCACAATAAGTGTTAAGGACAGAAACAAAGTAAATTAATTTCTTTTTTGCTAGAAGTAATATACCAACACAGCACCCCAAGCATGATCTACTCACTAAGCATTGTCAAAATATTATAATTTCCACGGTGTGCATGATTTTTTTTAAAGTTGCATGATCACACTTCGCATTACAGTGTGAACTTGCACTTGTGTGGTTGCATATGAATGAGCCACAAGTGTAAAAATAAAATATTATGTATGCACACTGACATACAGTACGTACTTACTGTTTACATTATGTGAATACATTACAAGGTCCCTGAAATGTAGTGTCACCAGTTTACAGCAAGCACACATTAACACGCAGTACTTGCCTACTGGTTGCTTGTATCAATATGTAAATACACTACAAGGTCCCCATAATGTAGTGTCATCAGTTTATTGCAAGCACACATTAACATAAAATTCTTACATAGTGCTTATGTGTATCAATGTGTGAATACACAACAAGGTCCCCATAATGTAGTGTCAACAGTTTATTGCAAGCACACAATAACATAAAGTTCCTACATAGTTCTTATAAGTATCAATGTGTGAATACACAACAAGGTCCCCATAATGTAGTGTCAACAGTTTATAGCAAGCACACATTAACACGCAGCACTTGCTACTGATTGCTTGTATGAATATATAAACACACCACAAGATCCCCGCAAAGTAGTGTCCCCAGTTTGTACCCCGGTGTGTGGGGGGTTTTCGCATGGATGGAGACCGGCCTCGTACCCGTGCTCCTCCGCGATGCTGGAGGCCTCGGCCGCAGCCTGGGCCCGGAGGAAGCGCTCCTGCAGCTCCTCGAACTCCTTCCTCAGGGAGTCGTACTGGACGGTGGGCACGAAGTCCGGGCTGGAGCTCTGCAGGTCCGTGTCGTCCTTCTCAAAGGTCTCCAGCATCTGCGGGGGGGGGGGGGGAGGGGCAGGAGCACACAAAAACCACCTCACTGAGAAACGGGCACAAAATGGCGGCTTTCCACAAAATGGCGGCTTTCCACTTCCATCTCACATTCTGACGAAAAAAGCCCTGGATTAAAAGGATTTAACGACACAGCCACAGCTGGCGGACCAGGAGGGAGAACTGCAAATGGTAAACGGTAAACGGTAGGAAAGTGGTTAGCGCTGTTGCCTCGCAACAAGATGGTTCTGGGTTCGCGTCTCAGCTGGCCCGGGACCTCTCCGCGTGGAGTCCGCGCGCTCTCCCACCGTGGGTTCCCGTGGGTTTCCTCCGGGCGCTCCGGCCGAAACATGCAGCCGGGCCAGGCAACTACAGGTGCGAATTAGCCCCTCCTGTGGTTAAACTCTGGCCCATTCACAGAGATGCTAATAATGCGCATTAATGTCCCCGTCAAACAAACTAATAAACGAATAAATCAAAATTAAACTGCGTTTCTAAATGTCGCCCGTGGCAGAGAGAAGCGTCGCGTGCCAACTGCAGGAACTACGGGCAGAAAGTTCGGAAGTCGCTCCGGCTCCGGCGTCCCCGTGCCCCTCCCTGGGGTCACACGGTGCCGCCGAATCCCGCCTGTCGCCGTCCGCCGAGCCGCGGCGCCGTCGTCCGCAGCGCGTCAAACTCCCGTCGGCTTCTCCCGCCGTCCTTCGTCGTCGTGGACGGCGTCATTGCGCCCTATTTAAACTCCCCCCGGCTTCCTCCGCAAAAGACCGTGACCCACTTTGCGGAGAATGCCGGCGCGCCCAGTCTCTCTCTCTCTCTCTCCGTAATGGCTTTCTATTTATACCTAGAGAAACTGCGTCAGGCGTATAAACTGGCGATGACTAGCGCTACCCGCGGTTGTGCCTGGTCCCCAGGCTAGCGTAGCAATATGGCGACTGTAGACCGATGGTGAGGGACACTGACAACTGCGGTTAAGTGTGTCTGCAGCAGCGGCCCACAGCTGCGCGTAGCTCGCATTGTGGCCAGTGTGTGCCAGCAGCCTGCGCCTGTCAGCTCCGATATAGAATGCGAGGGAGCACCTGTTTGTGTTTGTGATGTGTGCGAGTGTGTGTGTGTGTGTGTGTGTGTGTGTGTGTGTGTGTGGTGGGTGTGTGTGTGAGTATGTGTAGAGACAGGTGTTTGCAAGTGTGTCTGTGTGTGCGTGTGAATGTGTATGTGTGTGTGTGAGTGTGTGTGCGTGCGTGCATGTGTGTGTGTGTGTGTGTGGTGGGTGTGTGTGTGAGTATGTGTAGAGACAGGTGTTTGCAAGTGTGTCTGTGTGTGCGTGTGAATGTGTATGTGTGTATGTGTGTGTGTGTGTGTGTGTGTGTGTGTGAGTGTGTGTGACTGTACCTGCACTTTAAGGACCAGGTCAGCGTTGGCTGCGGTCAGCTCCTCCACCTGCCTCTGAAGATCAGCCAGGGACTCGGGGTCCCCCGGGCTCTGAGAGACGCAGAAAGAGTCGGGGTCCCCCTGCGAAGTGCCGTCCTCCTGGGCAGAGAGGGTTTCGAAATCTGACCTCGACTGCCGGGAGAGAAGTCTCTCCGCACCTGAGACACGCAGGAGAGAGCACTGGGGTGATCAGCTTACACCCGGAAAAGCACAGCACTTACGCAGCTACAGACCTCCAACAGCGTACCACTTAGCAGAGATTACACAGACATGAACATTCAGCGCCTAAAGAGTTAACGGCAATTACACAGCTAAAAACATCCAGACATTCTTGGGTCATGAATAATAAAAGCCCCCTGTGTTGTGTATATATGTAAGATTACTGCCTATAGAGTAATCTGAAAAATTTGTCTTGGGTTAAACTATTTCAAATAAAGAGCATGCAAATAATATAATCAGTGGAATCGACGCATAGAACATATAAAGAGGGCAAAATGACGGATCACGCCATTGGAGAATCCAGGACAGTGTGGACCTGAAGACCCCAATTTTCTCTGTCCCAAATACATTACCTAGTAAGCTGTTCGACACATTGACAACTGTTCATGGGAAATGTAGTTCCTGGTATCCTGGTACAGTGCAATTACCTGTACCTGTAACCGTTTTTCACCTATGCCCCACTGTTCTTCTGTGAAATATTAACGTTGATGAATAATCGTCAATAAACTGCCGCCCCACTGCGACAGCTTGGCGACCTGTCCAGAGTGCATTCCCGCCTCTCGCCCAATGCATGCTGGGATAGGCTCCGGCGCCCCCTTGAGGGCAGGAGTGGAGCGGAGCTCACCTGGGAAGTCCAGCATGTCCTCGGTGTCCTCGGTCACCTCGGAGTCGCTGAGCGCCCCCTGCAGGCCTCTGTACTCCTCGATCTCCGCGCGCAGTCGGTCCCGCTCGGCCTCTGCCTGAGCCAGACGCTCCTGCAAGGCGACCATCTGGGACAGACACACAGACACGTTTAGGGAAGGGGGGCTTTGACTCAAAAAAAGCAGGGGTTGCAGGTTCAAAACCCAGCTGAGGCACAGCTGCTGTACCCCTGAGCGAGGTAGTTAAGCTGAATTGCTTCAGTAACAATCCATCTGTTAGGTTTAAAAAAAAAAAATCAGTTCAACACTTTGAAGAGTTTTGGAATGTTTGTTTCAGAATTCTAAAGTCAGTGTTCTAGAACTCCATTCCTTTCAATTACCAGTAGTGATTGTTACATCAGCATTAGAATGTTCAGTTAAGAACATATTTGTAATCTTATGTCTTAAAGGGTTAAAACTGGAAACTGTGTCAGTCTAAGGGAGTCTGCTAAGCAAATGAATAATACACAATGATAATATGCGAATAATAATGTTGTGTATTTTTCTGATAAAGGCAAGAGTATGTATGTGATACTATAAATACTACATTAATATATGAGATGTTTCTGAGAGACAGTGCTGGTGAACCTCAAGGACGATGTCATTCTAATACAGCCCATGGGGAGAATGTGAGGAGGGTGCAGTACCTCCTCCAGTGCAGTGTGGGCGCTGTGCTGCTGCTGCTCCAGGCCCTTGATCTTCTGGAGCAGACGTCCCCTCTCCAACCTCAGCTTACGGATCTCCTCAAACACCTCCTCATCCTCCGTCTCCCACACACACAGCAACACAATGTCACACTTCAGTAATTCCTCTGCAATCCCCCCAGTCTTCACTTTAATTCCCATGGCAAGTCTTTAGTTTATGGCTTAAGGCAATTTAGATTATTTTGACTATTGACCGCGGGGTGCATCCACACACTGGCAGCGAGCCAGCCAGCACACAGTTGTCAGGGTTTCCTGAGCTGTGTGTAGTGTTTAACGCCCCACCCCTTAGCAAGTGGTCACCTGTCAGGGCCCCCGATGGAGGGGGGATGGGCAACTGGGGCACTTTGTCCCAGGCCAAGGCCCCCTTTAATTTGTTACAAAATCTATTCGGTGGGGGCCTCCCAATATATTTCGTCCCGGGTCTGACAATTTATAGCTGCAGCCCTGTCTGCAGTCATAGCAGACGCACTGTAATTTAAAAAAAAAAATTTGTGGTGCTGTGTGCATGCTGTGGCTGTCACTCACAAGGCCGGCCTGAGGGGGGCGCTGTGTTTCTGGGGACTGCGCTGGGGTCGGCGGGCCCTGGGGCTCCAGGCTGGATGGGGATCCCTGTAACGTCGCACATTTACATGGATTATCTGTCCATCGGGCTCATTATTCAGCTGAATACGGTCCATTAGCCAGAGCACATCTGCTTCAATTTTCCCCTTGAAGAGTTATCTTCTCGCTACGCTAATTCCGCTGATTGACTTTGATTGCACAACAGAGCCGCACTGTTTGCATAAGATAAGTGTCCTGTGGATGTACTTGTTGCTAAAAGCCAGTTATTTAAGAGTTTCACAACAAATTACTTGTCTTGGGGCTTCAAAAAGCATGCAGTAATCTTTCAAAAATTGAATATATGTACAATTTCTGAAAATTTTCATTACAAATATATTCAATCGCAATATATTTCTTAAAATATATATTGCAATCTTTAAAAGAGGAAATTATTTGTATATTTCCACATATATTCTTAGGTGTAAATAATATGTTGCTACTATCATCTATTTCAATATACTGTAGTATTTTACTCTATTTTACTAAAGGGTAGCTACATATTCACTTAACTTCTACTCTGTGATTTGGACAGAAAATGGCAAACTTCTCGTTTGACCCTGAACGCTCACGTCTCATACCTGGGGAGGGGACCTGGGCGGAGGGGGGGCCTTCCTCTTGCGGGGCGTGGCCCCCCCTGGAAGGGGAGGGGGGGCAGGGGGCTGTGGGTGTGACAGACAAACACACGTCAGACTCAGGTGAGGAAAGAAGCGGGATGACAGCAGGATATCAGCAACAACTCATTACAACTCATCAGGGAGGATCCGGGTATTAAAGCAAGCCAAGCAAGCACTATCAGGCCATGATTCCAGTGTGAATGAATGAAGTGATTTACGCTTCATCTGTTCAGCATTCCGAATACAATCTCAAAGCAGTCCTGATGGACCAGCTGCCTCTTATCACTGAAATACATTCCTGTGTTCTCTGAGTTTGTTTCAGGTAATTCAATGATGAAATGTGCTTTTCATTGAGCTTGGGAGTAACGTGTATGGAACAGGCCACAATTTCCATAAGCACTGGTGGGATGCAAATTTGCAGTGGCAAGATAAAAGTATAGGCAGATAGTGAGGTATGTGGGGTAATGAAGTATGTAAAGTATGTGAGATACTGAAGTATGTGAAGTATGTGTGATAATGAAGTATATGAAGTATGTGGGATAATGAAGTATGTGAAGTATGTGGGATAATGAAGTATGTGAAGTATGTGTGATAATGAAGTATGTGAAGTATGTGGGATAATGAAGTATGTGAAGTATGTGGGATAATGAAGTATGTGAAGTATGTGTGATAATGAAGTATGTGAAGTATGTGTGATAATGAAGTATGTGAAGTATGTGTGATAATGAAGTATGTGAAGCATGTGTGATAATGAGGTATGTGAAGTATGTGTGATAATGAAGTATGTGAAGTATGTGGGATAATGAAGTATGTGAAGTATGTGTGATAATGAAGTATGTGGGATAATGAAGTATGTGAAGTATGTGTGATAATGAAGTATGTGAAGTATGTGTAATAATGAAGTATGTGAAGTATGTGGGATAATGAAGTATGTGAAGTATGTGTGATAATGAAGTATGTGAAGTATGTGTGATAATGAAGTATGGTTAATCTGTGATGCAAACTGCTGAGTGGTCACTGTTACCTCCTCTCCAAGGCCCTCTGTGGCTAAGAGTGCATGGGGGAGAGACAGACAGATCTTTACCAAATAAATAAAACTTTACACACACACACACACACATTTGCACGCACACACTCACACTTGCACGCACACACACACATGCACGCACACACTCACACAGTACACAAACACACTCACACGGTGCACATACACATGCTCAAACACACACACACACACACACACGTACGGGCACACCACTCTCTATTTTCATTATGAGCATTGATCAAAACACTGCCAGCAGCTCAGATTCATTTCCAGAGACAGCATTAGACAGCAGACAGTATCGCGCGGTACTGAATGAAGGCTGTGCCATCGCCGCGGTGGTGCGTGTATATCACACTGGAGGATCAGTGGCAGCTTTATTCCCTCAGCCAACAAGCCGAAGCCATTACTGCCGTGACCGTAAACTTCAGGCCAATAAACGACAGCACGATTCACACAAAACACCTCACCAGCCCTGAAATGCGTCCCGCACTCGTTTCCATGCAATGAGGAGACCTGACTTTTCATTATAATAAATAAAGATTAGGGGACCAGTGCACAAAAGATGGCACATATAACAATGTGTCTTTATCAATGGAATCAGCAGAAATGTTGATCTTTGTGTTGAAGCAGACACCTTTTGCACACTAGCAAATTTGGTCTTTACACCATTCTCTCTTTCTCTCTTTCTCTCTTTCTCTCTAACTCTCTCTTTAAAAAATTCCCTTTTCTGCTTTACTCCTCAGCGCACTGCACCTGCAGTGAAGAGTTTTTTGTGATGGTGTTCACTGTGATAGTTCTGAGCCAAGCATGTCAGGCCCCCTCATTGCAAACACAGCCAGATAGCGATTAGCATGGTTTTACGTGGTCTACGTTTACACGCACACCAATACTCCAGTTATTGGGAGCAATCAGCTTATGCCAGCATTTACATTACTGCATACGCATGAATATAAGTAATGCGATTACTCCAATAGCCACTTTGACATAATTCCTTCCATAATCGGCATACCGGGCAGCCATGCTTGTTTTCATCCGGGATCTTCGACTGGTTTCACACGTAGTTTCAATCGGAGTAAAAGATGAGAGTATTAGTGTGCGTGTAAAAGCACCCACTGACACCGCAGTCACAGAGAGTAGAGGACGACAGGCTCTCGTTCCCTCTCTCTGAGATCCCGGCACGCGTGGGCGTGTCACGGTCTCGCCCGAGATTACCCGCGCCCGCGGACTGCAGCAGCCGCGTCAGGTGCTCGTTGCCGACGGTAACGCTGTAGTGGGCGGCGCTGTGTCCCAGGGAGTCAGTCAGGCGGGCGTCAGCCCCGCCCCTTAGCAACACCTCCACCGTCTCCACACTGTCGCTCTCACAGGCCAGCATCAGGGCGGTCCTGGGACACACACAAGCACACCAGCGCTCAATAAACTACAAAATACTTACAACACTAAATAATGAACTACAATCAAGATGGTGGAGGCAAAGATCTACTTTGCAAAAACGTTTCTCTGAGGACGTCACTGTGTGCCCAGGGGCATTGTTATGCTGGTGCTGTTCTTATTGTCACTATACTGATATTGATATTGTCTATAGAATCTGCCCCTGTAGGCCCCAGAGTGAGGGTGTGTGGGGCAGAGGGGCAGATACCTGCTGTTACGTACCTGCCCTGATTGTCCTGTAGATTGGGGTTGGCGCCACGGTCCAGCAGGAAGGCACATAGCTCTACCCGGCTCATCTGGGCAGCCAGGAGCAGAGGGGTCGAGCCGTCCTGGGACAGAGAAGTTTCTTTATTATCATTCACCGACATTATGATGATGGTGATCATTATTAGTATCATCATCATCATCACTGTCATCATCATCATCCTCATCAGTGTCATAATCAGTGTCATCACCACCAACTTCATCATCATCACCATCATCATCACCACTACCACCCTCATCATCACCATCATCACCACTACCGCCCTCATCATCACCATCATCACCATGCCACCATCATCACCACCATTCTCATCATTATCAGCAGCAGCAGAAACAGCAGTGCCTTCCACACATTATTTATCACAGAATTCACGCAAAATGTCTCCTTATTTCTCCTGGGCTTACAGTCAGGCTACATGCTCCCTTTGAAGCAAAGCAACATGTAATCAAATTAACAGAATCATTAAAAATGTCCTGAGACTTGTGCTGACATGAAAAAAACATTCAAGGTACATTAACTAATATGGTAATGAGAAGGTTCCTATAAGGTTTCTAGTCATGCCAGAGGCAATAGAGGGTATGAATTTCAAAGCTACCCAATTAGTCAGCAGCTCCCTCAATGCATAATGGATTAAGATGCACTGATGAAAAAAAAACTAATGCTTTTAGGTGAAATACCACTTAAATTGAAACAGCGGATATCAGTGGATATTGCAATCAATCATTTATAATGATACAAAAATCAATACCGCACACACCATTACTTCTTCCACATTCCGTAAGTGAAAAAACAAACAGAACGGTGCATATCATTTTTTGGTAGGATTTTCTTAGATACGTCCAAAAGACACGGCTTCCCTGCAATCAGATCTAATAGCAGAAGAGCTTCACAGCTGTGTGCTGCGATGTCACACTGCATTTGTATACACATGGCCGTGGGAGTTAGGTGTGAACATCCTGGAGAGATTCTGCTGAATGTGCAGCGAGAATGAGCTGTTGCTGCATTCTCTCACCAAGCACTTCCTCTCCACTTCTATTGAAAGAAGAATTTTTTTTCCTGAATATTGATCACAAAATAGATCTGTCCTTTCAAAACGGTTAATAATCCGTAGGGATTTTACTGGCGTCTGAAGGGTTCAGGTTTTGACTGACGCGTTAGACCCAGGTCTGAGCACGATACTGCTGTTTAACGACCAGCTGCAACGCGCCTCTCTGAGTGTTGCGAGCCGTGATTGGGCGGGCCGCAGGTAGGTACAGCCCCCTCCGTGTGCTGCAACAGTGCACTAACTCACCCCATCCTGAGCATCCAGGCAGGCCTTGAAAGTCCCATAGAGTCTCCGTGCTGCCCAGACACCCACTCACCGCTAAGCATATGGGGGGATGGGGGGGGGGGGGGGTGGCAGAGAGAGAACAGCCCTGCGGTATTAACCCTTTGAAGAGTAGGTTAACATAGAACGTTTTTTTTTTTTCAAAATTCCAAGTCCTATAGGTTCTAGAACTATAGGTTCTAGGGGGCGACATAGCTCAGGAGGTAAGACCGATTGTCTGGCAGTCGGAGGGTTGCCGGTTCAAACCCCGCCCTGGGCGTGTCGAAGTGTCCTTGAGCAAGACACCTCACCCCTCACTGCTCTGGCGAATGAGAGGCATCAATTGTAAAGCGCTTTGGATAAAAGCGCTATATAAATGCAGTCCATTTAACTCCACTGCATCCAGGCACCAGGACTGATTGTCACATCAGCATTAGAATGTTCAGTCACCAGTACTGATTGTTACATCAGCATTAGAATGTTCCGCTGAGAACATTCTAATCACATACTTGTGACCTCACAGCTTAAAGGTTTCATGCAGCGTTCACGAAGGTCTCCAGGGCTCTGAGGACACTTCATAGGCCTATGCCCTGTACTGCAGTGCATCTCACTTCGCTAATGAGAGGCTGGTTTTACCTGCATGATGAAGGGCGTCCTTCCGAAGCTGTCCGTAGAATCTACAGGTAAACTCTCCTGTGGGGTCCAGAAGCAGAGAAGTCTTAGCCAGCACAAAGACACCGTAGCACCTACTCAGCAGTACCACGCCTATGCCTCCAAGGGAAGGCATGTTAATTTGATTTAGACCCGGAATATCTCTGACACACATATTTTCCACCTCTCTTATCCTCCCGTGTATTTTCCATCTCTCCTCTCTTTCATCCCATTCTGCTCTCCGTCTCTCTCTCGCAGAAACTGCTACATCAGTCCTCCGTCGCCGTGGCGATGTACGTCAGGGTGACGTACGTTAGTGAGAGAGGCGTTGGGGGGCGAACACTGACCTGCAGCAGCCTCTTCACACACTCAGCATGGCCGTTCTTCGCTGCCAGGTGAAGGGCATTGAAGCCTTTGGGAGTAAAGGGGGGAGAGAGAGAGGGGGGGGAGAGAGAGGGGGGTAAGGAAAGAGATGGGGGTGAGAGAGAGAGAGGGAGAGGGGAAGAGGGAGATAGAGGGGGTGAGAGAGAGAGAGGGGGGGGGGGAGAGGGAGAGAGAGGGGGAGAGGGAGAGGGGGGGGGGAAGAGAGGAGGGGAGAGAGAGAAAGAGAGAAATCAGTAAGAATCTAAAGAAACCATAAAGTTATATAAAGCCATAAAGCCATAAAGAAAGACTGGCAAGAGAATTAATATGGTGGAGTGTATAATCCTGTCTGTCCCATACGACGCAGTTTTTACAGCCTTGTTCGTCCTATAAAGTGGAATGTGCTCTTTCCTGTTCTTCCTCATTTACACTGTAACATGCACAGCCCCTGTATGCCTGCCTGCCTAACGGTCTGCCCGTCTCTGGATAGGATAACACCACGGCCAATCGGTGCGCGCAAGCGATGGCGGTTCTCGGCGGCCGTACCGCTGACCTGTGCCGTCGGTGGAGCTGACGTCCACCCCGTGCGACAAGATGGCCTCCAGGCAGTCCACGCGACCCCGCGTCGCGCACACGTGGAACCTGAGGGGAGAGGGAGTGGACGGTTACAGCAACGAACATGTCCTGAATACTCGTGAGAGCAGAACTCATCCTGGCCTAAGCACCTTCCATCTGAGTTAAGGTTAAAATAAGACAATGCTAATTTAATGCAATGCTAAGTTAAAATGGATTTTTAACCCTATCTCCTCTCATTTTATATCTGCTATGTCCACCTAAGCTGTTACACAGTATTATATGTACTGTAATGTCCATTGCAGATTCGGCCTGGAAGACTCCGTCCCAACGGGATAAAAAAGTATTGTGTATCGTATCGTATTGTATCGTATTCCACTCATTAGCATAAGGAGTTACATTACATCACATTTATTTAGCAGATGCATTTATCCAAAGCGACGTACAGAAGTGCATACCAAAGGTCATTGGAACAACTACAGAACACAGGTTCGATAAGGTACAATACTCATTTTTTTTTACAGTTATTCATAGCCAAGGACAAAAAAGTCCAGTTCACACAGTGAACATTATTCTGACCGAACCTGTGCTACGTCAAACTAGTGGGCAGTACAAGCTACAACATCAGGACGACGATACAAAGTACAATAAGTGCTGGAACTGAGGTGCATGTAACACGAGTGGCATGAAAGAGGGGGATTAAGTGAGATGATCCGCAGAGTGGTGGCGGTTAGTTAGTCCGGGTGCAGTCTGAAGAGAAGCGTTGCCTCTGCAGTACGCACGCAGACTTTCCGTCAGCGTCGAGCTTGGAGGGGCAGAGGCCCTTCTTGACCAGCAGGGCGGTGACCTTGTCGGGTTCGTTCTGCTCCACGGCCTGCAGCAGCCGCTCGTCGCTCTTGTTCCAGTCCTGGCTCTGAGAGGGGCAGAGCGGGGCACAGAGGGGCAGAGAGGGGCAGAGAGGGGCAGAGCGGGGCACAGAGGGGCAGAGAGGGGTAGAGAGGGGCAGAGAGGGGTAGAGAGGGGTAGAGAGGGGTAGAGAGGGGCACAGAGGGGTAGAGAGGGGCAGAGAGGGGCAGACAGGGGCAGAGAGGGGCAGAGAGGGGTAGAGAGGGGCAGAGAGGGGCAGAGAGGGGCAGAGAGGGGTAGAGAGGGGTAGAGAGGGGCAGAGAGGGGCAGAGAGGGGCAGAGAGGGGCAGAGAGGGGCAGAGAGGGGCAGAAAGGGGCAAAGAGAGGCGGATCAGAACCCCAACCGGACCCGGAACCACAGCCAGTTTCCCTACCACACAAATCAAATCAAATTAAATCAATTCAAATCAAATCAAAATCAAATCAAATCAAATCAAATCAAATCAAATCAAATCAAATCAAATCAAATCAAATCAGAACCCAACTGGACCCAGAACCACAACCTCAGCACGTTTTCCCTACCACACAATCAAATCAAATCAATTTTATTTGTTGCCTTTTACAGAGGACTGTCGCAAAGACACTTCACAGAGAAACAGAAGGAAAACTGGGCAAAAACCAGGCCTGAACCCCCAAGCGAGGTAATAAAAAAACTCCCCAGTGAGGAGAAAAGCATTCAAACAGTGGCAAGAAAAAACTCCCCACAAACAGGCACAGGTTAAACGAACCGTTGCCTTGAAACCATTGAGCAACGCAACTTAAAAGTTACAGGTGAAAGAAATTGGTCATCAGTACCACTCTCAAAAGTAGAGACTCGAACAGAAGAAAGAACAATATGAAGAAGGCTTACTAGACAAACATGTTAGCAGGCATCTCTTCTAAAATATACTTTTGAAAGTAAAGTTTTGAAAAAAGGCTTTTGTAGGACTGAGACCCTATTTTAGAGATTTGCCTCTTTCTTTCATTCCTAAGACTGATCAAGCTACAATTTCTTGTAAACAAAAATGTTAAATGAGGGATCCATACAATATCAGATTGAAAGGAAAAATTCTCTTTTTTCTCTCTCAGATTCTAATTTTAGATGTGAAATCTCAGAGGCCCACTGAGAGAGTTCCTGTGGCTTTTCTTCTTCTGTGGTGTGCCACTGGCGCGGCAGTGACCCCCACATGTCCGGAGGAGGTACGTACCGGAAATGCGCTGAGACAAGGGCAGAAGCGCTTCATCAGGTTCAACAGAAGCTGAGGATCCATAGAGCTGAGAGAGCAGGTCACACACCCTGCTCCTGCACTGACCTACACACTGATACCCTACCCACTCACACACACACACACACACACACACACACACACACCCTGCTGCTGCACTGACCTACACACTGGTCCCCCTACCCACTCACACACACACACACACTCTGCTGCTGCACGGATACCCTTACCCACTCAGACACACACACACACCCTGCTGCTGCACTGACCTACACACTGGTCCCCCTGCCCAGTCACACACACACACTCATAGACACACACACACACACACACACACCCCACCGCTGCACTAACCCACACACTGATGCACTTACCTACTCACACACACATTCACACTCATGCACACACACACACACACTCATACACACACTCACTCATGCACACACACCCTGCCGCTGCCCTGACCCACACACTGATATCCTTACTCACTGACACACACACACACACACACACACACACACTCAGAGCTCCACTGTCTAGACCAAATTACTCTACAGGCACCACACTTTCCCCTGAATCACTGAGACAGAAAGGTACCTGATACACTGATAAATTACTGACACACACACAGGCACCACAGACCCCAAACTGAATCACTGACACAGACACCGTACACATTCATTCACAAAAAGACTTGGACACCACACCCACATGGACATGCGGAGCCTAAATTCAGAGCAAATGAAACAAAGAAATGTCCACCTACACCCAGGCCACACAGCAAGAGGATCAATGGTCTGAGTCTAACATGTGCAGAATGAATCACCACACCCCTATCCAGACCAATGAATCTGAGCCTTACATGCAGGATGAATCACCACACCCCTCTCCAGACCAATGAATCTGAGTCTTACATGCAGAATGAATCACCACACCCCTATCCAGACCAATGAATCTGAGTCTAACATGCAGAATGAATCATCACACCCCTATCCAGACCAATGAATCTGAGCCTTACATGCAGGAGAATGAATCACACCACTCTCCCCAATTATCTGAGTCTAACATGCAGAATGAATCATCACACCCCTATCCAGACCAATGAATCTGAGTCTTACATGCAGAATGAATCACCACACCCCTTTCCAGACAAACTCACACGAGATGGAGAGAGAAGGTCAGTCAAGGCCCACAGTCACACTCATGAGTTGCGTTTCAGGCAGAATCGAAACAAAATGACCTCACCTTGCGATTAACCCGTGACAGAGTAAGATGTCCATACACACACATGCACACACACACACACACACACACACACCCTCCTCTGACTCTCAGTCTGACAACAGTGTCGCTCTCCAAACCCAACTCCCTCCCTGTCTGGTACTGCTGGTCACGGCGATATTCTCACACTGCAGTCCGTAGGCTACCTGGAACAAACTGTATAATCACTCTCACTCTCTCTCCCTCTCTGTCTCTCTCTCTCTCCCTCTCTCCTCTCTCTTTTCTCTCTCTCTCTCCCTCCCTGAGTGTCCTTCTTTTCCACACTCTAACCTAATAATGTCTTCACCCCCCTATTCTTCTCTCTCCCCCCTATCTCTCTTCTTCTTCTTCTTCTCTCTCTCTCTCTCTCTCTCTCTGCCCCACCTTTTTTGCACATTTTTTTCCGTCCCGGCTGTCCTATCTGGGCTGGGCTCCCTGGAACCATTTGCATGGGGGATGAAAGCTCAGCAAAACAGAGCAGGGACAGGGATCTGGCTGCTGGCACCGGGGCAGAGGGGACGAAGCTAAAGTCCCCCAGACTCTTTGATTATTCTGTCTGGCCAGGGGGGGTCATGTGACTTTACCACACCTGAGATGCGTATAGAGTATTTGTGTGTTTGTGTGTTTATGTGTGTGTATGAGTGTGTGTGAGCGTGTCTGTGTGTATATGCGTGTGTGTGTGTGTGCGTTTGTGCTTGTGTGTGTGTATTTGTGCGTGTGTGTGTGTGTGTGTGTGTTTGAAGTTAAGAGTGCAGGTGTGAAAACTTTTTAGATCATTTAATCACTCCCATCCCATTGGTTGCTTCATGGACACCCCCAGTCAAACGCTGTGACCTCTCTACACACCCCTCTTTTGCTGAGAAGGGAAGCAAACAGCCGCGGCTGAGTGAAAAGATGACGTCATTAAGCCCGAATGAGACCAAAGTCACTATGCAGAAGTGTGACAGATTCCCTGCATTGCATATCACTTCTGCAGGATTGTGATTGAGCAAAAAGCACCAGCAACTGCCGTTTCAACTTCTCAACAACACATGGTTAGTGATACGAGTCAAACAAAAAACGAAATGTATCGCCGTTGCTAAGGCCACAGAACTGCGGAGTGCCCCTAAAACATTACAGCTTGTGTGTGTGTGTGTGTGTGTGTGTGTAGTATCCCCCCAGAAATGCAACTGAAGGGCAGTCACCTTCCCTTGAGCATCGACACCATGTGACTGGGTAATTATAGGTAATCTATAGCTGAAGTGGAGGGACCCTGATGGGAGGACGAACAATGAATAAGAGTAAAAATTCAGATAGGGAAGGGATGGATGGGGGGGGGGGGGTGGGCGGCTGAGAAAAGTGACCCAACCTGCAGTGTACTGCACAACTGTGCCTCTCTCTCCCTCTCCTTCCCTCTTCCTCCCCTTCTCTCTCTGTCTATCTATTTGTCTCATTCTCTCTCTCACACATACACACACACATGCACACATGCGCACACACACATACACATATACATACACGCGCGCACACATACACACACACTTACACACATGCGCGCACACACACACAAACTCACCCACACACACACACACACACACACACACACACCTGTCATGCTGTCAGAATATGATTAATGACAGTACGCCTCCTAACTATCCCAGCTATACCTCAGCAGGCGGACGGGCCCAGAGGAGCCCACAAAAACAGGTCACCCCACAGAGGAACAGCCTTTCTCTTTCTCTCGAGCTATTTGTACGGTGAAGACGCGGCTCCTATTGCAAAGACACTGGGATCCATCCAAGCTGGTACCAGTCATTTCAGCAGTTACAAATTTGCCATTGAATAATCAAAAACAATTCAGCGAGACATTAATTAGACATTTAAAAATGATTTAAAAATTCAGCAATCTTTTCCCACTTTTAATCTTACGTCAGTATGAAAGAACATTGAAATAAACATGTATGTGATTTTTGGAAGAGCACACTAAGATAAGTTTGTGTGTGTGTGAGTGTGAGAGTGTGTGTGTGTGTGTGTCTGTAAGTGTATGTGTCTGTGTGTGTGTGTATACGTGAGTGTGTGTGCATGGGTGTGTGTATGCGTGAGTGTGTGGTGTGTGTGTGCGTGCATGTGCACGTGTGTGTACGAGTGAGTGTGTGTGTATGCGTGTGCACGCATGTGTGTGTAAGTGTGTGTGTGTGTGTTAGTGTGTCTGTGCGTGTGTGTGTGTAGGCGTATGTGTCTGTGTGTGTTTATTTGTGAGTGTGTGTGCGCGTGCATGTGTGTGTGTGTGTGTGTGTGTGTGTGTGAGTGTTTGTGTGCGCGCGTGTGTGTGTGTGTGTGTGTGTGTGTGTGTGAATAATTCAGCACCGGTAGAGGGCTCTAGTTACAGCAGCAGTCCACAGGCCTAGCTGGGGGCCTGCTCCCCAGCTGCTCAGATACACTGACACCCAAACTGCTACCCCCCACTGAGAAATAACTATTAAAACACACAAGGACTTCACAATCTGAAAGCCCAGCAAAATAGAGTTGCTGTTCACAAATCATGATTTATAGGTATTTATAAAAATATCAACAAATTCTGCCATCGTTAAAATAAGGTAGCCTACATTTTAAAATTCTCAAGTACACTAATGCCACTTATTAATGGAATTCACAGTCATGTATTTATGTGTTTTGTAGGGCTATTTCAGTTCTTACTTCACTCTTTTTAAACTTCGCCTTCAGACTCTTCATGACCTCGCCTTACAGTGGGATGGCTCTCAACTCTGAATCTGTGAAAAAGTACACATTAAAATCTTCTAAAATTTTTCAAGTTTATCATTTCAAAAATATTTTCCAGTGTTTTAAAAGGGCAGTACATTTTGAAGTGCCACAATAAAGCAATAAACTAGAAATGTATAAATATCAAATATCTTATGAATTAAGACATTATATAGTCCTACATATTTAATTCCTTGAATATATTGAACACATCAGGTTTTCCTTAGAACTTAATTTTTATTTTGCTGGTTTAAGAAAACTAACATCTATTACATGTGATGACACCATTATCTCTTTCTTTGAAAATTAACATTTTTGAGTCCCTGAGGAGTTGGAAAGAACTTTAAACTTTAAAATTATTATTATTATTATTATTATTATTATTATTATTATTATTATTATTATTATTATTATTATTATTATTCTTTTCAAGTCTAACGTCACGACACTTTGAAGGATGACAATAGTTTACCATATTCTAATTACATTTCATGTACAAAAGTAACAAACTTGTAACAATCGTTAAAGGACGTAAATGATAATCTACAGGTTTATCTTTACCGTTTCTTTGTGGGGATGCCGGGTCTGTCCCAAGTGCTGTTCCCTGCACCAAAACTCGAGCCCGTTGGACTCACCTGGAACCTTATTCCATATTCCACCAATCATCTTGCAGGAAGGGGCCGGACTTAGATTCGAGCAATAGGTCTGACTACTCAACTTATTCAAGTAGGCCAGTAGGCTAATACTATGCCCACATAAAATCTGAAAAGTTATTTTCTAACGTTTTATCACGCAAAAACTACCATTTTGCTTTGGATTCATCTCAATACAAAATATGCGGATGCTAAGTACACCAAACGAAATAAACGCCATCGGTAATTTATGCGAACAAGAGCAATTTCATAGGGCGTTAAAAACCATCGCCATCCAATGACCAGAAAAACCCGTCCTTGTCCAATGAGAATGACCAAAACACCTCACAATGGGGCGGGAGTACTTTGACAGTATTTTGTCACCGGAAGTAGGTGAAAGTGTCGTCTTGACAACGTTAAAAAACGATTGATGGGAGTATTTAGGACGGCATCGAGCAACAGGGAATTAATGGTACTGTAATGCTATGCAAGTGTGGACAATCATTGGAAGAATTTAGCCCGCTCGCTGGTCGTGTTTAAAATTTGAAGTCATGTCAACAAGGAGGTTTTAAACGTAAGGTTCAAATTTTTCTAAACGAATGTTTCTCCAAATTAGCTAGGCAGTAGTAATAATGGTATATTCAGAACCAATGCTAGCAGCTTGGCAGACGGATGGATGCACGATCACATCCATTAAACGGAAGTGTAAATGGCCGGCTAATCTTTAGCTGTTGTTATACAGCTGATTAATTGCGACCATACAGCAATAATACTGCTCTGTTTATCTAGTTCATCTAAGGTGGTTTTCGACCACCTTACGCCTGTTAATAGGATTTTGGACATTCAGACCGTTGCAGGTTGCTCAAGCATTTTTAAAGCTATATTTTCCCCCCTTGTATACAGAACTAAGGTATCTTGGTATCTGTGTGTTATGCGACTTCTGTGAATTTGATTATGTATTGTATTCTGTATTCCAGTTTCATGGAAACGTAGTATGTACGGCTGCGATGGCCGAGTGGTTAAGGCGTTGGACTTGAAATCCAATGGGGTCTCCCCGCGCAGGTTCGAACCCTGCTCGCAGCGTCATTTAACCTCACCTTTCCTTACTATTACATCCGAAATACTATAACAATGGAAAATGAAATGTGTTTGAAAAATCCTTTAGGACGTAACCATTGTCTGTCTGTACTAAGCACTTTGTTAAAGCAATGTATGCTGTATTTGCTACAGTGACCTGCTTAAATGGATTATTAACATTTTGATTTCTACCAGACCTTAACATTTCAAACTTTGATGACTTTGGTTCAAATTCCTTGCATCCGACATCCTCCTGATTCAGCAAATTAGGTTGCAAGTTTGTCTCCGATTCAAATATAAAACAGTGGTTATTTCAAGGATCATACGTAAGTCTTTCAGGGTGTAAAGCAGGCATGATAATCACTATAACCACTCTTCTTACAAACAGTTTTTATCAGTGTCAAGGCAAAGTACCAAGTCATTGAAATTATGGGAATTAATTTGTTTATTCGGGTTTCCTAAATGGCCATCGTGTGGTGCTGTGATGGCCGAGAGGTTAAGGCGTTGGACTCGAAATCCAATGGGGTTTCCCCGCGCAGGTTCGAACCCTGCTCGCAGCGTAGCAGTTTTAGCCTTTGAGAGGATTGTGCCTACGACTTTCTGCATGTAAAACAATTACGCTAAACGCTACACTATATAGAAGTGCTGATGGCTGAACGTTCAAAGTGCGTAAACCCTGAACTCAACAGGCCCAACTTTAAAAGCAGTGCACCCCCTCCGTACTCATGCAAACACCCAGGGTGTGGTCGGGTCCGGGTTTTATCCTTTCTTCTGGACGTTACCTTCCCTTGCTTCAAACGGGGGGGCATTCCCCAAACGGCCGGATAAAATATGTCAGCCACGACAAGTGCCGTCCGGTTCCAAGTTATGAATTACATTCCCTCACTCCCTCGCTTTTCTCCTTCCTCCTGAACAGAGGTGTGAGATGTAAGCTTCCAGCAAGAAGGGAATCCCACAATGCAGTGCTGCACAAGCAGAAGAGAGGACAGGGCCATTAATGTCCGTGTCTGCTCGTTCCTCACCTGTCCTCCCTCGCCGAGCACCTGCTGCAGTGGGTTCCCTCGGTGCGCATCACAAATTTCATCACAGCACGGCTCACTCGGGGAAGGAGAAGGGAAGGGAATGTGTTAACGTGGATCCGAATGCAACGCCAGTCTCAAACGCACTCTCTGGAGCTTGACATTCCTTTGTCTCCATCTTCCTCGACCCCTCTGCAGGTGGTGAGGACAAACCCGCTGGTGGAGACCGAAGAAGAGGAGCTTTGGGGACGTCGACGTTCATACACAGTGAGTACTTCTGTGTGAGAAATGAGCCTGGGAAACACAAATCAAACCCGACAGAGCCCAGTCCAGCCAATCAGGTGAGCCCTCGTTGGAGTTAACATTCGTAGATAAATCATTTACTTGAATTAAGTCCAACACCCTCTTTACCCTGTCACAAAATCATCAGTACATTCATGATAGGAACACATTTTAATAATATCAAATCAGGAAATAATTTATTCCCAAAGCCTAGAAATGGTACGTAGCAGAATATTCTAATGGCAAGCTAAACTCTGCAGTACAGCCAAAAAGCCACGAGGGGGCAGCACATACCACCTCACTGAGTACCATGCAGGTCAAGCCCTGGAGGCCTGCAATCCAGTGGTTTTTCCACCTATTTTAAACCGCTAAAACTCTCCAACTAAGTTTCATTATGCATTAAATTTTCTTGTAATGTACACAGATAGGTTATCAAAACAGCCTTAATAACAATAACTTTACCAACCTAATGTGTCAAATCATTTATCCAGTCATAATCAGCAGTCATCACCATGATTTTTTCAAAGGCTAAATTATCTCTGCTTGCCGTGACAGTGTTTTAATGTTTTCAGTTTACCCATAATGTTATTCTTCCGAGAGACAGTTAATAACTTTTATGAGAATAGATGAGCCGTTTTTACTTAAGCAGCCATCTGCTGCCTTGTAGAAGTTGGCATTTTAAAGGCCACTACCTCCCCCGACGTGAAACTGCTGTCTGTCAGTCAGACAACCGCAGACACAAAGAGGCTCACCGCTCAGCCTTCTGGGAGCCTACAGTAACAGCCGTGTCCCCGATTCAGAGAGAAACACACCTCTAATAGTTCTTTTCAAGCCTTCAGGCTTTGTGCGTAGGTCACAGGGTGGTAGAGAACAGACTAGCGCGGACTATTGAAAGTGCTTGTTCGCTAGGACCCTGTTTCGCTTTTAAGCAGCTACCACGTTTGAAGTGAGCATTGAGTATTTGCTGGCCTAAGCGCGACAATAAAATATCCTTGAAGCAAAGGAAGAGACTGGATTATTCACAATTATATTTATAGGCACGGGTGATTCAGGTGTACAGAAATGGTGTGTTGTCATCTCTTGAGAGAGAGAGAGAGAGAGAGAGAGATCGGCAAAAAAATTATAAAAATATAAATCTATAAAGAATGCACATCATGGGTGTGTGGCTAGCTCAGAGCTTACACTTTATTTTTAATTCAGTTTTTCTGCAATAGGATGTTAAAACAGTTATGTTATTTCAAGGATCATATGTAGGTCTTTCCACGTGTAAAGCAGACATGATAATCACTACAACCACTGTGCTTACAAAAAAAATGTTATCAGTGTCATAAGGCAAAGTGCTGAGTCACTGAAATCATGTGGCTGATGGGAATTAATTTGTTTATTCGGGTTTCCTAAATGGCCATCGTGTGGTGCTGTGATGGCCGAGAGGTTAAGGCGTTGGACTCGAAATCCAATGGGGTTTCCCCGCGCAGGTTCGAACCCTGCTCGCAGCGTTGCAGTTTTAGCCTTTGTAGGATTTCTGTTGCGTACGAAATATTCCCCCTGTGTTTTCAGAGAGGATTGATCCTGCGACTTTCTGCGTGTAAAACAATCATCCTAAACACGACACAATACAGATTATGTATGAAGTGCTTGACCATGAACTCGACAGGCCCACTTTAAAAGCAGTGCCTCCAGCACTCCATACTCCAGGCTCATTTAAGAACTACAATTACCAGGTGTATTTTATAACCCTGTGCACGAAATGGTGAAGGATCATTAAATGAGCAAAGATAGGGAGGTTTTACGTAAAAAAACAAGCTCGGGGTACGGTATTGTGACCACTGTCAGATACCTTCCTTTTTTTTTTTTTTTGTTTCATATTTTTTCTAAGGCCGGAAAACCAGCTGTTGGTAAACCAGCCTTTTTGTTCCACCCCTCTCTCTCTCTCTCTCTCTCTCTCTCTCTCTCTCTCTCTCCTGTACTGCTTTTGTTCATCTGCTTCACTGTCCCCAGTGTCGTGAATCGCTGTTGTGTCCCCTGTCTAATGGGGGGGGGGGGGGGGGGGGGGGTAGTGAGGAGGGGAGAGAGGTAAGGGGGATGATGAGGAGGGGTGGGTGGGTGGGTGGGGGGGGGGGCTGAAATGACTTCATCCCCCCTCCCTTATCCCCCAGGAGGCAGGGGAAGAGTGAGATCACAGCTCTTTTAAAGAGGTATTTATGGCGGTTTTATTGCTTTGGACAGTATCATCGGCGCTATCGCCGAATCCAATTTTCTTTTTAACAACCTGCGTCCAGGAAAAAAAAAAAAGGGCCATCTGCGAACACGGGAAGCACGTTCTACCTACCAGATAAATCTGCAATCTCACCAACAGGAGGGATGTTCTTCAGCTCGAGTCTTTCCGCACCTGCGTGTGTGTGTAACGTGTATGTGTGTGTGTGTGTATGTGTGTGTGCATGTGTGTGTGTGTATATGTGTATGCGTGTACGTGTGTGCATGTGTGTGTGTGTGTGTGCGTCTGTGTGTGTCTGTGCACGTGTGTATGTGTGTGCATGTGTGTGTTTGTGTGCACGTGTGTGTTTACGTGTGTGTGTATGTGTATGTGTGTACGTACGTGTGTGCATGTGTCTGTGTGTGTGTGTGTACGTGTGTGCATGTGTCTGTGCACGTGTGTGTGTGTGTACGTGTGTGTGTGTGTGTGTGTGTGTGGGTGTGTGTGTGTGTGTGTGGGTGTGTGTGTGTACATGTGTGTGTGTGTGTGGGTATGTGTGTACGTACGTGTGTGTGTGTGTGTGTGTGTGTGTGTGTGTGTGTGTGTGTGTGTGTGTGTGTGTGTGTGTGTGTGTGTACGTGTGTGTGTGTGTGTGTGTGTGTGTGTATGTACGTGTGTGCATGCGTGTGTGTGTGTGTGTGTGTGTGTGTGTGTGTGTGTGTACGTGTGTGTGTGTGTGTGTGTGTGTGTGTGTGTGTGTGTGTGTGTGTGTGTGTGTGTGTGTGCATGCACGTGTGTGTGTATGTGTGTGTGTGTGTGTGTGTGTGTGTGTGTGTGTGCGTGTGTGTGGGTGCACACGCTTTTCTAACAGCGTGTCTCCTGACTGTACTTATTTCAGTGCACCATGCTTACTTTGTGAGACAATGTCTAAAAGCTCCAAGCACGTCAGTTTCGGTGTTTTTCACGGTCAGTGTGAGAGTGGGGACTGAATTATCTCTTCAGAGTAAACTGGCTTCTCCCTTTAGTCCCCTTTGCGAGAGACAAACCTGCTAATTACGGTATGCAAATCAGCCACCAAGAGTGGGCTGAGGAAAAAAAGAAAAAAAAAATTTTTTTTTTACAGCTAATTATGCTGCGAAGATGAAATTGAGAGCCGGATAAGCTATATATAAATCGCCTGGTGCCTGTGCTAGCAGATAAAGTAACGTGCGAATAAAGGAACAGTACTCATTATTCAGAGGGGACGAATGGCCAAATCATTTTGATTGATCAACTGTGTGCAATTTCAGCGCACACAGCATCAAACAGACAAAGGACTGCACGTTGGACGTCCATAAATGTCTGTGCTTGAATGTGTGTGTGTGTGTGTGTGTGTGTGTGTATGTGTGAGTGTATGTGTGTGTGTGTGTGTGTGTGAGTGTGTATGCATTATATCGGGCATTATGTAGCAATAACACATACCACTTGTAATTGCGCACTGTGGTCATTGGGTTACATGTATGTGTGATTTTTGGATGGATGTAACACCTCAACTTCAAATCTCTGAGCCAAAAAGGCTGTAGGAAAGCCATTGGCTCACCATTCTCTTTACATTTCAGAGCAGTGTAGTGCCGGGGAAAGGGGTTTCGTAGCCGATTTAAATGCCTATTTTCTTAATTAAATTGTCTGTAAGCAAACAGATATACAGGTGAACGGAGGGAAAGGGTCAAACTTAGGGTCCTGGCCGCGTTATTCAAACTTGGGCCCGCGCCAGTGTCAGAAGGAATTAAATGTCGGCTAACCAGAAAATGGGATAAACCATTGGGAATTCGAGCGCTGCCCCTCCCCTTTAAGCGGGGTTGTCTCTCTCGTACTCGCGCTCGCTCGCAGTCTGTGGCAATCATTCGTTTGCTGGCGGAACTCTGAACTAGGCTAAACAGTCCAGGAGCGTATTTTTTTTCTTCTTCTTTTCTCTCTAAATGCGCTCCAGAAAGAAAACTAAAATGACCGACCAATTTCTAAATATTTTAAGTTTTTCATTCAAAACACAAGAATGAAGGATTAGAAGACCGGAGTGCCTGTATAGGATTAAAAAGAAGGTTCATCACAGAGCCCACCCTACTCGCTGTCATTAATCCTGGATTGTTTTGGATACACTGAAGCGTGCGTATAGCTACAAACTTGCTCTAATGCCATCAAATGTGCTCGCATAGAAATGCTGGTGAAGATCCGAAGTAATTTTGCGTATGTTCGTTGTGCGTTTTGAAGTTTTAACGTCGATATGGGTGGTGATACAACTGAAATATCGCAAACAAATCAAACGGGATAGTGTAACATACTTGGTCCTGTGGGAATTTTTGTGCAGTCTTCGCAGTCACTGCATGCATTTCGCCAGTTAGTCTTTTGTGAGAGTTTATACGGAGAGAAAACTATTTTGAGGTCGAATACGTTTTACTTTCTTGGTTTAACAGCCTTGGTAAACATAGCCTGTTCTCGAGGGGTTTCTGTAATACAAGGTTAGACTACTTTTTTAAAAAGAATTTCGTGTCCCACTGAAATTGAGAAAGGATCTGAAAGTGCAACAAACTTGGGTGAAATTAGGCTACTTCAGATATTCACATTTCAGTATTTGAGTTATGTCCTCTCCATTTCGTTTTTCTAATTTGCCTTGACAAGGACTTCACGAAGAGCGGCTTGGTTAAATGCTTTTGTTACTACAAATCGTCATGAGCTTACACTATAATTGAGAAGCGTTGACCAGTCAACTTTGTGGCTCGTTACTACTGTAGAGTGGGTTATCAACCTTGTTTCGTCTTATTTGAAATCTCGCTAGTCTGGAAATAGCCTACATGCGCACGATGAGCACACGCCGATATGTCAGGTCGCGATCTTTCCTCTTAAAATGACTGACCTTCATTAAGTCTCATTTCTTCTTTGATCATAAAACGATCACCTATTTGCACTTGAAGTTCGCTGTTTTGGTAAAAAAAAAAAAAAAAATAAATTTTGTAGACTGAAACGTTTATGTGATCTCGCATCCCTCATACTCAAAGGGGGAAAAAAAGGGTCCAAGTCTTTTGACACCTGCCATAAAATAACTGCACACATGCCTAGTGTAAAAACTGTTTTCAGCTAGATATTTCACCTATGCAACTATCTTAAATGAATGTAAGCAGCCGTTATTTCGAAAATATTAAGAGTTCACTCTCTATCCGGAGTTGTTCGCAGACAAAGCCTAGACTAGCTCTGCGCTGTTATTGTTTCCCTGGAGCGGCGACCTGCAGATCAATGCCAGCTGTTGGGTTTCGCCGAGAAAGTGGCGGTTGCGCGATTCCTCAGATCTGCGCTTAAGAATGGGCGCGTGCGTTCGGCGGCTGCAGACCTGAGGATTAGGCCATTCGGTGGATTTAAGGCGAGTTGCGCTGCATTTCAAACACGGCAGCGATATTAAAATTCAAGCTTCTGTGTGCTTCATGTTCATACATTCACGGATTAGCCTACATGTCCTCTATCTCCATGCGTGAAGGCCTGCGTCAGGACAGTTCAACTGGCACTTTGACTTTGTAGGCCTAATGTCAGTTAACTGAACAGTCAGGCTCGGGCTTAGATCAGCAATAGTGATATAAAACAATCACATCTCTCCGTATTGCTTAATTTTGCACTTAGCCTGAAGACAAATGGCAAAGTGGCTGAAAGATTATCTAAGTTTCGGTGGGAAGCGCGTCCCTCCTCAACCGCCGAAGCCCGACTACACCGAGAGCGAGATCTTAAAGGCTTACCGAGTTCAGAAAAACTTGGACTTCGAGGACCCATACCAGGACTCGGAGAACCGCGCACGAAACGACTCGGGAACAGACGACCTGTCTCACCCTGCCTTCGGCTCACCACTGAAGTCCACCAGTCTGGACATGAAAGTCGTATCGCCCAAACACCGACTCATCAAGGTGGAATCGCAGGACCTGGGCCGAAGTAAAATCCTCTTGAGTTCCCTGTCTGTGGAGGAGTCGTCGGAGCCTGTGAGTTATGGCTGAGAAAATCTTATTTGCGTCCACACACAGTTCGCCTCGCTTCGTGGCTTCGGTGCAGGCCTAATGAAATTATGGTAATCGCGGTTTCATCGTCTCGCAGGATGACTTTTGTTATCTGCATGAATGTGCTTCATTGGCTTCGGCTACCTCCTTTGTAGAGTGGCGCCTGGGACCGGCCGTAATTCAATAGGCATGGCTGTTAGCATTTTTATTGTTTATGCGTTTTCACGTATTCAGTACCCTAATTGCATTTTATTATTGTTCGCTAATGAGATGTGTGTCAGAATTTATTCGTGAATGCCATTCTACACGCTTTGGTAGGCAAGTTAGTGAAGGACGTTAAAGTTAAATCTTAATTAGCCCAAATGGACGTGCACCTGTTTAACTACGGTTCGCCGTTACAACACCTTTAAGCCTACAGCTCGGGGTTTCAGCCCGCTGCGGGCGATTCCACAGGATACGTATTTTACTTTGGAAGACCGACTGGGTTCATTTAGGTGTGATGTTGCCTTTTAATTGGTTGAGAATACAGGATCATCCATCATTGAATGGGACCTCATTAAACATGAAACGTAGTCTACTAAGAGTACAGCACTTCATATATAACTTCCCGCTTTTTGCTTTTCCGTTTGCCTGGCGGCTGGCTCAACCGTCTCCGGGGAGGTGGACTGTGTTGCGGGACTGTTGAGAGGCCGGCAGGTCTGAGCTATATCTTCCTATAAATAATAGATCGCGTTTGGATTGGCTACCTGGGTGATCTTAGCGCTAGCATTTCGTAAAGGGAATGAGCGACGATGCTTCCCCCCCCACTCATGTACTCCCACGAGGCACGAGTGCAGCCCGCCAGGTCAGTGTTGTCGTAGGCAATCAGATTAGTTTGATTGTAAAACACAACCCTTTACTGGATTATTTTATAATGGGCACATCATAAGCAATTCATAAGGAATGCAAAGTCAGCACTCTTACTGTGACGTGTAAATCAATCTAATGATTTAACAGACTATATTCTGAAGGGCTGATGTTTCTTTATTAAGTTCAAGAAGCATTTAAGAACCCTTGCTTTTAATGACTGCTGACGTGCAAGCTGACCGCGCGCGTGCTCGTGCATGGTACCCAGCCAAATAACGAACACGCAGAGGGGGTTGAGGTATTCGAGCGGCGGCTTACAGGAGGAGGAACCTGGGACTGAGCAGCTGCACGGCTCGAGAGCCACAGCATGATTCAGTGCACAAATCAACACGCGCATGCATGCACATATTGCGGTAGATACCCGGCGTCTAGTCGCGTGAACACACGATTGCTTCGGTTTCGGTGGGTGTATGCAATGGAACGTAGGGAGACAGACCAAGAAGGAGTGATGGATAGCAGAGGCCAGATGTTTTTTTTGTTTTGTTTTAAAAAAAACCTATTTCAGGTAATGAAGGTGCAAGGCCACAAATGCAGCATGCATTTAGTATGTTCTTCACTGTACATTCTAATGGTGTAATAAGTCACTCCTGGTAATGAAGGCAATGGAGTTCTAGAACCCCAACATGGCATTCTGAAAACAAAGAAACATTCCAAAAAAAAAAACCTACTCTCCAAAGGGTTAATGTGGTGACTAAAGGTCTAAGACTGGGATGAGTAGTTCCTGCCAGCGTCTGCTGTTTTCTTGGTGTTTCGGCATCTAAGTGGGTACGTTAAGTCATTATGTCACAAGAGTCCCCAAGAGTCTACTTTTCCTGCCTTGCTGATTAAAGGAAAAACCACAGAAACCCAGAGGACTGGAGCTGTGTTCCATTGGTCTTGACAGGGGTTTTCCGGTTTGATCCTGGGACCCACTGTGCATGCTGGTTTTCATCCCTACCATAATAATTGCTTCCTCTGAATTTTTAAAGAGCTTGTTCATTGTTCTTATTCAGACACTCGATGTCTTTTGAAGTACGGTTTATCTTCTTAAGGTGACATTAATATCAGAAATGACAATGCGCACTCTAAAGAACAAATGAGCCAAATTCATATCCCGGGGATTTTTTTCATCAATCAAATCATCTAATGCTTCCTTTTTTCAGCAAATTATGCTGTATTGCAAATGATTGCTTTGGAAAGAGGTTCCATTTTTGAATGGATTTAAACTATAGATGGGGAGGTAAAATCAGTGGGGTCCCTAACTGCTGAAAGTGTGGTCCCCAAAACTTAACTACTTGGGGGGGGGATGAAGCGTTCATAAAAGCAAATGAGGGGGGGATTAAGTGGGGACACTTAAGGCCGCTTTAACCGATCGGAGATGGGGTAGGGCGCACCCCCCGTGGGTCCCGGGGAGCCCGTTTGAAAGCCGCCGGTCTGAGACGTTTCTGTGTCAGTGCTCAGCCGGCTCGTCATGCTACAGCAGCGCTCATTAATTTCCCAGACTGGGCTACTCTCAGAGGAATCCTGTTCTCCGGGAGCCATCGCTAAAACAACGAGTCGCTAACCTGTAATATTAAACGGGGGAGCGGATGTAGCCGGGCGCGTCTGTTTTGTTTTGTCGCCAGCCATTGTTCGGGACTTCGGTAAGTGCTTTGTTCGAACGAACGAACGGCTACAGCCTGGAAAAAAATTTGCGGCTCTTCGGGCTCGCGTCTGCGCGAGACCATATGGCGCGCTTTGTAACTGTAGGTTTGCCAGGCGACCTCCGACCTCTCCTTCGAGCGCGACCGGCGGTACCCAGAGAGCCGAAATGCAGATACGGCCGCGCCCACTCGCGTGTTACTGTATTTTTAATTTATTCATTTATTTTTTTATTTTTGTGTACGGGATAACGCGGTTCTCAATTCTCACAGATGGTCTCATTTTCTTAAAGATGCCTCGGTGTAAAATGCGAGCCAATTTCGCTCCGCCTTTGTGGAATTTCACTTTGCTTTTGTGGTGTTTCAGTCTTTTTTCCCCCCTCTTGCTGAGTATGCAAGCAGCTACATCATATTTTTACAGAGGGAAATAGAGACCCCCCCCCCCCCCCCCCACAGTGCAATTACTGTTCTCTAGATCAAAGGCTTATTACTCAACAGAACAGATATGATGAATGTTTGCATGTGGTCGCGACGGAGGCTTCAGCGGGGGTCCGAACATTGACCATATTTGTTATTGTGAGTAATAAATCATGGACTTAGGGAGAAGTAATTACCATGTGCGGACTCTTGTTTCATTATTTTCAAAAAATATTTTTTTTGTGTGTGACACACCTGCACATGCTAATGTTCTTTTGGTCTCTCTTCACAGGGGGAACTAGCTTGTCTTGTCTCCATAGGGCAGGGGTGTTCAGTCTCATCCAAAAAAGGGTCGGTGGGGTGTAGGTTTTTGTTTTGGCCCAACATTGAGACACTTGATTTTCATTATCAAGGTTTTGTTTGAAGATCATGACTAGTTAAATAGTCAAGGTCGATGTTGTAGTGCTGGGCTAAAAAACAAAAACCTGCCCTTTTCGGATATGATTGGACACCCCTGCCCTACAGAGACAAGCAAGATACTCTGTGGAGTCAGGAAAATAACCTTCTTTTCCAACAGTGTAGCATGTGAGGGAGAAAAAAAAAATAGTGGGGAAAATATGAATTTATGGAGCCCTCTATGATAGATGTGCATCTCAAAGACAGAGAACCCTTGAGCTGGACCGGGTTCCTCTATGGAGACACGGAGAACACTTTTGGAACCCTTTGGTCTGAGAGTGTATTGGCCGTGCCTGCATTCAGGGTTATGTTATTACCCGCGTTACTGGAGTGTCTCAGTTTGGTGTCGTTTTTGTTCCCCCCCCCCCCCAGGTGGTCCCGTCCGCCCCGGCGGCGGGGGACACGGACTACTCGGACCCGTTCGACGTCCAGCTGGAGGGGCGGCCCGAGGCGGAGCCCGAACCGGCGCCGCGCGAGAGCAACAGCTACATGGAGCCGTACGATGCGCAGAGGGTCATCGCGGGTGCGTAGCGCGCTCCGTGTGTGTGTCCCGCGCGCGCGTGTGTGTCCCGCGCGCCGTGTGTGTGTCCCGCGCTCCGTGTGTGTCTGTCTCTCGCTCCCGCTACGCTCCGAGCCGAGCCGAGCCGAGCCGAGCCGAGCCGAGCCGAGCCGCGCGATCCGGACGGCCTGGCCTGCGACCGCTGGAATTCCGCTCTGCTTTCCCGCTATGCTCCGCGTACGCTTGTCTCTCGCCTTGTTTAGGCTCCACGCTTCTGTGTGGCATCTTTTCGCTCTTCCTCTCTCTCCCTCGCGCTCTCTGTCTCCCTCTCCTCTCTCTCTCTCTCTCTCTCTCAATCTGACTCCTCTCTCTCGCCCTCCTTCCTCTCTCTGTCTCTGTCCCCCCTCTTTTTCTCTCTCCCTCTCCCCACTCTTTTCGCTCCTTTGTCTCTACATTTCCCTGGCACCCTCTCTCCTCTCTCTCTCCCTCTCTCTCCTCTCTCCCTGAGTCTCTGTCTGTCTCTCTTCCTCCTTCTCCCTCTCTCTCTTTCCTCTCTCTCCTTCTCTCTCTCTCTCCCCCCCTCTTCCTCTCTCTCTGTAGTATTTCACTGTGTCTGTAAAATGGCCCTTGTTTCTCAGATGCCTCGTTCCTCTGAAGAGCGGATTGCTGAGCCTCTCTCTCTCTCTCTCTCTCTCTCTCTCTCTTTCTCTCTCTCTCTCTGCCTGCAGTAATTTTTCCTCCCGGTCCTGAGGGAGAGCTGGGAGCTCCGCTGACGCTAACGCTAACGCTCGGGCGCGCGCGCGGAGTCTTCGCCCCGTGCCGCGTCTCTACCGCGTCTCTCCCGCGTCTCTCTCGGTCCGGAGGAGTTTTAACGGTCTGGCTCCGACGGACTGAGGAAGAGTCCTGTCATCCCCTCCTCGCCTCTTCAGACACGCCGGCTTGACTGAGCCTGTCAGCTCGCAGCTGAGTCACTTCAGTGTGACGGCAGGCGGGCGGGCAGCCATTAGAGACGAGGAGCCCTCGGTTTTCCGGAACAATCCGGGGGTCTGTGACAGGGCTGTGGGCAGGGCTGTCTGACTCAAACTCACCTGCCTGATGTAATCTGGATTTTATTAATTTTTTTTTTTTTTTTTTTTGCTTCAGGTCTTGGGGGTTCTTTGTACGTGTAAAGAAAAAAAAAATCAATGGAAATATGACAAATGGCTCAGGCATTATTAATCAAAGGCAGCTGGGGTGCCTTAACTTGTGGGCCTTTGTGTTGTAAATCTGCATTAACAGTGTGAGATTGGGTTTGCGAATGGGGAAATAGCGCAATATTCCTGTTCCACTTTATTCTTTCACTCTAGTCCGACGATCCCCCCCCCCGTGGGCCCTTTCTTTTAAACCCTTTTTTTTTCCGATCCCATCAGGTTAAATCCATATATAATTCAGATTGGCCCGTTTCTTCTCTGTCTCTGGTGGTTGGGTCTCATCCGTCATGCTCTGTGTGCGGCTGGTGCTGCCTGGCGCAGGCAGGTAGGGGCTGATTGTAGCTCTGCCGCGTCTCCGTCTGCATCGCTTTACATCAAAAAAGCAGCTTCACCCCCCCCCCCCCACCAGTCCCCCACCCCACCCCAGTCCCCCCCCCCCGCCTCCTTGCAACTCAGGGGCCTGTCCCCTGGGCATCCGCTGTCGCCATGGAGACGGCAAGGGCGCCCAATAGCGGAGTGTCATCTGAAGGTTAAAGGTGCTCTCTCGCTTTTTTCCCTCCCCTCCCCTCGTCTATCTCTCTCTCTCTCTCTCTCTTTCTCTCTTTCCTCTCATCTTTCTCGTTCTCTTTACTCCTTTCTCTGTTGTTTCTCAGCCCTCGCTATCTCCTCCTCTCGTTTTCTCTCCCCCCTCCTCTTTCTCTCTCCCTGTCTGTCTTTCTCTCACTCTGACACTTGCTCTGTCTCTCTCTCTCTTCTCTCTCATCATTCTCATTTCTTTGCTGCTTTCTCTGTTTCTCAGCCCTCTCTGTCTCCTCTTGTTCTCTCTCCCCCCTCCTCTTTCTCTCTCCCGATCTGTCTTTCTCTCACTCTGACACTTGCTCCCTCTCTCCCTCTGTCTCTCTCTCTCTTTCTCTCTCTCTCCCGTCTGTCTTTCTCTCACTCTCACACTTGCTCTCTCTCTCTCTCTCTCTCTCTCTCTCTCTGTCTGTCTTTCTCTCACTCTCACACTTGCTCTCTCTCTCTCCCTCTCTTGTTCTCTGCCACACGTACCCCCTTCTTCAGTGCAGGCTCTGTGTGCAGCGGTCCTGTCTGCTCTTCAGTTTACTCACGAGCGCGCGGCTCTGAGGTCGCTGATGAGAAGCGCGCGTGGCGGCGTGGCGGTAATGTAACTCTCGATTATGCGCCGGGGACCGCCATGATTGGCAGAGGGGCCGTCGGAGAGGTGATTGATTTTTTTTTTTTTTTTTTTTTTTTTTTTTTACACGTCGGAGAATCCAATTACTTCATCAGCCGCCAGACGCGCACCTCAAGGTCACATGGCCCGTTTCTGAGGCCGGCTCGCGGGAGAGAGAGAGACCGCGCGGTTAGGAAGGCCGGCCACGTTCCTTCCTCCCTCCCTCCCTCCCTCCCTCCCTCCCTCCCTCCCTCGCTCGCGCGCTCAACAAGCTGTGAATCTGATGAAGATTCGCGGAATTGGAGATGGCGGTCGGGGAGACGCGCGGTGGAATCGCGGGATTACCGGCCCGGGACCGAGGCGAGGCGATCGCGACGCCCGTGCTTCGCCGACGCGGTCGCCGCCGAGCGACGAGCCCCCGGCTCTGCACAGGGTTTTTTGTTTTTTTTTTTTTCCCGAAACGGGGCCTGCGCTGATCCACACACAAGCTGTGCAAACACAGGCAACGTCCATCCGGACCGTCTCCGTCGCCCTCCCGCAAATACTATCTGCCCCCTGTTAGCCGCCGGCGTGATCCTCGCTTCTGCCCCCTCGTTAGCTTTGGGCGGGCGCGTCCCGGCGATTTTGGGGACTTGTCGGGACAGCGTTCTTTATTTCCCGCCGCAGGGGGTGTGTGATGGTTTTCTCTCTCCCCTGTGCTTTCTCTCTGCAGAGCTGCAGCGGGGTCCCGGGGGGGTCCGGCCCAGGGGGGGGCTCCAGCTGTACGACACCCCGTACGAGGAGCGGGGGCGGGGCCGAGAGGCGGTGCTGCCCGACGACGGGCGGGAGAGCCGGCTGCCCCAGGACGACGAGCGGCCCGCCGACGAGTACGACCAGCCCTGGGAGTGGAAGAAGGAGCACATCTCCAAGGCCTTCGCAGGTACTGCTGTACACACAGATATACACACACTCACACACACACACTCACACACACACACATACACACTGATCCTCTGGAAGGAGCACATCTTCAAGGCCTTTGCAGGTACGGCCTCTGCTATATGCGCTGATATACACACACTCACACACGCACTGATATACACACACACACATACACACACTGACCCTCTGGAAGGAGCGCATCTTCAAGGCCTTTGCAGGTACGCACATACACACACACTGCTACACACACTGATACCCACACACACATACACACACACACGCACACCACCCAGACTGACCCTCTGCAAGGAGCACATCTCCAAGGCCTTCGCAGGTACAGGCTCAACTATATGAGCTGATGCACACACTGATACACACAAATACACACAAACACACACGCACACGCACGCACACGCACACCACCCAGACTGAACCTCTATACACACACACACACACACCACCTAGACTGAACCTCTATACACACACACACACACACACAGACTGTGTGACAGCCTCCCTCTCTCTGTTAGAGACAGACAGGCATTTGCAAGTGTGTGGGTATCTGTCTATATGGCCTGTTTGGTGTTTCTGTGTTTGTTTTGCATGTCTGTTTCTGTCAGTCTGTGCATGTGCGCGAGAGAATGTGACCATGTGTGTATGTCTGTGTGTTTGCCTGTCTGTCTGTCTCGCTGTTTGCATCCATATCTCTGTCTGTCTGTTTGTCTGTATGTCTGTCTGGCTGTTGGCGTTCATATTTGTCTGTGTGTCTGTCTGTGTGTCTGTCTGTATGTCCAGTCCTATGCGCAGATACACTCTCAGAGTGTTGGCAGTATATCAGTATGAGTTGAGGGGTGGGGGGGGGTTGCATTCCCTTAATTGAGCCGTGCTGGAGAGCTGTGAGTTCAGAGAGCTGCAGGAATAAATCAGCTCTCCCTCTCCCTCACCCCCCCCCTCCCCCTCCATCCCCCCCCCTCCCTCCCTCCCTCCCTCCATCCCTCCCTCCCTCCTTCACCTCCACTAAGCGAATTTCACACTCGCGCGTGCGTGACCGACCCGGCGTGGGCCGGGGGGGGGGGGCCCCGTGGCCCGAGGAGCCGGCTGAGGGCGACCGCGCCCGAATCCGAACACGCGAAGTTCCCGCCAAAACGCCCGCGCTGAAGCGTACCGCCACTCAGGAGGCGCCGTGACGCCCAGACCGAGCGGGTCCCGTGACGACCGCGTGACTGAGCCTCGGTCTCCCTTTAGATTCGCGAGAGGGAAAGGGATCGTGCTCACGGTGCGTGCTCTCGGACAGGAGCGGGTTGTCACGGGACCGCTGGAGAATTCCAGGCGGGAAACGCGGTCTACGCACGCCCGTTCAGCGTTTCGACCTCGCCGTGGTCGCGGTCCGTTCGCGGTGGATCGGACAGGACTGGTTGGGCGGGTTCGCTTTAGTGAAACGACTTTTTGCGCGTCCTCTAAAAATTCCCGGTTCCCAAACTCGGGCCTTGTTTGGCGGGAGTTACCCTGGTCCGCTCCGACCTTTCACCCCCCCGTATGGAGTACGGAGAGGCTGAAATTCGGCCGACGCGTCCCGCAGGTTTGATCTCGTGAGCGGGATAACAGAGCTCCTGCAGCCCCTCCAGAACGGGAAGGGAGAGGATGGAATTAATGACAGTTGGCGGGGGAGGGGGGGGATGGGGGGGGGGGCTGTGTCAGGGGAGGGCGGAGGGGTGTGTTTGTGCTGGGGGTGGGGGGGTGGGTGGGGTGGTAGTGGAGGGGGGGGTATCTTGGAGGGCTGCAATCAGTCACACTCTGACACCCCCTCTCCCCAGTACACGGCTGGCTGCGTCCCCCCCAGCAGTGCAAGAGCTGCCCCCCCCTGCTGATCTGACACAGACACACATGAGTTACAACGGGGGGTCGGGGGGGGGGCAGTCAGCGAGGGAGGAGGAGGGGGGGGAGTGGAGGCAGTCAGCGAGGGGGGGGGGGGGGGTTGCATCTTTCCCTGCCAACATCCCATCATTGTCGACACCCTCCGCTACCCTCCTCCGCCCCTCCCTCCACCTCCGCCCCTCCTCCTCCTCCGCCCCTCCCTCCACCTCCATCCCTCCTCCTCCTCCTCCACCCCTCCCTCCCTCTGTAAGTGCTGATCCTCCCCGGCCTCTCCGCCCCTCCGTCGGCAGAGAGGACAGACAGGGTGCGAACGTGTTAATGACTCAGAGCAGGCGATGCTTATCCGCAGGCCCTGGATCGCTTGCGACGTGTCGCCTCGTGTGGCTGCTCCTGATTGGAGTCGCCTGAAACCGTCGCCGTGGAGCCGAGCCCTTTGCGCGTCCATGTCTGTTCAGATGTTTCAGAGCCTTCTCCGCACGACCGTTTGGAGGGACTTCGCCCGCCAGCGTTTGTAATCGGCGAGAAGGCGCGTGCGAACGCGACGGTTCGGGTTCCCAGAATGCAAGTGGCCGGGCCTGGACGTGCGCGTTTGTGAACGCGTTCCAGCTGCGAGTCGATGGTCGTCGCCGCCGCCGCCGCCGCCAAGACTCGCGACGTTCAGGTCCGGCACGTTTTAATTACGCGAGCCTGGAGCTGTCGATACATATCCAACCAATCACATCGGCCGTCAGCGCTGGGGA
>CM045886.1:7692500-7697500 GCA_025169545.1 Anguilla japonica
TGCTGTGTGTGTGTGTGTTTGTATGTGTGTGTGTGTGTGTGTGCGTGCTGCTGCTGTGTGTGTGTGTTTGTATGTGTATGTGTGTGTGTGTGTGTGTGTGTGTGTGCTGCTGTGTGTGGTGTGTGTGTGTGTGCTGCTGTGTGTGTGCGGCGTGTGTGTGTGTGCTGCTGCTGCTGTGTGTGTGTGTTTGTATGTGTGTGTGTGTGTGTGTGTGTGCTGTGTGTGTGCTGTGTGTGTGTGTGCTGCTGTGTGTGTGTGTGTGTGTGTGTGTGCTGCTGTGTGTAATGGGGTCGTTTAAGACAGTGAATCACACAAACGCTTTCCTCCCAGTTCCCCCCTGCACACTGCTGGTATGGCAACCCTCTCCCAGCCAATGGCCAAATGACACCACCTACTCCTCTCAAGGGGCTCATTGCCTATGCTTTTCTCTTCTCTTTTCCATCTCACTCATTACATCTCTCTCTCTCTCTCTGTCTCTTTTTCTCTCTCCCCCTCTTATCCTCTTCTCTCTGCCATCCCCCATTTCTCTCATTTACTGCTTATTTTCTCCATGTCTTCTCTTTCCTCTCCCTCCCTCCTCCCCTCCCCCCCCTCCCTCCATCCATCTCTGTGCTCTTTCTTTCTTCTCCTCCTCCTCTCTGGCCCCCCCGTACCCTCAATAGACATTAAAGAGTTTGCTGACCTGCCCTGGCCCCCGCCAGTAGGGCAACTGGAGGAGGAACCCCCCCTCAGAGAGCAAGGTGACCTCTGACCCTGCCCCCCCCCTCCCGCCGTCCCCCCAGCCTGGCCTGCCTGCTCATTACACTAACACTCAACGCGGCGTACTCCCAGAAACTCCCAGAGTCCCTCCTGCTAACCCGGCAGCCTGCCCTGCTTACGGGGTGTGTCCCGTTCGCTTCCCGTGATCCTATGCAACTTCCACCCCCCCGTCTTCTACTTTTTCTTCTTCCTGTTTTTGCTCACCCTGCACTCCTCCCTGTCTCGAAGGCCTTGCAGTGTGTTATGGAGTGTCAAGTTGCAACACAGCCTGCCGTATTTTTGCTCAACAAACACTCGCTAACTGAAACTCTTTCCTTAAACCCCCCCCCCCCCCCCCCCCCCCCATCCCCACATAGCTTGTTGCACACCCAAATATCTCTGCAGCTGCCCCCCCCCTCCCATCCCCTGTCTTTCTCAGCCCTGATGTTCGTTCCCTCCTGTTTTGGTGGGGTCGTGGTGTCCTGACCCCTGCGCTGTGTGGTTTTTGTACAGCGCAGTTTGACGGGGCCGATTGGGAGCGGACCTCGTCCCCCACGGAGCGCCTCCGCCCCCCCAGGTCCAGCCCCCTGGGCGGAGCCTCCAAGCTCCGCAAGCCCACGGACCCCCTCGCCATGCTGGGGGAGAGAGTGGACCCCACCTTGCCCCTGGAGAAACAGGTGTAAGTACCCCTTTAAACTCTTTGATTTTTTGGAATGCTTTCAGAATTAATGAGTCAGTGTTCTAGAACACCATCGCCTTCAGTCACCAGCGGTGATTGTGACATCAGCATTAGAATTTTCTGTTATGAACATTCCGATCGCGCATTAGACCTTAAAGGGTTAACACCCCTGAAATGTGTCATGTGTCAGTCATCTTGTGTAAAGTTCTAAATTCCGAGCGGCTGCCCTCAGAGCTGATAATAGCAGCATCTCTGGACGGCAGCTTTCCTTCATAATAAAAGCGTGCGGCTGTAATGACAGCTCAGCTGCGCCGGTCACTGACTCACGGTGGGTGTAATGAGTGGGCGGGGTTTCCGAGCGGCTCACCTGACTCTGGCGGTCTCAGGTGGTACCACGGCGCCCTGTCCCGCGCCGACGCCGAGGCGCTGCTCACCCTCTGCAAGGAGTGCAGCTACCTGGTGAGGAGCAGCCAGACCAGCCGCACCGATTACAGCCTGTCCCTCAGGTACCGCACCTTCTGCAGTCCTCACACACACACACATGCACACATATACACACACACACACACACACACGCACACAGAACACACATACACACACACACACACACATACACCCACATACACCTGTGCATACATGCACACACACAAACACAGAACACACACACACATGCATGCACACGCACACACACACACCTGTGCCCACGCACTCACGCACACACACACACACCTGTGCATACGCATGCCCACGCCTGCACACACACACACACACACACCACCCTCTCTCTAATGTGTGCACTTTCCCCCCAGGGAACAGGAGATTCAGACCTAAGCTGTTCATATGTTTATCAATTTCAGTTCTGTCAAATTCATGATATAAATTGAAATGGAAATTGAATTGAAAAACGTCAATAATGTTCCACGGGTGTTTTTCAGTTAATGAACTGAATTTCTGAATTTAAATGAAATTGACCCATGTTCTGGACCTCATATTCATAAGTAAACATTGATCTCCCTCATCATGAAAAAATGTTACATTTTTTTCAGTGTAATTAAATATCAATCCCTGCCCTCCAGCTGTGTGCGATGTCTTCATCTGTGTATCTTCCTTTCCTTTAAGATCACGACCATGCCATTCCTCTGTCTGTACCTCAGTACATTGCCCTGTCAGTTCCCCAGCACAGTTTCCTGTCAGTGTCCGAGCACCTTCCCCTGTCTGTACCTCAGTACATTTCCCTGTCTGTACCTCAGTACATTCTCCTGTCAGTGCCCCAGCACATTCCCTTGTCAGTTCCCCAGCACAGTTTCCTGTCAGTGTCCCAGCACCTTCCCCTGTCAGTGCCGCAGTGCATTCTCCTGTCAGTGCCTCAGTGCATTCTCCTGTCAGTGCCCCAGCACATTCCCCTGTCAGTGTCCCAGCACATTCCCCTGTCAGTTCCCCAGCACATTCCCCTGTCAGTTCCCTAGCACATTCTCCTGTCAGTGCCCCAGTGCATTCTCCTGTCAGTGTCCCAGAATATTCCCTGTCAGTGTCCCAGCATATCTTCCTGTCAGTTCCCCAGTGCGTTCTCCTGTCAGTGCCCCAGTGCATTCTCCTGTCAGTGTCCCAGAATATTCCCTGTCAGTGTCCCAGCATATTCCCCTGTCAGTGTCCCAGCACATTCCCCTATCAGTTCCCCAGCACATTCCCCTGTCAGTGTCCCAGCATATTCTCCTGTCAGTACCCCAGCCACAGTCTCCTGTCAGTGTCCCAGCATATTCCCCTGTCAGTGTCCCAGCTCCACGCTCTGTCACACCGCTTAATGCTCCTTATCAGGAGAGAAATCTCTTTCCTCTAATTACCGCCTCCATTTGTCTTTGTCTGTCTACCCCCCCCCCCCCCCCCCCCCCACCCCCCTCGAGTGCTGATCAAGCAGGTAACGAACACTCCAGTTCACACAAAAGCCCTTCCCTAATGAATATTAATCACTCTCCGCGGACCACACACAGAGACCCCGCGCGCGCCACACCCCCACACACACACGTGTGCGGGCGAGCAGGCTAATCTCCGTGACTCGCCGTTCGCTGCCGCGCTGACACACTCACACGCTGTCGTTAGCGCTAACCGGGCTTGTCACCGGACCACCGGGTCGAACGCGAACGCCAGATCCTTTGCCTTTTTGACATGGCGGCATCTTTTGAAAAACGCTCCAGCTGCTCCCGGTGAATTAACAAGGGAACGTGTTGCTCACCATTACATTACATGACATTACATTACATTACATCACCAGTGCGTATCGTCAACATGAAAGGCAGACCTTTGTTCGGGATACTGGTGAAAGTGCACGTTTCTGTTCAAATTCACAGCAGACTGCATGGAATATTACCGGTGTGTAATGGGTTTAAGTTGGGTTTTTATAAAGTGATTATTAGACCCAGGTCTGGCTGTGGCTCTTTGACAGTGTCTTGATGTTTGCCCCGACGAAGCAGAGATTTAACGCGCAGTCTGAGCACAGTTGTTTTATTGCTGTTCTTGAATTTATCGCTGTTCTGAAGGAGAGGTGTAGGAGATTGCTGAACGGAGATTAAAAATGGAAGTGTCATCATCCCCCCCCCCCCCCCACCCCCCACCCCCCCCACCCTTCAGCAGGAACTAAGTCAGCAGGAGATAAACGCAGAGCCCAGCAGAGTGTCTGGTGCACGTTGCACAAGTCCTGCATCGCCGCATCTTAAACCAGAAGCCCTTATCTCGCTCTGCGGTCAGTACAGAAAACCGTCGTAAAACTTGCCAGCGTGGCCGTTCCACAGCTGTCACAGCCCAAAGTATACGAAAAAACAAACACGAGAAAGAAAGAAAGAAAGACTGAAAGAGACGAAAGCAGTTCTGCCGGAGTCCGTCGGTCGGACCCCTTGCCTCAGCGACGGTGCGAAGTTGTCGTCGTTCTGTCGTTTAAAAGCCCGGCGGCCTGCGATTGCGAGAGGAACCGCGGAGGGGTTCGCTGCCGCGCCCCTCTCTGCGTCGGCCCCCGCTCGCTGGTAATGGCCGACCGTGGCCGGCCAATTAGAGCCCTCCGCTCTCCCTCTCCGCGTCTATAATTAGAGGAGCGGCGATGGCAGGCTGCTCGCTCTCCTCTTAAAGGGGCGGTGCGCTGCCGTTCCGGTGAGTGTGACTGAACCTCGTTTCGCTCCTGCAGCCCCCTGCTGTGATTGGCTGTCCCGTGGTCCTCTGGTCCTGCCAGCCTGCGTTTCGTCTTCGTTCCGTCAGGGGGGGAAGAGGGCAGGGAGAGGTACAGATGGAGCTAGGGGTCACAGTGCAGAGAGTACCACAGCGGGGAATCAAACCCCCGGCCACACGGGGGGGGGGGGGGATTTTTATACAGGCTGACGGTCATCCGTCCCCCCCTACGGTCTGCACCGCATGGTCTCCCCGCTTTTTACTTTTTTAAAATTGCTCTCTCGCACTAAAGTGGCAAGATCATTGTGTTTCTCGACCGGTTGTGTTTCTGTCCCTTCCTGGAAATAAAATGTCCTTGTGCGCAATGAATAACTCTTTTCATCGTGTATATGTATATATTTTTTTTAGACGTGTCTTCTTCTGTACTTGT
>CM045886.1:7702500-7772500 GCA_025169545.1 Anguilla japonica
GTGAATAGTGGTCTGTATTAGCATGTAGTAGTGTGGATGGTGGTCTGTATTAGCATGTAGTAAAATAAATTATATACAAGCAAATATATGTAATGGAAACACTGTCTCTGGTTGATTCTGCAGTAGTCTGGTCTGCAGACACTACACTGCACGAGGAGCCTTAGGTCTAGAAGCTCTCTCTCTCTCTCCTCTCTCCCCCTCTCTCTCTTCCCATCTCTCTCTCATCTCCCCCCCCCCCCCCCCCCCCACTCTCACAATTCAATATCAAAGTGCTTTATTGGCGTGAGAAATATAGGCCCTTGTGTTCCAAAGCAGGGCTTACAAAATATAACTATATACAATAAATGCTAGATTATGGATTCGTTTTTCTTTTTAAAGCTAAGCCTGTAACAAAAGTGGCAGTTGGTGATGTTCGGTGTGTGTGTGTGTGTGTGTGTCTGTCTGTCTGTCTGCCAGTCTGCCTGTCTCTGTCTCTGATGACTCTTGATAACCTGCGCTGAGTCTGCACCCCATAACCTGCACCCCGTCTGATTCTGTTTTTGTCGTTAACGAGTCTCGGTGCTGGAGGCGGAGCTGCCTCGTATTGAGCCAGGGAACGGAAGCGTGACAGACACAAAAAAAAATCTGCTCTCTGCCTGTCCCTGTCAGCGCAGCTGTGAGGAAGGATGGGCACAAGAATCACCTGCAATGTTGACAAGGACCCCCCTCCCTCTCTCCCTTTCCTCCAAGCTTTTAAATGCCATGACCCCATGACCCCTAAATGGGGGGGGGGGGCTAGGTATAGCCGAGCCCACGCTGGCAACCCCTGCCGGTGCTGTCCAGATGGACTCTTTTGTCTTCGTGCTCACAGAAACCACCAATGGGCAATCTGGAGCGCCAGGCTGGTGTTCTGGCAGTGGGAGCTTCCTTTAGATTTGTCTTCTGTGTGTGTGTGTGTGTGCGTGTGTGTGTGAGTGTGTTGTGTGTGTGTGTGTGAGAGAGAGAGAGTGTGTGTGTGGTGTGGTGTGATTGTGTTTGTATGTGTGTATGTGTGTGTGTGTGTGTGCGTGCGTGTATGTGTGTGTGTATGTGCGTGTGTGGAAACATTATGCTTGTACCCATAATGTTTCCTGTTAGTGCAATTGAGATGCAAATGTCTAACCTGCATTTTGTTTGCTTTATCCTTACTAGTATGCTTTCTGCCATTCAAGTGAAGGACATCAGACAGCAACTGAAATATATTTGGGCCCCTATGATGTATTTTATAAATGTGGACCTAAATAAAGAATTAATATGTGTGTGTGTTTATTTTTTTGTCTGATGGAAATGGATAGGCTCTGCAGGTAAGATCAGTCACTTTAACATCGCATAGTGTGCATGTGAAAATCTGTGCTGTCCATTTCATAAGTAAACCATAGATAAAAAATCCCTCAGGTATTAATGGAGTGTTTCTAGAAGTGCATTAACAGCTTCTAGCCACTGCAGCAGTAACAGTTCTGTGGTTGAATGGTGGTCCTCATTAAGAGCATGTAGGAGAATGCTGTCTGTGGCTGTTGTCTTGGTTAAAGCAATCCTTTTCCCTTTTTCCCTATAGCTCATGTGCTCAGTCTTTTAAAGTTGCTTTTTTGCTGCTCCGATGTGGCATAATGGACTACAAATACATTGTAGTCCACAAGTAATTCTGCTCCAAGCAATTTTATAGCGTGGAAGCAGTTTTTCAGTTTGCTGATGTTAAGACGTTTGTTGAAATATTCAACCGCACCTTTTGTAACAAGACAACGTGTTTCGTTTGAATTATGTCAGTACAATGTAAAGTTTTAGAACATGTCTCTTCAGCATGTATTTCTTCTCAGTCGAACATTGTCCATTCGTTATGTGTTGTCATAGTGACTAAATCACTGAGTGTCGACAAAAAAAATCAAAACTGTACCGCAGAAGGTTAGAAGGTAAGATAATCATCTTCCAGGCTTGACACTCCGGTGTACTTTGCACGATGAGATCATAACAAGGCTAAATAAATTTGTTTTTGACAGGCCGTCGGCTTTGACCTTTAAAAGCCAGACGCAAGCCTGTCTCGGGCCGGATCCAGAGCACGTTTGGGGCTGGCTCTCGTTCCCCAGATGTGCGGAGAGAGACTGAGCCGGTAGGTACGGTGAGCGTCTGCTCCGAAATGTCACCCTGTCAACGGCGATCACGCGCTCCCGTCACCGCCCCGTCTTTCTCCCATGCCCAGACGGACGCCGGGCGCAAACAGCTGTTGCAGACGGTCGTTTCTACGACGACTTGGGGAGGGGGGGGGTGGAGCCTGCCCGCCGACGCGCACTTGCGCTTCCCCTCATCTCACGTGAAGCCCCGCAGTCTTCCGGAAGTGCAAGCATCAGATCAACAGTCAGAGTGACACGCATGCATGGAGAACGTTGCCATGTTTACCATTTCCGTCTGACTCACAAATGATTTGAATCTCGCTGTGCTCGCTGCTTTCTGAGTTACCTGAAATTGATTTTTTTATTGCTTTTTGTATTTTATTTCCTGCCTCTCGCCAAATGCATGCTGGCTCCAGCACCCACCGCAACCCTACCCAGGATGGATGGATTGATGTATGTATGTATTTTATTGAACACAAACCCCTGAACTCCCCTGTGCCAACCATTGTAAAGCCAGCAAACCATCCTAAACTTATGAAAACATGTAAAATATCCTTCAATACGCACACAAAAAACTGCCTGTAACAAAAGAAAACATACGCTAAAACTGAAGTAATATTCAAACACAGGAAGTGAACTATCTAGTTGTTCTACGAGCAGCGTGATGGTGCAGTGCACAGTGCTCTTGCCTCCCCACAAGAAGGTCCTGGGTTCAAATTCTCGCTTGGGTCTTTCGGTGTGGACAAATGGATCAAGAAATATATTTAGGTGTATCTCTTGATTCGAACATTTTAAAAAATGTATTCCTACATTTATTCCTTGCTGATACATGCCCTGCTATTCTCTGCCCAGCATCCGGCATCTCAATTGACACACCATGTGTTGTGTCTCTTTCTACCCACTAGATGGCAGTATCGGGTTATCATCAACTGCAATATTTTAACGCCATTAATAAATCCCACATTCACTTTAGATAACGGTCGTTAAGACTAAAGGTGTAAGACAACACCTTCAGAGGATGACAGCTGAAAAACGGCAATAACCCATAACAGTACCCTCAGGTTAGAAATGTAATTATGGTAGTGCAAGAAAAACACGTATGTGTCTCAACTTGTAAAATGAGTGAATAAAAATATTTTGTCTGTCCGATTATAATTATCTGTTATGCATTTTCTGTCTTAATGTAATTCCCACAGACTTCTTAGGTGTGAAATTAAAGGCTTTGGATATACATTGTGTGTATCGTAAAAGTAGACATAAAAATAATTGGATATAATTTTGACAAATTAATTCAGAAGCATGTGAAGAAAACAGTGTGGGATTATGCTATGACACTCTAAATGTGTAATAAACATGACATACATCGTACGTGTGCCGATATTAAAGCTATGAATACAACATGCTCAAACATTTTTAAATTCTAGCCCGTGAGCAAAGTAATTAATCACACCAGTTTTTATTGATCTGTCAAATTGTTCTATTTGGGGTCTCTGTTGTAGCAATCACAGCATGCAAAATGATATATTTACATATCCACAGGATCTTTTAAAAAGTAAATATCAAACTGCAAAAGTACTGTATGCTCCCATTTTTTGTTCTTTTTTTATTAACTTATTGTTGAAAATGTAATTTTTGTCAGCATTTTAAAAAATCATCACAGTTTACAAATAACACAAAGAAAAATCACCACAATACATTTCACGGCTATACCACTTTTAGGCATCTAATGCCAGTAAACAATCTTAATGCTGAAGAAGCATTATTCGTCATATATTAAATACTATTTAGGTAGGTCGGTGGAAAGATAATTTAAAAATACAAGACCATCAATCTTTTACATTGCATAATACACAGTTTTTCTTTATTTTACAAACCCCTACTCTTATCTAGTTCACAAAAGCACTCAAAAAATATTTTACTCACTATTTATATTGTCTTATGATTTATACGCAAACGTTGTGTATTGTTATATTTCTATAATGCCGACAGTGACTGGAGAATAGGGCTTCATGAAACCCAAAAATGAGTGGAGGTACCATATACCACCAGTCCCCCCCCTGAAGTGAACCAATCACTGTGTTTCGTTGCAGAGGGCAAAACCTTTTGATTGGTTCGAACAATTCCATGACTGACAGCCAATTGTGGCTCCGCCCTGTTATGGAATTCGTGACGCCTCAGCCTTACGTCATTAAATGCTGGTGTAGAAGAGGGCAGTGCTTTCCTTACGGACGAAAGAGCATCACTCCGCAGTCACTTTTGTACGTCGCTTTGGATAAAAGCGTCCGCTAAACACACGTAACGCAATGTAACTTAACGTTTAAAGAGCTTAATCAGGGAGAGAACTCTGCCACTGGTCTCGTTCGTTTTCAGTCAAACTGACGGGCCGCGTGGCACTCCGCCGCCTGTGACACATTTCGTCCATTTCGTCGTGATGTCACGGGAAGCGGGCACAGATCTCCGAGCAGCGGAAAGGAGGCAGGTCTCCCACCCGATATTTCGTCGCGAGCGAAGTCGCCGCCGCGCGAGTAGGTTCGCCCTTTCCGAGGAGGATCCAAGGCACCGCCGCGTGAGTAGGTTTGTCTTTCTGAGGAGGATCCGAGGCGCCGCTGTCAGTTTTGGGGGCCTCGGATCCTCGGCCCGGGGAAGGGAGCGCCCCGGCTTTGACCAGGACGGCGGAGAGCAGGCTGGCGGGTCCCGCGGGGAGCGGGGGCGCGGAGGAGGGGGCGGGGGCGGGGGCGGGGCCGGGGGCCGCTGGTGGCCGGAGCTCAGCGGGGTGGGCGTCCTGCTCTTGGACGGCGCGGATTTGGTGGCGCCGACGGTGACCCCGCCCACGCTGGACTCGCTGTCCTCCGGCGTGGGCGCGACGACGCCCGGGTGCGGGGCGGCGGGGTTTCGCGAGGGCGGGGCGTCCGGCCGGGGCCGGCTGCAGCAGCAGCAGAGCAGCCGAAAGAAGGCGGCCCTCATCTCCCGGCTGGACAGGGTGTAGATGAGCGGGTTGAGGGCGGAGTTGAGCACCGCCAGGGCGATGAACCAGTCCACCTGGTGCAGGACGGGGCAGCGCCGGGGGCCGCAGCCCACGTCCAGCAGCAGCAGGAAGAAGAGCGGCGCCCAGCACGCCACGAACACGCCCAGCACGATGGCCACGGTGCGCAGGAGCGCCAGGGAGCGCTCGGACGGCCGCCCGCTCACCCGCCGCCCGCTGGACGTCACCAGGCGGTAGATGCGCGTGTAGAGCGCCACCACGGCGGCCAGCAGCGCCGTGAACACGCTGGCGCAGAACGCCACGTAGCTCCGGGCGTAGAGCGGCAGCACGGTGGAGCAGCTCTCCAGGCGGCCCCTGCAGTTCCACCCCAGGCTGGGGAGGGCGCCGAGGAGCAGCGACACCGCCCAGCAGGCCGCCAGCAGCCCCGGGAGCCGGCCCCGCCCCGGCGGCTCGCAGGGCCGCAGCCGCACCATGGTGAGGTGGCGCTCCACGCCGATGGCCAGCAGGCTGAAGGTGGAGGCGCCCAGCGCCACGAACATGCTGCCCTCGCGCGCCAGCCACTGCGCCGGCGTCAGGAAGAAGGTGTTGCGCCCCGAGGTGAAGATGTTCACCACGTAGGCCACGCCCGCCAGCAGGTCGGACAGCGCCAGGTTGCCGATCAGGGCGTACATGCGGCTGTGCAGGCGCCCGCCGCGCCACAGCGCCAGCAGCACGGTCACGTTCTCCAGCGCGATCAGCGCGCCCATCAGCAGCAGCAGCGCCATCTTGCACGCCCCGCCGCCCGCGCCCACGCCGTCGCCGGCGCCGTACGGCCGGCCCCACTTCCCCGTGTGGTTGTAGTGCGCCACGATCTCCGCGTTCATCCCGTCCTCCAGCGCGGGCTCCATGTGACCCCCCCCCCCGTCGCGCCTCTCCCCGTGTCAGACAGCAGAGGGCGCCGCGGCGCGGGCGAGCGTTCCAGGCTGAGCTGTCCCGCCGGGCGCTGGTGACATCATCGAGTCTCCAAGTCTGGGACCTGCCAGAACACAGTCAGAACTGTAATGACGTTCGGGTACGTTCAGAATATGTGACACGGGAGCGGGGCTCTATGCTAACATTTTCCCTGAGGAGCACATTTGTTCCTTTTTTAGGATTTAGGAGCGCACTAAAGCATCCCAATTAGATGTGCTCCCAAATTATTTTTCCAGATAGCACACATCAATTTTAAGGAGCATATGCTCCTAAAATGGGAGCACTGTAGAGCCCTGATGAGATATATTTTTTTTATTTAAATACACCCCAGATTCTCTGGTGGATAACAGACAGTAAATAATTTTGTCACTGGGACGCCAGCTTCAGCCCAGCAATATATTATATCTGATTGCTGTTACACTCTGTGTGGCGAACGAAAAAATATGGGGGTATTTTTTCACCCCTCAGTCATAAATATTTTTTAAACAGAATTTCTGGTCACTTAATACATCAGTGTTTCTGGTGAAGGTTGTTCACCAGAAGGTTGTTACTTGAAATTAAAATGACAAAAACTCTTTGCATTTGAATGGATCTCTATGGGAATTGGGGGATGGGACTAGATTCAGCTGTAAATTATGCTGATACAGTATGGAACACATTTGTTGGCTAAATGGCTTTAAGTCATCAAGGGTCCAAGGTATCAAATGAGCCTCAAACCACCGTGCTGCTGTCAGATATGCAGTAAATACTACAAGCATTGTTTCTCCTGAATATTTTTTCCATTGAGTTCAACAGGAAAGTTAATCAGGAGAAACAATTCTTGTAGTATTTACTGCATATCTGGCAGCAGCATGGTGGTTTGAGGCTCATTTGATACCTTGGACCCTTGATGACTTAAAGCCATTTAGCCAACAAATGTGTTCCATACTGTATCAGCATAATTTACAGCTGAATCTAGTCCCACCCCCCAATTCCCATAGAGATCCATTCAAATGCAAAGAGTTTTTGTATCGCTTGTAGGACAACCTGAAAATAAGATATCCAGACACTGATGATGTTCATAGGTCACAGACATCAGGAAGATTGCATGGATATGTCATCCAGAATAAGGGCGTCAATAATAATAAAATAATAATAATAATAATAATAATAATAATAATAATAATAATAATAATAATAATAATAATAATAATAATAATAATAACAATAATAATAATAATAATAATAATAATAATAATAATAATAATAATAATAATAATACTGAATTTTAAAGAGAACCCATACCTGCTGTTCCTCTGGAGAATCGTGTGTTCCTACGTTCTGACAGAGCTGAAAAAGTTTGGATATCCTGTCCCGGAACGGTGCTGTCCAAAAGTATCCGAAATATGTGTTTTGCCACTTCAGTTTGTTAGCGCAACTCTCCTCTTCTCTTCCCGGACCACTGCTTATATGCCTTCCTTTCCCGTTCCTCTGTTTGTCGTGCTGTAAAGTGCCCTGTCGTCGCTTTCTTTTTGATTTTACAGCCGGCGCTCAATCGCCTATACCACTCAACCTGAGTAGGGCGGATTCACTCGTAGTTCCAAAATCACCATCAGCCAATCACGCCCAAGGACTGGGGCTGGGCGTGTTCTCATGCAACATGAACATTTTTTTATAATGGAAACGTAACGGTCGAGGAACTTGATGTTTTTATGATCCTTCACACAAAGATTGAAATGCGAATGATCGAACTTGAGAAACCGAACGGTTGTTTTAGGCCAAGCGGTTTAAAGATCAAATTAAGAAGGATGAACTGTGTGCAACGTAAATCAACAGTTTATGCATTTGATTAAAATATAACAACGATTGAAAAGTGTATCTGTATAAATCCTTCACAATCTAATAGTTTAGGTGCAGTAGGCTTTCATTTCTCTTCCCTCATAAAAAAGTGACAACCAGCCTGCAGAAAACGCGCTTGGGAAAACACGGATCCAAATACGTTATCGATTGGCGAACGAAAGCAATCAGTAATCTAAATATGAATGAGCTTCATCAGCGGTATTAACAAACTTCCATCTAGTCACTGTTTCTGTGTGTTGATATAAATAGGACAGCAACGCCATTGATGGCAAGATTGATATGTCACATCCGTCTTCTAAGCGATACGCTATCTCTTCTCAAGAGTCTTAAAAGTAGTTTCACGCGCGTAAAATCATTTTTATCTGATAGTCAAACTGAAAACCAAGACAGCTGACCTCGTGGTCATATGTGGTCTGCCTTGACACTGTTTGGCCCATTGATCGTTGAGAACGAAATAAATACGTATATTAATCAAAAATGATTTCTCAAGTTGGGTGGGTCCCATAAGGTGGTACCGAATCCTGTGCCAATACCAACCGACAGCTCTACAACACGTCAGTGGACGTTGATGTCTCGTCACTCAACAGTGACACTTGCTGGTCAAAATGGACACCCACAATATGACTATTTCACCCAGCGTCGTTCTGTGGATGCGACTGGGCGTTGGGTATTCCAAAGTGAGAGAAAAGTGTGGAAAAGCATTTTAAAATGGATAACGTCCAGTTCTGTATACGTTAAGCACTACAGATAATGTATTCTGTTTTCTGGTGCAAATGGCCGCATAAAAATGTTCATCAAACAGAATTATTATTTTTTTTGTCTTTTTCATCACTGCTATGGATTTTATCATCATCAACACAAATTTTGACTAGTTTTTCATTAGAAGATAACTGCATTGTCGGTCATGTTTTTCTCAGCTGTTTCTTTGCCACGTATCAGCAGCAGTGTTTTCCCAGCTGGCACGCTGATTAAAGAACAGTTAAATATTTTCTCATCCACCCTTTCTGTTCTTTCTTTTTTGTGTTGAGAAGAAGGATGAGTTGTCATCCTCATGCCCTTCCTGTGTGTGGGATTGTGGGATAGGTCATTCCCCTCTCATTGCACCATTCCGGGATGGACGAGAGCCGTGCAGACAAGCACACGCACACACACACACACACACACACACACACACACACACACACACATACACACACACACACGCACACACACACACACACACACACACACACACATACACACACACACACACACACACACATACACACACACACACACGCACACACACATACACACACACATGCACACACACACACATACACACACACACGCACACACACACGCACACACACACACACACACATGCACACACACAGACACACACACACAAGCACATACACACACATATACACACGCACACACACAGACACACGCACACACAGAGATATACACACGCACACACACACAGACACACACAAGCACATACACACACACACACACACATACACACACGCACACACACAGACACACACATACACACACACGCACACACACAGAAGCACACACACGCACAGATGCATATACACATACACACACAGATGTGTGCACACACACAGATGCACACACAGACACAGACACAGACACACACAAACACAAAAACACACACACAGACACACAGACGCATGCGCACACACACACACACTCATATGCATGCACACAGACACACACACACACTGACATGCATGCACGCAGACACACACACGCACATACGCGCACACACATGCACGCAGACACACACACACACACGCACACGCACACTCACACGCACACACGCACACTCACGCACACAAGTCAATTACAGAAAGGGCAAGAGTCCCTTCCCTCTCAGCTCAGAACGGCATGTGAGGTGACTTGAGTTCAGATGAACAGATTGACCAAAATGGGTGATGGGGGGAAAAAAAAAAATAAAAAAAAGAAGGAAAACCAGAACTTTAAAGCTTTAAGAACCGGAGGCGAAATCAGACTGGGGCTCGCTCCCTCCCTGTGCCCCCCTCCCCCCCCCCCCCGCAAGGTCCTGTCGCATATTGACAGTATGACTGTGCGCTCTCTGAAACAGTTTCAGACAAAAAAAGGACAGCTTTCTGATGAAAGGTTTTACCGGGCTTCGCTTTAAGGGAAGTGGAAAGAGCTCGGCGGAAACGTCAGCGAGCTGCAGCAGCACTGTCACCTCTCATCATGAAGATTACTGCTTGCATTTTTGCATAGACTGCGTTGTTGCTGTTCTTGTTTGTGTTAGTGTTAATCAGTTTAACCTACAGGGTCCAAGTTGAACTATGCGGTTGTTCCCTGCACTTGGAACGGTAGGCTACTGCCCTCTAGGGTTTTCGACACACTTGTTCCTGGTTACGGTTATACACTTTGTTGTACGTCGCTCTGGATAAGAGCGTCTGCCAAATGCCTGTAATGTAATGTAATGTAATGTAATGATCATGAGCTGTTTCAACTGGCCCCGAGTCTGCAGTCATCTTTCCACCCTGTCACTCTTCCGATTAAAATACCCATAAAACATGAGATAGAGTGAAAGAGAGAGAGAGAGAGAGAGAGAGAGAGTGAAGGAGAGAGAGAGAGAGAAAGAGAGGAAGACAGAACGAGAGAGATTGAGAGAGCAAGGAGGAGAGTGAGAGACCAACAAAATGAGAGAGATAGAGAGAGCAAGGATGAGAGTAGGAGACAGAATGAGAGAGATAGAGAGAGCAAGGATGAGTGTGAGAGACAGAATGAGAGAGATAGAGAGAGCAAGGAGGAGAGTGAGAGACAGTGACAGATAGAGACAGAGAAAAAGCGAGAGAAGTGGAGACAGTGAGAGAGAGAGAGAGAGAGACAGGGGGGGAAGTAGAGAGGAGAGGAGGGGAGGGGGAGGAAGAGGAGAGAAGAGGAGGGGAGGGGGAGGAAGAAGAGAGGAGAGGAGGGGGAGGAAGAGGAGGGGGAGAGACAAGGGGAGGAAGAGGAGAGGAGAGGAAGGGAGGGGAAGGCTGTGGCACTTTCTCACCAGGCTGTCAGCGAGTGTGAGGACTGCCAGGCCTCCAGGCCCTGCTCTCCACACGACAGGCCAGGCCTGGGCAGATTAATGGACCGACGCCGCGTGTTTACTCTTCCCTGACCCTCAGAAAATGATCCATAAGAGGAATTAAAGAGGCCGAAGGGGGGTGGTGGGTGGGTGGGGGGGGGCAGGAGGGTTATTAACATTCCCCTCGTCCCGCTCACACTGCGGAGCAGGGGATAGAGAGAGGCTGGCGGAGAGCTGTGGGGGGGCCAGACCTCCTGTCCAGAGCTCTCTTTCATCTCTGGAGTCCGTTAATCCATCCACCTGCACAGGAAGGGAAAACCCTATCTTGCCCAGATTAATGGGGCAAAATTAGGCAATTGAGATGTGTGTGTGTGTGTGTGTGTGCGTGTGTGTACGTGTGTGTGCGTGCGTGTGTGTGTGTGCGTGTGCATGCAAGTTTGTCTGTGTCTGTGCATTTGTGTGTGTGTGTGTGTTATCAGGGCTAGCTGACCCAGGGCTGATGGTTTTAGGGGTGAGTTAGCTCGTTTGGAATTTGGAGCATAGTGGGAACTTGAGGAGCGGGGGTTGGCGGGGGGGAAGGGGGGCACGGGTAGTGGTTGGGGGAAGGGGGCTCTCTTGGGCTTTCACCTTTTCGCCCTTAAATCCACCACCCCCGCCTCCCTGCCCCCCCACCCCCCTTCCTGTCTGCCCTTACTTCCCCTCCTCGACTCACTCAGAAACGGCCGTACGATAAAGAGAGTCTGCACGCTTAATTTTTTTGTGTGGTTGTCGTCGGTTTCACCGCGCACCCATAAATTAACGTTTCCCCTGGATGCGGTCTGCAAACGGCACTGGCACGGCCTGCCATTTTAAGTGAGGGAACCGACGATAATGAGAAAGAACGCTGCCTTTATAGTGATGTGTGAGTGTGTGTGTGCGTGTGTGTGTGTGAGAGAGTGTGAGCGTGTGTGTGCTTGTATGTGAGTGTGTGCATGTGTGTATGTGTGAGTATATGTGTGTGAGGGTGAGTGTGTATGTGTGAGTATGTGTGTGTGAGGGTGAGTGTGTATGTGTGTGAGTGTGTGTGTGTGTGTGTGTGTGTGCATGTGTGTATGTGTGAGTATGTGTGTGTGAGGGTGAGTGTGTATGTGTGTGAGTGAGTGTGTGTGTGTGTGTGTGAGTATGTGTGTGTGAGGGTGAGTGTGTGCATGTGTGTGTGTGTGAGTATGTGTGTGTGAGGATGAGTGTGCATGTGTGTGTGTGTGGTTTGCCCTTTGGCTCTCTTTCTCTCTTGAGTTCATCTTTCTGAACTTCACTCCATTGAACAGAGGCTCCAGGGAGGGACGAGTGTGAAAGAGAGAGACAAGACTTGGCCAGCTTTAATTATCACAACATTTAGGTCAGCTTTCCGCAGGAAGAAGTGAGGCTAATTGCAGTGATAGCTGTCAGGCCGTTTCAACAGTGCAGTGCAAACGCACATCTGCTATTTATACCAGTTCACCAGTGTGTGTATATTTCTAGCAGAAATACCGTCAATACTGATGGCATTCTAGATGTAGCCTAATTTTTGTCCCAGGCATTCCTGAAACTCCGCCCCAATTTACACAGAGTCCAATGTGACAGTATTACTGGCTCTCAATTCCAGCCTTTCTACTTTCTGTCTGGTATTTACAGGTTTGTTTATTAATGAATTTATATATTGATTTGGCACCCAAAGCGGGACATGTGCAGTTCCCACCCTAATTTAGAACGTTCGCTCATTGGCAACTGCAGCCGTGCTCTTGCACAAACCCCCACTGTCAATTTGGGAGAGTGTGGAGGTCCACGGTCCTCCTCCAAAAAGACACGGTGTCACCAGCCGCTTCTTTTCACTCCGCAGACTGCAGCACAGCCTCGCACAACGAAAGGCCGCCATTTTGTCTGGGCATCAATATGGGTCAAGCGGTTCCTTTCGGAAGAGACAGGAAGAGAAAGCACTGAGATAGGGACACGGGGCAATTCAGACATTTGCCCCAACTTCAGATGCTCTGTCTCTCCTGAGCCTGGAAAAGGAAGCTACTGTTTGTGCGATCGGTTTCCAACTCTTTAAGGTGTAAGATCACAATTATGTGATTAGAATGTTCTTGACTGAATGTTACAGTAACTGCTGGCAATTTTCAGCAATGTAATTCTAGAACACTGGCTTCAATTTTGAAAAAAAAAAAACATTCCAAAAACTTACTCTTCAAAGGGTTAACCAAGAAAACTGACAGACATCAAAAGAAGAAAGAAAGGGAGCAGAGAAATGGCATAGAAAGGGAAAGAGAATGATGGAGGCATACGGTTGATAGTGAGGGAAAGTTCAGGGATAAGGAACTATTTTTGTAAGAAACAATAAAACTTTATTTAACAAAATTTTTTAAAGGTCACGTCTATTCTGATATATAACTTCATGTGTAGTGCCAGTAAAATGACTGCAGTTATTTTTCTTGTAAAGGGTACTCGATAACAAAAAAAAAAAAAAAAAAAAAAAAGGATGGATGCGTTTAATTTATTTTCCTTGTGGTCACTGTTTAAACACTAAATAAAGTTCTGGCCTTTGACTTTCCAAATAACAGAAAAATGTGTTGGATCTCAGTCATGTAAATAGCACTGTCCTTTGATTTCGCCAGATTTTACTCGGCATTTGGCGGACAGCCGAGAGCTTGTATAATCCAGACTTCTGTGTGTGCTTATGACAATAAAGCCTTTGTGTGTGTGCGTGTGTGTGTGTGTGTGTGTGTGTGTGTTTGCGTATGCGTGTGCATGTGTGTGTGCTTATGACAATAAAGCCTTGTGTGTGTGTGTGTGTGTGTGTGTGTTTGCGTATGCGTGTGCATGTGTGTGTGCTTATGACAATAAAGCCTTGTGTGTGTGTGTGTGTGTGTGTGTGTTTGCGTATGCGTGTGCATGTGTGTGTGCTTATGACAATAAAGCCTTGTGTGTGTGTGTGTGTGTGTGTGTTTGCGTATGCGTGTGCATGTGTGTGTGCTTATGACAATAAAGCCTTGTGTGTGTGTGTGTGTGTGTGTGTGTGTTTGCGTATGCGTGTGCATGTGTGTGTGCTTATGAGAATAAAGCCTTATATGTGTGTGTGTGTGTGTGTGTGTGTGTGGTTTGTGTGTGCGTGTGTGTGCTTATGAGAATATAGGCTTATTTGTGTGTTTGTGTTTGTGTGGGCATGTATGTGTGTGAGTGTGTATGTGTGCAGGCGCGCGTGTGTGTGTGTGTGTGTGTGTGTGTGCATGTGTGTGTTTGTTTGTGTGATGACTTGCGAAGACAACACCTTCCACGCACATTGCAACCCGCATGTCCGCATGTCCCCCAAAACCCCCCCCGAAAAATTCCCTTGGCAGCGAGAACAGCAAACAGCTTCATCTCCACGCCTCACTCTGGGAGAGACGGGTCCAGGCTGAGCGCCTGGCGAATGTCATCGGGCCGAGGTCGAGGAGTCGCGTCCCGGCGGAGTGACCGCGCCGAACTCTGAAGCTCTCCTTTTGCGTGTGAGGCGCGCTCGTCCCGTCCCCGTTCTCACGTCTCCCGAAAACCTAAACCCCGCCCCGCATCTGGCTGTGCGGAGGACCCCCTCGGAAACATCTGGGGTTTTCGTTTTTTTTTTTTGTTCACGGGTCTGGACCTCCCAGTGTACACAGACGAGAGAGCATCAACCCGCCAGCGTTGACCAGATGCCCGGGGGGGCGGCCATCCCTCCGGCCCAGCTGCCTCCACTGGTCACATGCTCGGGCTCTTTGCATTCTGATTGGTTAAATTTTGCTGGCGCCTCGCTGAAGTTATTTTGCCATCGGTGTGAAGCGGACGGGCCGTTTTTTTGGGGGGGGGAAGTCTCAAGCAGAGCTCTGTGTGAAGCGAGGCTGATCCATTTTCCTCAGAGGTCTGCGAGTTGGCCTTGTAACCGGAAGGTTTCAGGTTCGATTCCCTAGTAGGTCGCTGCCGTTGTACCCTTACAAGGTACTTAACCTGCATTGCTTCAGTAGTCGACTCCTGGTGTGACCATAATTAGATCAGGTGCATGAGGGTGTGGGTGTGACTCCCCCCCCCCCCCCCCCCCCCCCCCCCCCGCAAAGTTTTCTCTTAGCCTTTTAGATAATGGAGTGAGGTGTGTCATGACTTGCATCTTATCTCGTCTGTGTGATGACTTTGCTGGGAACAAGGGGGGTTTCTTTTGGTTTTTGGCTATGGCTGGTGTAACAAAGGTCATTTTTGGATGACCAAAGATCAGACAACCCTATTGCATCCACAGGCCGTTCCTTACGTGTTATATGCAAAGTCCTGTTTAAATGGGTTTTACCAAAGTCTAATCTTCCTGACTTTTGGTCTTTAATCGCCTGTCCTTTTCCCTTCCACCTCTTTCCCTGGTTTCCTTACCTCCCCGATTTTCCTTAATGCTTTTGCCTTTGAAGGGGCTCTTCAGATCAATCTCTGTGTATCGACTGCCGCAGTCCATTGTAATACTACTTTGGCATCCCTGTGGAAGTTTCCTCGTGTGCGTGCAGTGAAGACTGATTTTGAAAAATCAGCACGAATCGGTCCAAGATCAGAAATACGTGAGTAGAACCGATTAGAACTGAACACTGTAATGCTGATGTAACAGTCACAACAGGTGATTGGCAGTTATAGAACGCTGACTTTTAAAAAAAAAATTTAAACATTCCAAAAAAGCCTACTCTTCAAAGCGTTAACGTGTTATAGATTTTTACTATCCTCCCCACATGTTCTGTTCAGTTGAGGGAAATGCCAAAAAGGGCGAGAGAGAGAGAGAGAGAGAGAGGTGTTGAGAATACAGAGGGAGGTCTTCATGCCTCAAGGGTTCAATGGAAGCTGCCCTCCAGGATCGATGAATAGGCTTTGCTCAATGGTTTCACAAATAGAAGCTGCCCTCAATGGCTTCACAAACGGAGGCTTCCCTCAAAGGCACCTCAACAGGGCCGGCGCAGGCTGCTGACCGAAGGGCAAAATTCGGCATAAAGGACGAGATAGAGATCTGCTGAGTCGGCGGCTTCCGCCTGACGCTCAAGAGCAAGACAACTGGACCGTCGAGCGGGGGGGCTTCCCAAAATCCCTCTGGCTCCAGATTCTCGCCCCTAACGTGCTAAACACACATTTCACAATTCGTTACCCCTGGTCTGTAGGGTGCTGTGTGACAGGCCCCACCAAAAAAAAAGCCCAACACGGAACTTTGCTTCAACACTTCCAAACATTTTGAATGGTTTTGCATTCTGTTGCCGCAATCAAAATTTCTGTAGTTTTTATTTCTCAGGAATGCAAAGCTGAATAGCGTCACCTGCTTGAATGTGATGGTTATAATCTTGTATTTTTGGGGTTTGAGACAGTATTCAGTGCTAAAGAGGAATGCCACTGAAATGTACAATTCATTTTCTCACATTTCGCAATATTTGAATGAGTGAGTTTTTGTGTTTTGAAAATATTTCACATAACTATGTCTGCTGGTTTTTGATGTGATCTGCCCTTAAATGCTTCATTTATGCTAAATAAGTCAGTACACTTAGTTTCCAAAGGCCTAAAATGGCTGCTGATTCAAAGGAAATCACAAAAACCAGCAGAGAGTGCAGGCCTCCGGGCCCCCCAGTGTGACACCCCTGGCCTTAAATCGGATCAGTGTGGTCTCTAGCATTAGTGTGGAATATAGTCTGAGAACTGAAGGCCATTCCTAATGTTTAAAACACAAATGATGCTGGATACCTTCAGCACCAGAATGCATCTGGTACTGGTGTGGAATAAGCCTGAAAACTGTGGACAACATGTCTAAGACACACATGATGCTGAATGCTTCCTGGATGTGAGACAAGGAGCTGGGTAGGGGTGCCTGAGGGGTAGGGGGGCCCGGCGGGCAGGGGGGTGTCCTGGTCGGCGGTGGGACGGGTTCGGTGGGCATATGGTTGGGCACGTGTTGGGCACATTTCTCCAACCCCTGTTCCCTGTGCGGGTGCGGGTCAGCAGCTGTGCCTCACCTGTGTTTACAGGACAGGAGCGGTGTGAAGTGACGGGGGCTCGTTGTTGAGATCAGAACCGGCTCCTGAGAACGGGGTATCCCCTTCTCCCCGTCGAAACCCGCACATCTGTCCCCCGCTCAGCTGGGGGGGGGGGGGGGGGGGTGGGTGTTTGGGGGGGGCATCAAACGCCCCGCTGCCGGAGGAGAAAGGGCCGGTCTGAGACAGGCCGCCGGCCCGTTTGTTGACGGAGACACGGGGCGGGCGGATTCCCACGGAATGCGGTGTTAAAATAAACGGGCCCCGGGTCCGTAGACAGCGGGGCGGAACAATGGGCTTTCAGAGCCGGGCCCCCGTCCCGGCCCCCGTCCCGGCCCCCTCCGCGCCCCTGGAGCTCTGAGTAAACACCCGCGTTATCTGTGCTGAGCTCATCCTCCCCTCCTGCCCCATTAGCGCCCTGCAGCCCAGCAACCCTGCGCAGATTTACTGCGGACAGACAAGAGTGGCCGTCGTACACTTTAAACCCTTTCATGAGCGAGATCACAATGCGCGATTAGAACGTTCTTAACCTTACCATTCTAATGGTGATGTAACAATCGCCACCGGTAACGGATAGCAACGGAGTTCTAGGACACTGACTTTTTGAAAATAACATTCTAAAAACAACAACAACAACAAAAAAAAAACAACCCTACTCTTCAAAGGGTTAATCTACCAAAGAGTGTTATGACTGAGCAAATGAGTGGATCCTATAATAACCAGTGTGCAAATGCTGGAATGTGGACATCTGGAGGGGTGGAAATCTAGGTTAAGAGACGTTTTGACACAAACAGACTAGGTTGGCCCCAATGTATCTCAGGTTTTTTACCCAGATACAGCCAGGCTGTGTCCTAGTTGATTGAAAACTTTTGCTCCTCAGTAGAATGTAGCCGGGGTTTCACCTAAATGCCTAGACAATGTTTCACAAACTTTTCACCTCAGAAACGTTTACTGGGAAATTAGCCTGGAAGTCAGGCTACATCACGCAGCCCAACTGCATGTTTGAGCGAGCACAAAGTACAAGTAGCTTTCATGGATAGTTTTAAAGCAAATAATGCATGCCAAGCGTTAAATGTAGCTTTACTTTAGTAATATTTAGTTTAGTCACTGCCTTGTATTCATCCAGCAGTGTTATAGAATCTTAGCACATGGTGAGCGTCAGTTAAAAGCTGTGGTGGAACTCTTCCTAGACCTAGAGTCAAGAGTTGAATCTCAGTTTTCGTTTCAACATTCAGCAGATGCTCTTATCTGGAGCGATTTAAACCGATTACATTTTTTTTTACATAGAATACATTTATACAGCTGGCTAGATTTACTGAGGCAATTCGAGTTAAGCACCATGCTGAAGGGGGAAGTGACAGCACTCCAGCTGGGAACCTTTGTATTATAAGCCCATTTTCCCAACTGTTACACCACACCAGGGATACTCAGATCTGGCCCTCAAGGCCATTGGTACCATAGACATATGTCTATGATCGGTACGGTTTTCTTTTCAACCGCATAGTTAATTGTTTGATTAATGTTTCTGATTCGCTCGCTCGCCCGCTGTTTCCAGGTCTAATCAGTCAACGATTCCCGAATAATAAAAACAGCAGTACTTTTTTGCATGTTTCTGATTCGGGCTCGCCTTTCCATCGCCCCGCACACCGCGTTTCCAGGTCTAATCAGTCGACAAACGATTTCCCGATAATAAAAACAAGCCGAAGTCCAGAAAATGAGTATCGCTGTCCTAAAATGTCACCCCGACGACTATCGCTCCGTACACTACACTCTTTAAAAAAAAAAAAAAAGACGGGTCATGGAATTTCTAAATTCTTCGGCAGAAATGCAGCAGGCGGACGAGGCAATAACGGCCGTTCTCGGTGCGTGGGAACCGAACCGAGGCCGCCACCTCTGGGCACGCCGCGACTCATCTTCCAGCGACGGGCTGAACCACTCCACACGCTGGGGCCATTGGCAGGGATTCCACGGTAAGCTTTCCAGCGAGCTTTCAGCTCCAGTTAAGATGATTCACATTCGGATAATGCTTCGGATCATGTCTGTGCGAAACGTTTCACTTGTATAGCGCAGCAGGCAAGTGAGAAAACACGGCTAATGATGTTTCTTCAACACTACTTAAGCGTTCATCAGGCACACTCATCCAGAGCAACTTTCACAGTTTGCAATATTTCATAATTTATTTTTCACATTACATTACATTTACTTGGCAGACGCTTTTATCCAAAGCGACGTACAAAAAGTAGGCTACATATCGAAGGTGAACCACAGGACATAGGTCTGGTAAGACGCTGTACAATTCTCATTAAGTATCAGTTATCCGTAGCCAGTCTAGTTCACGCAGTAAGCATAGGCTCAGGCTAAGTCAGTAAAGTTATGGCAAATCAAACCAGAACCAGAGGCATGATTATGAGAGATATAATACAGAGCTACAACATCAAGATGGTAGTACAAGTGCAACACAAATGTGCTATATGAAGATGCAAGTGCAACGTGAAAGTGGTAGAAGATCAAGATACAAGTGATGTAAGACAGTGATCTGGGATTGGGCATGGCCCTATGGAGGAGTAGTGTTTAGAGTTAGTCAAGGAACAGTCTGAACAGTCAAGAGTGTATAGCAGGGGTCCTCAATCTTATCCAGAAAGGGCCGGTGTGGGTGCAGGCTTTTGTCTCAACCAAGCAGTAACACGCCTGATTCTACCAATTGAGGTTCTCAGCAAAGACTCTAGTGGTTGATTAGTGGAAGCAGGTGTGTTACTGCTTAGTTGGAACCAAAGCCTGCATCCACACCGGCCCTTTCTGGATATGATTCAGGACCCCTGGTCTATAGCATGGATACTCAAATCCCGACCTCAAGTCCAAATCTGACCCTGGTTTCCTTTTCCCCCAGGTAATTAACTGAACAATTAGTGCTACTGATTGGCCAGACTGCGGAAAATGGGCAGTGCCCGAGTGGCTCGTTGAGAAGCGGGGAGTTAATTCCACCATTGCAGTGCGAAGGGTGGAGAAGCTCCGTGGTCAGAACAGGCAGGAGCCGATCACCCGGATGGCAGGAAGTGTGCAAATCTTCCCGGCTGCGGCTGCGTGGAGTGGTCGAGCTGGCATGCAGCACTGAAACACAATCCGTATATAGAGCTGGATGTTTTACGGAAGCAGTTACGGTTAAGCTCCTCGCACAAGGGTACAACGGCGGCGAGGCACGCGGGAATCGAACCTACGCCTCCTCGCGCTTGTGAGCCTTGTTCGCTCACCATTACGGTATACCGCTACGCGTACCAGATAATTAAGGAGCTAGGTGTGTGGATTCTGGCCCCCCAGCTCGCCATTAAGCAAGAACGTATGCCATGAGAAAGCTTATAAGTGTTTTAACTCATATGGGCTAACATGCTTGGGCTGCTGCAGTGTTCAGCGCTTACTCAGGAATGATAATAAATGGCTCCTTGAAATAAAATAAGCCAAAATGGTTTCCTTTGACATAAGCTCTTTCCGAACATCAGTTGGTAGTCTGAATGTGGACATCCACATGGTTCTTTAAAATGTTTGAAAAAATTTTTTTTTTTTTTTTTTTTTAGGATGCCAGCACACCTTTTTCTGAAGCATAGATAGTGGTTAATACCTGCAGGCTCTCCCTCTGTTTAGCGATACCTCACTTCTTTTTTAGGTTCTGAGACTGACAGATATGCTGCCTGGTGCACGGGCAGTGCAGTGTGAAACATAGGCCCAATAGCCTAAAAAAAAGTCCCGAGAGATTTTTTACACTCATTCATGTTCACAGCTCTCATTGTTCCTGACTCTGCCGGGAGTGCAGCATATAGTCTGTGATCATTCCTACTCCCTGATGGCCTGCATTTTCTGGTCTGTGAGTTTTTGAGGCAACACTCCCTAATAGTCTGAACGTTCTGTTCCACGCCGGCAAACTGAATGTGGGGTCAGAAGAGATCAAGCAATGACCCCGACAAGAGGGCAATTGTGTTAAATACACGCGAATGTAGAAGTCCTTTAAATGCGCGTTGAAAGCCGTGTGTGTGTCTGGCAGTTGGTGTCTAATGATACTACTTACTGCCCAATTCAGACTTAGGCTATGTTGCCAATTTGGGAAAAAATAACATAGGGATTTTGCTAACACAGAATCCGTTGTGGCAAACTGTGTGGAGGTGAATATACACGTTATGTGTGGTGAGTTTTGAGTCTTTAAGATCAACGTTCATTAAAATTTTTTTTTTTTCTTCTTCCGTGATTCCTTCTTTTTCATGCCCCTGTGGTACCGTTAAGCAAGATCCTTGAAAACACGCAACGGCGCTGCGGACATATTTTTTGTTGTTTTTTAAGAGAGGAGAAAAACAAGGGAGGGAGTAGGGATGATCGCAGAGAGGCAGAGGATGGCAGGAGGAGGAGGAGGAAGAGGCTGGGGAAAAAGAGAGAGAGAGAGAGAGAGAGAGAAGGGAGGAGAGGGAAAAATGAACTGGTCATGGCCGAGGCACACAGTTCTTTTTCCACACGGTTGTTTTTATTTCAGCCGATTACAGCCACACAGGAAATGCCCTGTGGGATCAGACTTTCCACTGTGCGCTTATAAGGTGAAGTCCCCATGCCCCCCCCCCCCTCCCCCCAGACCTCCACCCCCTCCTCCCCCAACCCCACCCTGAACAGTCTATTCTATTCACTGATATAGAGGAAACAGGCCAGAAGCAAACAAGCCTACACACCCCTTTTTTAGACCACAGGGCACAGACATTACTAAATACATCTGCGTTTCCTCATTCAGTTTTTTCTCAGTGCAAACACTGATTGATCTGCCTCAGTCTATTGCCGTTCTGTTGAGGATGATGCAGTGAGTGTCACACCTGCAATCAGAGGAATTAGATTCGGGCTCTCTGATTGGAGAGGCAACCTGTCAGTGTGCAAGGCCAACACAGCCAGCCACCGTCCGTACATCTGGGGGTTTAGTGCACATCCTGCTGTCTTCTATTTTTTATTGTGGTTTTTCTTGAAATATGCTGGACATGCACAACATGTGTTCCACAGGATAATGACAAAAAATAATAATAATAATTACAATCTACGCCTAATTGTCAGTGACAGAATATCGGCTTCTGTTAAAGCACATGGTTTCAGAATGACTCGAGAGGATGATTTCACATTTAGAAACCTGGAGTCGTGTGATGTCATTTCTACATTGAAGTCTGTACTTCTAGGAATGTTGCATACTGCAGTTTTGCAATTTCCCTTTTTTCTCTGTGCGGTTGACTCAAAGCTTCATCTTCTCGTGGTTGGCAGCACAGTGTAATGGCGAATGGGAAACTGGTCTTGCAACTGAGAGGTTGCAGGTTTGATTCCCGGGAGGGGCACTTTGAGGCACATTACCTGAATTGCTCCAACTGTGAAGGTCCAGCTGTCAAATATCTGAGCTCTTTACGTCGGTCCGGATAGGCAAAATCTGCTAAACGTAACGTAAACATGGCATCGTAGTTAATTATGTCCCGTCATACGTTTGTTGCAGTTTTGACCGGAGCAACAGGACGCCCTGACCGGTCACTTAAAACCACAGACAGCTGATCCTGTGGCACAGCCAATATCACGGTGGTTAACCACTAAAAATCCAGCCTGCCATGTGATGTTCAGTAAGTCAAATGATGTGACAGGAATGCAAAACCAGCCGAGTTGATTGTGGACGACGATGTGCAAAATATTGTGACAGAACGTGGCGGCGGTAGGGGGGCTGTTGCGGGAGTGGGGTGGGGGGGGTGTTGGGGGGGGGGGGGGGGGGGGGGGTGACAGACGTGTTGCGGGTGTGGGGGGGGGGGGGTGACAGACGTGTTGCGGGGACTGGGGGGGGGGTGACAGACGTGTTGCGGGGGTGGGGGGGGGGGGTGACAGACGTGGCGGGGGGGGGGGGGGGGTGACAGACGTGTTGCGGGAGTGGGGTGAGGGGGGGGGGTGACAGACGTGTTGTGGGGGGGGGGGTGGGGGGGGGCTGCGTTGCGCCATTGCCGCTTCCCTTCTAATGCGCTAATGTACCGCGCTTTTACGTGGGGAGAGAGGTGCTCAATAATCCCCAAAGCTGGGGGTGGCCTACAAATTATTTGCAGTATGGTTCTTGCACCAGGGAGAGGCCCAGTGTGTTATTTCTGTCAGGGAAGCCCAGAAATTTTAACCTTATATTACCCTGGTGATGTAATCATGTTTGATTGAGCTGTAACTTTTACTGATCAGAATTACACTAAATAATAGACTCTCAGATGCAAAAGTATGGTGGAGGCGCATTTTTTGTTCTTTTGGGAACAAATTTGCCAAATCTGCCCTGAAAGTTATAATAATGTTCTATTTGGGTGATAAAAAAGCACCTTTGACAAGCAAAAAGTACAAGTTAATCATGTATTACTGGCCACGGGTACAATGTTATGTACCTACTGGTTACCACCCCAGTGATGACAAGCATTTGTACCTTTATAGTAAGGTTTTCACACCTTTTTTTCTTGGAGTGTACAGTGCACATGTGCTACTTCTATTCTTACAGATAAAGGTTTTTGTGGGATAGGCTATTTGGGACTGATCTAATTTTGCCTGTAGCCTATTTGGGAGAAATGTAGATAATTTTAAATATACTGTATTCATTGGAGCATAAAAAAGAGTACAAATGGATATTTAGCTTTTGTTCTTTAGAACAATGAGTTGCTCACTTGGGGTTTGAACAAGTCAGTAACAACTGGAAAAGAACATGCTGATAACCAGACACATAAGCAGATCGAACAACTTTTATGTATTTTTTAAAACTTTCTTTGCTCATATATTTATTAATACTGTTCACTCACACGTCCAACTGTGAATTTCTGTCTCAAACAAGTTGCAACAGAATACATGTTAATGTGTCTGATCAAATTAGAAAAATCTCGATTCAAACCCAGTTATTTTCACTGGAGGAAATAACATCGTAAATGGAATGATCATTGAACCAGTGTGCTACTAGGAAACCATGGTTGAGATGTCTTAACATCATGAAGCCACTTCCTTGAATGATGTCATTTCCACGAAATGATTTTCAAATTTAGGCCTATTATTTGTTTCATTAAACACATTGAAGCCATTCATCCGCTTTCATCATTACCCTCGCGCCACACTCTAATTGAGTACCAGTCACCCAGCAACTCTTTCCCCTCCGCTTCATGTAGTCCTAAAATATTCTACCCTTTCTGGCATATACCCTACAGAGTTGGAGTCCTGATCTATGTGGTCACTTCTGGCACTACGATCTTTACTTCACTCTAGTGTGTTTTTCTGCACCTCTGCACCTTGAACTGATGCACTTGTTGTACGTCGCTCTGGATAAGAGCGTCTGCTAAATGCCTGTAATGTAATGTAATAATATAACAAAGAATGTAACATTCACTGACGCCTGTCAGTTATTTCCGGACCTGCAGTCTGTTAGCAAATCCCCGTGTTGTTTGTGGCGGGTGTATGTAAGGTTGGTGTTTGGCCAGTGTGAAAGGGTCGTGTCCAGTAAGTCGTGGGAAACGTTTCCGAGCCTGGACTACGTAAGCGAATCCTGGTGGTGTTGTTGTTTGCGGCTGGCACGGTTGCAAGTACGAGTTTGAAAAGATCTGTGTGAAATAGTGCGAGGCAGCTGATTGCTATCTTTTACGCCGCGGCCCCGCGCCACCGGTGTCAGAGAACCAGGCAGAGCGGACCCCTGCTTCGTGCGTCCCAGCCTGTTTATACGGCGTATGGTCCCAGCGCAGTGAGGCTATATGTGTTTATTTAGCACTGGACAGCGGGGGTGAGCCCTTTCGGTTTTTGAAATCCCAGTTAATCGGGTCCGGGCCGGTACAAGGGGGCTTTGCGACCTTATCTGATCGTCAGCGGTGTACTTTTCCGCAAGTTAACGACCGCGTAAACATCCTGTTTAAAGGCAAAGGATCGGAGCGAGTGAACGAGTCGATAGGGAACGGGGCGAGAAAAAAGAGGAATATGACAGAAGAAGTACCTTTGCACTAGGGATCAGGAGATGGAAGGCTACGTTTTATAAGACCGAAATCAATAAGAGTTTTTTTTTTCTTTTCTTTACGATTCCGCTCTGTTGCTGGAAACAAAAACTTGTGTGAAACCTGCTGACCATTCCCTTCCCTTACAGGCAGAAACTTTATGATGGTACTTCACAGCAAGGATTGTTTTAACGATGGGCCTATTCTGTCGATCAATGTCGAAGTGGCTGCGCCTTGGCACTTCTGCAATCATTGAAGACAACGTGCCCATTCATCTGCTCCCCATATAGCAATGTCGCCTCCTTGTGGGTCACTGTAAATATGGATTGACTTTCAAAGTATCGGTACAGCTAGAACTACTTATCATTGAAAAATGCTGTCCGGTATTATTTCATATTCGCAGTAAAATAAATAAACACCAGAGAAATTATAAGACACGAGGCGATGAAATGTATCAGGGGAATGGACAGCGGAACATAAAATGAACCGCGAGGGGAGGAAATGAACACAGAGAGATTAAATTGAAACGGGACGTCTGGTCTGAAGGTTATGAGAAGCTGAATGCTTCGGCTACACGTAATTTTCTTTACGAGGATTGAATGGAGGTTTATACATAAGCTACCTTGAGATTCTCTTTCATTCCGAAGCAAGATCAATCTCGGGACATGCTGCACAGTATAATGCCCGCTATTAAGTCAACTCTAGCAGCCTTAATTAAACTCTTAACAGATAACATTGGAGTCTCCAAACGTTATCTGTTAAGAGGTGAGTTAACGCTTTTAGAGTTGAATTAACACCGGACATCTTACTGTGTGTGACAGAGTTCTGGTAATTTGTTTTTATTGCAATGCACTTCGCTCATAGTGACCACAATCCCACAGACCCATGAGTTCCATTAGCTGTCTGATCTCGTGTCCTTACATATAATACCACCCCCACCCCCCACGACAAGCTGACTTTTTGCACTTCATTTTTTGCACGTTCATTTCCATGACATATTGTACTTTGCGGTAAATGTCATCAATCGTGTTTTAAAGGGGATTCCCCGAGTATTCATTTGCGCTCAGTGGTGCTACTTCCGCCATTGATTCGGAAGAGCGCGCGTACCCGCGCGGACCGGCGTATGCTCTTCTGGGTTTTACACTCCTTTTGACGAGGTGCTTGCACACTTGAATAACAATCCATGGATTTTGTTTACTCCTAATCTTCTTCTGTATATTTGTCAGAGCAGTTCAGAACGCTTTGTGAACAAAAAAAAATTGACCTACTTCATGCATTAATTGATTTACGCACAGTTTAACAATATAAAATGAAGAGAATAGGCCCCAATAAAAACTTTTTATTGGATTTCATTTGTCAATTTTATTTCGGCTACTAAATCACTTCAAGTAAGAATTAGCTGGGAAGCAAGCTTATTAAGCTGGTTGATTGCTCGTGAGTTGGTCTCAGTGCTTAGAGCTTTCTACTTTTCTAATTCCTGCATTACTGACAACGATTTCTTATCTTGTGTTATGTTGAGATTTATCTATCAATATGAATCTTGTCTGATCTGAGAACTTGCATAAACTCACTGAAATATGCAGTTCTGCGGAAGCAACAAAACTCCACCATGACCGAGGACAGATATGCAAGATGGTAAAATCCAGCATTACTTCATGAATCATTCATGAACACATATTTAGCAGTTTATAGGCTGTTGGAAGGGTCAGGGTAATGTGGTTGGAGAGAGAGGATCTTCCTCGTCCGTGGAACACATGCCCTAGAAGGAAATGGAAAAAAAAAACCCTGCAATGATTATGGTCAGAAGCTGAAGCCAGTAAGAGGAATTTATTAGAATTATAATGTTATTGCAGCTCTGAAGGTGTAAAAATGATAATTTTTGTACATTTTAAAATGGGCAGTATAGACCAGGGATCATAGAATCACGGTCCTCGAGGGTCCAAGAAATGCTGGCTTTGCACCCTCCCTTTACCTGGGAGTCAGGTGTGAAGACAATCTGGCCAATCAGTAGAATTCATTGTTCAGTCAATTACCTGGGAGGAAAGAAAATCTGGGCCGGATTTGGATTCAAGGGCCTGATTTGATGATCCCTGGTATAGACTCATAAAGTATATATATATATATCATGAAGTAAGTATATATTATTTTTCATATCGTAATTTCACGTGACTCATAAGTTAGACTCAATTTCGTGCGACTGGTAAGTCAAACATGACAGTCTCTACCGTCTTTGGGAGTGACCCTCCCTCGCGAGCCGCTATTGGCTGCGGGCGCCGTTCCAGCGGTTGCCAGGGCGATTCGTAAACGCGGACCTGAAGGGCGGGGTCGAGAGGCTCCGGGGGCAGGACGACCATGGGCCGGGCCGCGGCGCACAGCAGCGTCTGCGCACGGAGAGCCAGAGGGGAGCAAAAAATTTTCGGTTCCAAGAATACGGAATGTGGGGAGCGTGAAGAATCTATGATCTAGGTTTCGGCGCGTGCAATTGGATGGCAGCTAATACCACAGTCCTCTGTACTGATACTGTGAGCCAGTCATCTCGTGCACACCCCCACTGCACCCCCAATCCCACCCCCCCCACTCAAACTTAAAGAGGCAGAAACCTTTGCGCTGGGAATATGGAACCCAGTGTGAATTCTCTGGTCTTTGTGGTAACCTGGTAACCCCCCCCCCCCCACTTCAGACTTCAAACATAAACAGGCAGAAACATTTGTGTTAGGAATATGGAACTCAGCAAGAATTCTTAGGTCCATACAGTAGCATCCCCCCACCCCCCCCTCCAAAAACTCCAAACACAAAGAGACAGAAACTTCAGTGTTATGGATATGGAACCCAGCAAGAATTTTCAGATTCTCATGGTAACGCCCCCCCCCCCCCCCCCCCCCCCGCCTTATTGCAGAGCTGTGCCCCCCCTTGAGGCTCTGAGGTGTGCTCCCCCCCCCCCCCCCCTTAACGTGGAGCTGCGGTGTGCCCCCCCCCCCCCCCCCTCACCGTGGCGCCGTGCTCCCCTGCGTTTCGTGGCCTCAGGCTGCTCCTCTTGTCCTTGCAGCGCTTGTTCTGGAACCAGACGCGGATGACCCGCGGGCTGAGGCCGGTCAGCTGACCCAGGCGCAGTTTGACGCGCGCGTCCGGTCTGGGGGTGTGGGAGTAGCAGGACCGGAGCGCCCTCAGTTGGGCCTCGTTCAGCACGGTGCGCACCCTCACCCCTCCGGCCCTGCTCCGCCCCCTGTCCCAGTGCGCCCCCCTCCCGCTGTCCCGGGACCCTGGTTCAGGTGGGGCGAGGGGTGAGGTCAGAACAGGCACATGCAGGACAAGGAGCTGCACGTGTAACTGTGTAGCAACTGCTTTTCTGTTTGACAAGTCAAGACTATTTTCACAGTTGAAATGAGCTTTTGCCAATATTTCCATTTATCTTTGTGATGATATCATATCCTATAAGTGATATAATGGTAATAATAATAGAAAGAAGAAACACCTAGACCAGGGGTGGGCAATTCCAGTCCTGGAGGGCCGGTGTGTTTGCAGGTTTTTGTTTCCACCAATTACTCTGATGAGCTAATTGGCTGTACACACCAACACTGGTTCACTCGTAGATTAGATCACAGTAAAACATCTCACATACAGACACAAGAACAGTCTTCGGCTGTCCTTCATGCACTTTTCAAGACATGCAGGTGAAATGCCAGATGGCGTACATGTTAGGGGTAATTAAGTAATTAATGCCAGAAGTTGGCATGAAAACCAGAAACAGATACGGCCCTCATTGCCCACCCCTGACCTAGATGATTGTGACACCTTTTTATCATAGACACACCTTTTTATTTTTAGCATGGAGCCATCGTCAGAGCTCTGAACTCTAACACGCTAGCCACAACCAAAAATAAAAAGGTTTCTTTGAAGTGACGTCTCTTTTTTTTATATTTAAATCCGGTGTGCAGCCATTTCCTGAACTTAGCATAGTGTGGTCTGTTTTTCCTCAGTGATTAAATTTTTCGTGACAGAGCACACAACCAGTAGGCATTGTGTGGAAACACGCTTGTTACCTATATTTAGCATTAAATAACAATCAAACATTCACCCCCACACACATACACACATAGGTACAGTGTGACGGTTTGATTTGACACACCGTCCATTTTTGCACACACACGCACACACACACACACACACACACACACACACAGGTGAGGTTTTAATTACCACCCTTTGCTGATGAACAACAGATAACTACTGACACCATGCTGGGTATCAGAGAATGGGCTCCCCTTCTATGTGTTTTTTCTCCCTATTCAGAGTTTTTTGGGTGAGGAAAAAACAAACAAAATGGAGTTGAATTGAACTGAATAAACTCACCTCCCTTCCATCTCACAGGTTTTTCCCCCGAGCGGATCTGGGGCTCTTGCATCTCGTGTTCTGCCTGGCAGCAGAGGCCCTGGGACCCCACTGTGAAGCGATCCCCAGGCATGAGCAGTCGATTGCAGAGTGAGCAGCGCAGACAGTTTGGGTGGTAGACGTGTCCCCCGGCCTTCAGAACCAGATCAGAGGGGAGGAGGGCCTCCTTGCAGCCTTCACACTTCACTGCAAACATCCTGTCTCGCAGACATGAGGCAACGATAAGCGAAACAGCTTCCTTGAAAATGTCAGTATGTTAACAGGTTACTTCAAGTGAAGTTTTAATATGTAAAGAACTTTAGATATAAGGTTGAAGCCATTAGATTAAATTAACAAATTAACCAACTCTGAAAATGACTTTTAAAAATCGACAGTTTTACCCCGTGGATTCATACAAAAAGCACTGCAGACAAAGTGTACTCTCACGCACACACATGCACACACACGCACATACGCACACATGCACACTCACACACATACTCCCGTGCACTCATCCACAAGCCAGTAATTCTCTCAATAGTGCAATAGTGGGCACTGGTGTGTTAAATGCACCTGACACTGAGGGGCCCTAACTGAACACACCCTACACTGAGGGGCCCTAACTGCAACACACCCTATCCTGAGGGGCCCTAACTGAGCACATCCTACACTGAGGGGCCCTAACTGAGCACACCCTACACTGAGGGGCCCTAACTGAGCACACCCTACACTGAGGGGCCTTAACTGAACATACTCTACACTGAGGGGCCCTAACTGAGCACACCCTACACTGAGGGGCCCTAACTGAAACACAGCCTACACTGAGGGGCCCTAACTGAGCACACCCTACACTGAGGGGCCCTAACTTAAACACACCCTACTCTGAGGGGCCCTAACTGAAACACAGCCTACACTGAGGGGCCCTAACTGAAACACATCCTACACTGAGGGGCCCTAACTGCAACACACCCTATCCTGAGGGGCCCTAACTGAGCACATCCTACACTGAGGGGCCCTAACTGAGCACACCCTACACTGAGGGGCCTTAACTGAACATACTCTACACTGAGGGGCCCTAACTGAGCACACCCTACACTGAGGGGCCCTAACTGTCCTAAAACACAGCCTACACTGAGGGGCCCTAACTGAGCACACCCTACACTGAGGGGACCTAACTTAAACACACCCTACTCTGAGGGGCCCTAACTGAAACACAGCCTACACTGAGGGGCACTAACTGAAACACATCCTACACTGAGGGGCCCTAACTGAAACACAGCCTACCCTGAGGGGCCTCAATTAAATGCAGTGATAAGTGACACTAATGCCATTCAGAGCAGGCCCGGGTTGAGTACTTCATGTGAAATGCCCTAGGTGCCCTCTAGACACATGTAGAAGTTGTGCATATTTTTGAGGATTTTAATCTATTTTCACCAGTACTTAGACAGCTATAGGTTTACCATAATCTAAATGAGATTAATGTATGAAAAATGCATTTGTCATTGTTAGTTTTGTTAGTTTGTTTTTCATTGTTTTGTCTTTGGCCCTATGTGTAAGAAGCATGAGTTCTCCATGGTGACGTGTGGTCAGGGAAGCATGGCTGGCACAAGGCATCTCTGCCTTCACCGGATCACCTGACTTCACTCATTTAACCCTTTTGAAGTGAAGGATTTTTGGAATTTTTTCATTTTGAGAATTCTACGTCAGTGTTCTAGAACTCCACTGTTTTCAGTTACCAGTAGTTATTGTTACATCAGCATTCGAATCTTCAGTTAAGCACATGGGTGACCAAATGGGTACCAGCAGACAAAAACCTCAAATGGACAAATGGACAGACGCAGAACTTCTGGGTTTGGCCAACCCAGTTCCTTCCAAAAACCTATTTACTGTACCTCACCACACATTGCAGGCATTTATATGCTCAAAACCATTAAAAATACACAGAAAATGTGTTTTAAAAATACATAAAAAATGGAACAATCGTGAATTGTTTTTTTTCTTTTATGCAGGATTTTCACAAGCAGGGCCGGCCCGTGGCATAAACCCTCTATGCGGTTGTTTAGGGCCACATCCGCTAGGGGGGGCCACACGATCCAATGTTTATCTAAGGTAAATAACGTTATTTTCGTAATTTACGTTATTCATCCCCTATCGCGGAACTAGCGGGATTAATTTTAAATGGAATGGCAATAGAACATTTCATACCAATGTAATGTAAGAAGGATTTTACCAAGCGACCCCCCCCGAACAGATTTGTTTAGGGCCACCAAAATCCTAGGGCCGGCCCTGTTCACCAGGACGGTGGTGCCCGATTTGCAGACCCTGACCACAGATCCCCCGGCAGTCCTGCTGTCTGTTTTCCCGTCTCAAACCCCTCCCTTACCTGGTGTAATCTCCCCTGCAGAGGGTCCTCCCCTCTCTCAAGAAGCAGCTGACGCTGCCCTCTAGTGGACAGTGGCACTCGGCGCAGCGCAGGCACCCGGCGTGCCACTGCTGGTCGGACCCCACGCGCAGCACCACCGGGTCCCTGATGGTCCCTCCGCAGCCGGCGCACACCCACAGCGCCCCCGCTGGACGGTCTCGGCCACTGCAGCCTAGGCGGGTGCGTACACACGTCGCGCGTGTCAAATCACGCTTTGCGGTGCTTGTCGGGACCCCGGAACCCTCCGTCCGCCCTCTCCCCCGCGTTTGTTCCGTGCACCGTGACGGTGATCGCGCTACCGTTTCATGCAACTTTAATGCGCTCTCGTGTGTGTTCCTCCAGTGTGCCTGCGTGGAGTGCATGGACCTTGACTTGGCTGAATAAAACATCGCAATGCTGGTCAAAGTTATTTCCCGCTCAAAAATGGAAAAGTAACACATCGATAACCCTCAACCCAAAATCGAAAAAAAAAAAAAAACATATTTCACGATGCGGTGCATCTTATTTGGTTTTCTTATGCTGTTGAACCCTGAGATTTTTTATTTGTTCAGAGGCGCCTTGACAAAAACTCAAGTTTAGCTTATAAAATAAACAGTACTGCTATTTCTCATATTCTGAGCTCTTATTGCCTTAAAACTAGGACAGAAAAATATTACAAAAATGGCACACATATTTATGTGTGACAACCATTGTCTTAATTGTTCATATAAGAACAGGAATGAATTAAAACATTACTGCCAGGGAATGTATGCGCAATCAACATAAAAATCACAGAATGAAATATTGTTTTACATAAGGTGTTCACTATGCAGCGACAGACTCAGTTCTGATCAGATTAACTTATTGCCGAAGTCTGCTAACTGAGGCTAAAACAACAAATAATGCATGGCAAGAATATCAACAAGACAAGACATCTTAAATAAAACAATTTTGCAGTGCAGGTAGGTGAGGTTCAAATCGATTGAAAGCTGTCAGCTCACGTTTGTCCGAATCGCCCGGGTCCTCCATGGCTTCTCTGTAGGGGGCCTGAAAGCGAATGACCATCAGCGATGTCAAAACTGATCGGGCTTCAAAAAAGAGTCTTCTGCTGCTACTGGGACGAACCTCGCTCCTTTCCTCCTGATTTTTAATTTGAACAGGAAAGTGAAGCAGGATGGGATTGTCCAGCAAACATGGCAGTCACTGGCAGAGCATCCAGACTGAGTATAAAGGCCATAGACAAGAGTCACTTTTATATACTCATATCCCCCCCCCCCCCATCCATCGTGTATGCACACACACACACACACACACATACGCGCACGCACACACACCTGCCAAATACAGACGCTCACCCCAATCTATTAAATTAACCCGACAGCAAACACCACTCCTCCTCATTAGGGAAATACTGCAAGGCGCTCCGCCTCCTTTGTAATCAAAATGAAAACTAATTTGTACGAGGATAAAAAATAAATAAATAAACGACAGACATCAGGGATGGAGGGGCTGGGGCGGAGAGAGGGAAGAAGGAAGGCGAGAACGCCAATGTCAGCCTCTCCAGAACTTTACCTAACGCTGACAGAAACTCTCAAAATATCCTCCCTGACCCAGCAAAAAAAAAAAATTATTTTAAGTATTTACATTTTTTTTTGACATGATACTATCGTCTTGGATGACAAAAAAATGTTGCAGTGAAAATATTTTCTGAAATGTTTTTATTTTAATGTCCCTCGTTGTGCAGGCTTCAACATAGAAGAATATATGGTTTTTGAGATTAAGACCAAAGACTTGTGTCCCCTATAGGGGACAAAACGGAATTGACATATCTTAGGAGGTTATGCTTCACTCCATAGTATATTTCCCAGCTGAATATCTTTAGATGAATCGTGGTAATAAGCCAATAAGACTTTTACTTTTGTTCAGCGCTTGACTCATATCTATTGTGTACTAATTAACATTGCATAATGCTATCGCTTGTATGAGCACATTTTTTTATCACAATAAAAAAATTTATATTACTATTCACCCTTAAGGAGAACACATGCTCATTCGCTGAATCCTTGGTGCACTGAGAAAGGATTTTTTTTTACATTTACCAAGGTTTTATCGGGTGAAGGTTGTCTTCCTAAATGTTAATTTATTCACTGCTCTGAACACAATGCACACCGCTAGTTTTTTTAGCACCACTCTGTTTTCCCTTTTTTAACGGTTAATTTCTCCTGTGTAATTTCTTTATTGACGCATTCCTCCGCCTTTTAAATAGAAACTCTGACAGCAGATCATGATTGGCTGAAAACAGTCATGTGCTTTATATATTAATTGAGATTTAATGAATTGGTATACTGTGAATAGTGTGCCACTGTGCCCTGTTGGAAGTCATTACGTCACACCTCTCTAGCACCGGGTTTGGTCTGTACTGTTAGGCCCGAGTAGTGACCTCAGGCAGTCCCCTTTCCTAAAAACGTCCAACTTCCTGTCTGCGGGTACGGGGTCTGGTGACTTGTTGAGACGTGGCCGTTGTGCAATTTTCTCCCCAAATTTGGTCAATACTGAAGCACTGACGAATAGATCCTATGACCCCCCCCAACCCCACCCCCCACCCCTCCCCTTCAATGAACCAGCCCAAACCCACAACCCCCACCCCCCCTTTCCCGCAACAAAAGGAAATTACTCCCAAAAGACAGACCCCATCCCTATCTTCACACACACACACACACACACACACAAACACACAAACACAGGCTATAATGAAACAAAATTAATTAAGGACTCCCGGAAAGCTAGAGGACGGCCCACTCAGTGTCCGCACCCAACCTCCCAAACTCCCCCCCCCCCCCCCCCACTGCCAGTAATTAAAAGACACCGGAGGGCAAGGGAGGAGAAAACAGCGCTGATGAGCACCACATGCTGATCAGCCCGCCGGGGAAACGCCCACTAATTTAGCCGTCGCCGTGCCGACGCGCAGCCCCTCCCCCTTTTTTTCCCGCCAGGCGCTCCGCCTCGCGGAAACGGCGGGAGGGACGGAGGGACTCCGCCCCGCTCGTGATTTGCATGGCGGCCGTATGAAAACCTGGAATTAGGGATGTGTATTAATCAGGACAGCGAGCGCTTGGTTAGACCTCTCTCCCTCTCTCTGTTTCTCTCTCTCTCTCCCCGCTCTCTCTCTCTCTCCCCCCTCTCTCTCTTTTTCTCCCTCTCTCTCTCTCTCTCTCCTCTTTCCATCTCTCTGTCTCTCTCTCAAACTCAAACTCTCTCTCTATATATAATCTCTCTCTCCCTCTCTCTCTCTGTTTCTCTCTCTCTCTCTCTCTCTCTCTCCCCGCTCTCTCCTTCTCTCCCACTCTCCCTCTCTCTGTCTCTCTCTCTCTCTCTCTCTTTCTCTCCCTCTCTCTCTCTCTTCCCCTCCCTCTCTCTCCCTCTCCCTCTCTGTCTCTCTCTCAAACTCAAATTCTCTCTCTATATATATAATTCTCTCTCCCTCTCTCTCCATCTCTCTGTCTCTCTCTCCCTCTCGCTCTACCTCTCTTTCTCCCTCTCTCTCCCTCTCGCTTTCAAATTCTCTCTCTCTCTCTATAATTCTCTCTCTCCATCTCCATCTCTCTCTCCCTCTCACTCTCTCTCTCTCTCTCTCTCTCTCTCTCTCATTGTCTCTCCCTCTGTTCATCAGCGTTCCCCAAAGACGCTGGGAAGGGTGACGGCACGGAGGAATGCAAAAGAGGCAGGGTGGGGGCGGGCTGGAGGTGGGGGGGGGTGGGGGGGGGGGGGGGGGGGCGATGAAATGTGGTGATTTATTTGCATGCGCATCCTCCGCAATTTCGCAAAACAGTTTAATTTGTGGCTGTCTTCGGTGTGAAACAAGTAACAAAATAAAACGGGCATGCAAATCTCTCACTCAGCTTAATTAATTAACTCCTTCACTTCCCTGGTTTGGTAATGAGCACAGCTTTCAGTCTGCGTGTGTGTGTGTGTGTGTCTGGCTGTGTGTGTGTGTGCGCGTGTGTGTGTGTGGGACAGACAGAGGTCATCCAGTTTGGAGCAGGATGGTGCCGGTGTTTCCTCTGGGTAAGCCAGCACGCATGGACAGACAGCAAGGACGTTGGCCTTCCTGCCCATAGAAACACGTTTCATGCGAAATTTAAACGCACAGTTGAGATCCAGTTGAGATCCAGGTGAGACTCATGTGAGACACTTCGCCCAGAACTGGGTGATGCTGCTTATCTCCATATGTGCATGTGAAAGATAAACCGCAGTATTTTTGAAGACCTGTATTTGTTTGAAATCCCTAAATCCTTCTTGTTTCGTGAAACTCCTTAATGATGTTTTCCTTAAACCCAGCTGACCAAAGTATGTGTTGGTATACAGGCCTATCTGTTAAACTCCTGTTAAAGGAATTTGCAGGAGCTTACATTTCAACTGGTTCAACCCAGTCATAAGGTGTTATGTATTAAGTAGTCTTAACTCCATTGCTTTCAGTTGACAGTAGTGATTATTATATAAGTATTAGAATGTAGAATTCCAATCGCATTGTGATCTCGCACCTTAACGCTTTAAGGTATTAGTTATTAGAATGTTCTTAACTGAACATTATAACGCTGATGTAACATTCACTACTGGTGTCGCAAAGCAATGGAGGTCTAGAACACTGACTTAGAATTTTGAAAATGCCTTCCAAAAATCTACTCTTCAAAGGGTTGGGTGCTCTAGAGTGCAAATGAAGAATGTACTATGTGGCCTTGAACCTGGGAATGGGTTTAGTGACTCATCACGTTCTGAATGCTTTGAGGGACTTCCTTGCCTTGTCTCACAAAATTACTTCCTGGTAGGTAGGTGGGGGGGAAACAGTGAGCGTACTGCTGATGATTTTCAGCCAAGCTCGTTGTCATTGCAACAAAATTTGCAATCAGTGAAGCAGTTCATCTTCACAGGCCCATTGCAAATGAATCTGTTTTGTGTGCAGAGTGAAAAGAGCAGGACTGTGTCCAAATTAGTACACTTGCCTACTATTGAGTATACAACTTTTATGCAGTTTGTATACTCAATAGTAGGCAAGTGTGCTGATTTGGACATGGCCCAGGACTTCAAACAGAGCATTGAGAACACACTGTGTGGCAGTGTAGTACAGAGGTTAGGTAATTGGGTTTGCAAGCTCAATTCCCTTTTAGGATCCTACTGTTGTTGCCTTGAGCAAGGTACTTATCCTGAATTGCCTTGGCTTTGCTCCTTCAATGCTTTTCCCAAATACCTAAATTAGGGTAAATAAATAAATATCCACCTATATCGGTGGATACTATGTGAAATACTAAAGTTGTGTAAGTAGCTCTGGATAAGTTGTCTGCTAAACGACTGTAATGTTACGATAGATAAACAAATGTCTTTGAACCAAGCTTTGTGTAAACAAATTGAACAAGCAGTCTCACAGGTTCATCAGCTGATTGACAACAACTGTTGCAGGAGGGCAAAGAGCTGGTTTCTTGAGGAAAACCACACGTTGGTGTGTTGGTGTGTCCATATTAGTCGTGGAAGCAAAAATATTGTGTCATAGCTTGTATGGCTGAATACTAGTAACTTTTCTATCTCTTACATATTGCGGTGATTGTTGTACAATTTGTCTTCAGCTCTTGATGTTTGCTGACCTGGTTTAAAAAAAGGTGAGCCTGATGAAGTTCTTGTGAAGTCAAGCTGTTTAACCGTGAGTGACCCTCACAAGTGTCATGGTGTTATCCTCTCCTACCAGTTTGATGTTTGTTTGGCCTGTTTTTTTTATGTTATTCAAAATCCATGGTGCCATATCAACAAAAACAAAATGTGGATATACAGTGATGTGTGATTTTTAATAGTTTTTTTTTGTTATTGATAGAAGCTAGTTCTTGTCTGCTTGCTCTGTGCTTGGATCAGAAGCCCCCCATCTGCCCAACAGCCTCAGATGTAAAGCTTTTAATGACTGTTTTCGGTGATGCAGGTGATGGGTGTGAACGTAAAAGTGGTGCATTTTTGAGTCAAGAAGGGGGAGGGTGAAATGCATGAGAGGGGGGAAATTCCACTGACCTCTCGTACTCGACGAGGACACCCACCTTCCTCTGTATTATCACTCCTTCTCTCTCTCTCACTCTCTCTCTCTTTCTCGCTCTCAATTCAGTGCAATTCAGTATGCTTTATTGATGAAATACATACAGTAAATATTGCCAAAAGATTATATAAGAGAATACAAACAACTACAAATAGAAGGGAAGACAAAGAAAACTATTGAAAGAATTTTGTTGTTAACTATAATTATAACGCTTGCAAGTTGAACAGGTAACACAGGTATTGTTTATCTGTACAGTGGTACAGTGGTACTGGCTGTCTCTCTCTTGTTGTCTCCGCAGCAGAAAGAAAATGCAATGTCTTCTGGCTACTGCCCCCCGCTGGATGTTCTTAGCATGTACAGTTCCTTATATCTTTTTTTTTTTTTTTTTTTTGCCGTTTAACTTTTAACCTTACAACTTTCCCATGCTAATGTTAATGAGTATTTGAAACAAAAAAACATTTAAATAAAAAAGAGGACATATATTTTGAGCTCCTTGATTATTTCAAATTGCTTTTGGTTTCCCACAGAAAATGTGAAGTTATTTGAAGAGCACTGCCATACATCTAGTTTCAAAAATATGTGGGGACACTACTTTCTGATAATTGCCCTTCAGCGAAAGAGAAAAACTAAGGAATAAATTAAATAGGCAACAAGAAGTTCTGACAAAAAAACTTGTCATAAAAAGTTTAGCGTGTTTCCGTATGTAGAAACATGTATACTTCCATGTTGCAGTTTATGACACAATACTGCTCCATACGCCTGAGTATGTGACGTGTGCGTATTATGTTCGTCATTATTCCTGTGAAGTTTTGTAGTCACCGTGTTTTTAACTGTATCGTCGCACAGCAATAAACTAGGCGGTTCGTAGCGTAGGCTAGACCTCTACAACATCCGGGCATTCCACTCAGCCTGCGCAGAAACGGAATGGCGGAGGTAAGAGCAAAAAAAGGTTGGGGAGGAATATAATCACTGAATTATTTTCAAACACCGCTACGTTTGAGATCGTGTGGCAAACGCAGCTGTCGATTACATTTTTTTCCATCGTACCGGCTAGCTACAAGGAAGCATGTAAACCCGTTCTTGTGATATCGGAAGCAGTAGAGATGGGTGTACGTGCTCTTTTTGCTCGCCTCTCTGCGTTCGTCACGTTAAAGAACCATCCCCTGTCTGCCAGATAGTGCTCTACTGGAAACAATGCGAGATCGGTTCCACAGAGGTGCGGAATAGTGTCCCAGGTGCGCACAGATAAGCATGCGTGTTGGCTGTATCGCCTGTTCAGTGAGCATCCGACTGGCAGCGGTGAGCTGCTAGCATCTGTCTTTGGTTCGAGGAATCTTTGTTTCGCCGAAAAGAATGATTTAGGGAACACGTTCAGCACCCGGTGATTTAGGAAAGCGACTTGGATAACACTTGCTTGTGTTGTGTGCTAGAGGTGCAGGGCGAGCCATAGTAGCATAAGTTCCAGTCCAGGTTAGCGCCTCCGGTGCTACATATATTCTGCCCAAAAAGTATCTTCTTCGATTCCAAGGTGTTGCAATTCCTACGGTTCACTTATGTGGCTTAATGCATATCTTACTGTTGTGCTGTTTGCTTTTTAAAACACACAATAGTTTATTCAGTTTAGTGGCTTAGCGTCGTTTTTGTTTAGCTGATTTAACGTTATAAAGTTTATCCCCGTCAGAATTATGGTAAATATTTAAATAAGTAATCAAATAGGTCTTTCTCTAAATATGTGCGCATTGTAGGCACGTATAAAGTTGTTAGCCCAACATTGTTTGTACAGTCCGGGCCAGCTTCTCTCCAGTAATGAAGTCTGAACGTGTAGCCAGAACCTCAGTTTACAGACTGCAGGTCATCTACTCAGTGTTCCACATTCGGCGTTTTCTGCATAAGTTTGGATCAGACCTGCAGCAAAATGATATACAGGACTTTATTACTTCATGAAGTTTCATGGCATATAGTCAAAGAATGAATTCTTCCTTTACATATTTTTTTTTCAGTAATAAAAAACTTACATTAAAACTTTTTTTTTTTTGAATAATGGAAACTTATACTATTAATGGTATTCTTACCTTTTCTGTTTAACTTCTATTTGTTGGTTTTACACTGTAGACTAAAAGTAGACCTAAACAGTACACACTGGAACCAATAAAAACAACGAGAAAAAGAAAGATGTTATTTTATAAAATTAGAAATTTGCCCAAATTTCTTAAATCTTCTTGATGATGAGAAGTGTCCCAGCTGGTTCAGCTCTCTCTCTCTCTCTGACTGTGTCCCAGCTGGTTCAGCTCTGTCTCTGTGACTGTGTCCCAGCTGGTTCTCCTCTCTCTCTCTCTCTCTCTGTGACTGTGTCCCAGCTGGTTCCGTTCTCTCTCTCTCTCTGTCTGTGTCCCAGCTGGTTAAACTCTCTCTCTCTGTGACTGTGTCCCAGCTGGTTCCGCTCTCTCTCTCTCTCTCTCTCTCTCTCTCTCTCTCTCTCTCTCTCTCTCTCTGTGACTGTGTCCCAGCTGGTTCAGCTGTGTCTCTGACTGTGTCCCAGCTGGTTCCGCTCTCTCTCTCTCTCTCTCTCTCTCTCTCTCTCTCTCTGTGACTGTGTCCCAGCTGGTTCAGCTGTGTCTCTGTGACTGTGTCCCAGCTGGTTCCGCTCTCTCTCTCTCTCTGACTGTATCCCAGCTGGTTAAACTCTCTCTCTCTCTCTCTCTCTCTCTCTCTCTCTGTCTGTGTCCCAGCTGATTCAATGGGCTCTGGGGAACACAGATTCGGCCTAACGGGGATCCTCAGGCATGCTTACGACGAAGTGCAGGAGGAGGAGGAAGAGGAGTGTCCCCAGGGGGCCAAGTCCTTGACAGAGCTGGAGAAGAGCTTGGGCCCCACGCAGGTATGGGTACCCCCAAATCCGACCCCCATTTCCACTTTGCCTGGACAGAACCCTACCCAGTCTCACACGCCATACCCAACACGGGATCTCAAACTTTTTAAGGAAGGGAACTTCTGAACATCCAGCAGTAGTTATAGTCCAAAGGCAACAGGAATTAAAATTGTTTATGAATGAAAGAACTTCAGTAAACTTAAACGCACAGGCCTCTATAAGCATCTGTAAGTTTCATTCATTCAGTCCTGATTTTTTTTTTTTTGATCCACTACGAGTTTAATGAGCTAACGTAGAAATTCTATGACCCATCACTCAAATATATACTCTATGCATGGTCAGGGTAGTTGATTGTGAAGTTTAATTATTCGGGAATTTAATTAATGCTTTTTGTTTGTTGTATGTTCGAAATCAAAGATGCTTACTGAAAAGCAGTAATGTGTTAATGATGCAGAAAATGAACATGGCCTCCATATTATTCTCGGAACTGTGTGCTCACAGGGAAGTGGTCAGTATGATCTCATTCTCGTTCCTTTTTCATTTGCTTAGAATTGCTCAAGCATTGCCAACCGGTTTCTGTCATGTGCTTAGATGGATCGCTCTGCATGTGGTGGAATGGGTGACATTGTGAATGTGTTTGTGGAATTTTAAAATGTTTTTGAAGTAAAGTTATTAGCACTTTTTGAGAGGGAAATCCAAAATGTATTTTTGTCTATTCATCCTTCCTGTTGTGTGAGTGCGTGTGTGTGCGCGCGCGTGTGTGTGCATGTGTATGTGTGTGTCTGCATGTGTGCATGCATGTGTGTGTGTGAGAGAGATAGAGAGAGAGTGGGAAGAGGACACTGTACCCATGATGGACCCTTGCGGAACCCCTACCTTCTCTCCCTCTCTGTAGGGTAGTGAGATGCCCCTGGGGGAGCTGCTTGCATTGTACGGGTACGAGGTGTCAGACCCCACCCTAGAGCACAGCGGGCAGCCCAGCGAGCCGCCAGCCAGCCTGCCGGACATGACACTGGACAAGGTGAGAGCCGACCACTCACCCCAGTACTGACCCCAGCACTCACCCCAGTACTGACCTCAGCACTGACTCCAGCACTCACCCCAGTACTGACCCCAGCACTGACCCCAGCACTGACCCCAGTACTGATCCCAGCGCTGATCCCAGCACTCACACCAGTACTGACCCCAGTACTGACCCCAGCACTCACCCAGTACTGACCTCAGCACTGACCCCAGCACTGACCCCATCACTGACCCTAGCACTGACCCCAGCACTGACCCCAGTACTGATCCCAGCGCTGATCCCAGCACTCACACCAGTACTGACCCCAGTACTGACCCCAGCACTCACCCCAGTACTGACCTCAGCACTGACCCCAGCACTGACCCCAGCACTGACCCCAGCACTGAACCCAGCACTCACCCCAGTACTGACCCCAGTACTGACCCCAGTACTGATCCCAGCACTGATCCCAGGACTCACACCACTATTGAGCATCTCTACTGCTCGTCTGTTATGGGTGAGACTGCAGTCACAGCGCTATAACCTTTTGGCGCTGTCAGTCACGTTGAATCTCTGACGTGATGAGATAAGCCAAAATGTAAATCTGTTTGTTCTATTGTACTCAAAATGAAACTGTAACTCAAAAATGGGTGGCACAGTAGGTGGCACACCGCCACAAGAAGTCACAGCGACAGTGTCCTGGGGGTGGAATCCCCGGCCGGGGCCTTGCCGTGTGGAGTTGGTGTGTTCTCTCCGTGCCCGTGCTGGTTTTTTTCGGGTACTCCCGATTTCCTCCCACAGTCCGAAGACGTGCAGGCGTTAACGGGGCGTTGGTGTGAAGGAGCATGCGTGCTCAGCCAGCCTGGCCTGCATAAATACAAGCTAATAATAACTAAATAAGTAAAGAGCCTTTGTCAGTTCTTCTGACAGAATATGCTACCCTGATTTTTTTATGCCTTCGCGACGGCGCAGCCGTGGCCGGAGGCATTATGTTGTCGGGTTGTCCGTCCATCCTTCCGTCCGTCCGTCCCGATTCTCGTGAAGACGATATCTTAGAAACGCCGTGAGGGAATTTCTTCAAATTTGGCACAAACGTCCACTTGGACTCAAGGATGAACTGATTACATTTTTGGTGGTCATAGGTCAAAGGTCAAGGTCACTGTGACCTCACGTCCGTCCCATTCTGTTGTGAACGCAATATCTCAGGAATGCCTTGAGGGAATTTCTTCAAATTTGGCACAAACGTCCACTTGGACTCAAGGATGAACTGATTAGGTTTTGGTGGTCAAATGTCAAGGTCACTGTGACCTCACAGAACACATTTTTGTCTTGAGAGAATACAAAACACGTTTTTTCCTTGAGGGAATTTCTTCACATTTGGCACACACGTCCACTTGGACTCAAGGATGAACTGATTATATTTTGGTGGTCAAAGGTCAAGGTCACTGTGACCTCATGTTCATCCCATTCTCTCGTGAAAGCAATGTCTCAGGAACGCCTTGAGGGAATTTCTACAAATTTGGCACAAACGTCCTCTTGGACTCAAGGATCAACTGATTAGATTTTGGTGGGCAAAGGTCAAAGGTCAAGGTCACTGTGACCTCACAAATCACGTTTTTGGCCATAACTCATAACTCATAACTCAGAATTCATACGCTAATTATGACAAAGTTTCACACAAATGTCTAATAGGATTAAATGATGAAGTGATGACATTTTATATCCAAACTGGCTACTGGTTGGCCGAGGCGTACAACCGCGAGGCGGTATTTCTAGTTTTACCGCTAAAATGAGTCTTTCTACGGTTCTCTTCTTTACGGTTAACCAGTTACAATGGAACAGAAGCGATAAACGAGATAAAAAGCAGTAAAACACTTTTTTTTTTTTTTTTAAATAATTTTTCAGTTAAATTGAGCATGAAAGCGCTTAAGTCAAGCTTAACCCAAATTTATGCTCTGAGAATTATTATTTAGATCCCTGTGCAACAGCTACGGTTAATTGTGCATAAAATGAGGGCCTGTTGAGCGAGGCTGCAGCTAATTAGCGTGTCTGTGCCACGAACGCCGGGGGCCATTTTAACCCCCCCCAGAAACGGGAAGTGCGGCTTGCTGAGGAAGTGCCTGAGGTGGTTTTACAGCACTGAGATCAGAACAAGTCCGCGTGTTGTTGTTGTGTTTTTTTTATTTTTATTATTATTTTTTTTGTGAAGCATTAGTGCAGTGACTGTGACGGATGCTGGTGATCCACCTGTACATTCCTCTCCCCGTAACGTCACTGCTCACCGCCGATGGTAAGAGGTGACGTACGTTACGTTACAGGCATTTAGCAGACGCTCGTATCCAGAGCGACTTGCTCAACATTTTCACATAGCATTCACGTTTGCATCCATTTATACAGCTGGATATATATACTGAAGCAGTGCAGGTTAAATACCTTGCCCAAGGCTACAGCAGTGTTTTACCCAGGAATCGAACCTGTGATCTTTAGTTCCCTACCCGTTAGACTACACTGCCACCCTCATGTAAGAGGCGGCTCTTAAAATGGTACTTAAACGCTGCGGTGGGTACTGTTCGCACTGGGGCAGTGGATCTCTGACCGGGACACAGGCTGGTACAAAGGTTCTGTTTTCTGTTGCGTGAACACTGTGTAGTGCCCTCTGGAGCTGCCTGCCTGCCTGCCAGTGGGCACTGGGATGGTCAGGATTTGGAAATATACATTGCATTTATATAGCGCCCTTTGCGTCGTGGTCTGAAAGCGCTTTACAGTTTACCCACCCGGTGAGTAAATTAGCCAGCCCAGAACGCTCACCTCACACCAGCTGAACTGGCGAAGGAGGGAGTTATCGAGCTAGTTAAACTGGGGGATGATTTGGTGGCATGTTGTAAGGGCCAAGTTGAGATTTTTACCAAGACACTGGGGAAAGCTCCCTAAACTTTACTGTAAGTGCTGTGGGATCTTTAATGGCTGCAGTGAATCTGGTTTAATGTTCATCTTGGAAAGATGGGCTGATTGGACGTCTTCACTGCCTGTATGTTTAAGAAGGTGTATTGATTGGACAACGTCGCCGCTTGTATTTTAGAAATGCGTTCTGATTGGCTGATATTCCCAGCGCTGACCGACGATTCTCAACAGGATCAGATCGCGAAGGATCTGCTCTCAGGGGAGGAGGAAGACGAGGCTCCTTCATCGGCCGATGACCTCACGCCGTCCGTCACTTCGCACACCTCCGATCTCTTCCACCCCCGTTTGCACGGTATGACACGCCCCACACGCTACCGCACTCGCTCCTTTAACAGTGTAATCCATCCTTCTATCTATCCATCCATCCATCCATCCATTTTTTAACCACTTATTCCTGGTCCGGGTTGTTGAGGGGGAAGGGGGTGGTGTGTGGCTGGAACCTATCCCAGCATGCTGTGGGCAAAAGGCAGGAAACGGTGTAGTCCAGGGATCTGGCCCTCGGGGGCCAGTAGTGCCGCTGGTTTTGATTCGTCCCCTCCAATCAGGACTGATTTAGACCTGGGACACAAGTGAGTTAAATCTCTGGCCAATTGGGTGGCGCTCGCTATCAGGTAGAAAGAAAAACCAGCGGTACTTTTAAAGGATCTGCAGGAGTGTTTTCATGAAAGTATTTCAGATTTTTACATTTGACCCAAGCGTAGTGTAAAGATTAAACTCAAAAAAAACCTGAAAATGTTTATAAGCGACGTGAAAGTGTAGTAATGGTACAGAGGAAAATGTAGACGGCATTTGCAAACATCTTACCAATTTGACTTTTAGATTTGCGTGCACTTTTTGCTTGCTTGAAATGAAAGACATCACCTTGTCTTCTCCTTATTGAAAATGGAACTTGATTGGAACGTTAGTCCAGTCGTTAGTTTGTGCTGTGGACGTCCATCTTGTCTGAGTGATGCCGTTCTCGCTCGCCCACAGACGGAGAGAGAGACTCCACAGGAAGTGGCTCTGACGAAGACTCCGAAGGCACCTCCCTCCAGTCCAGCGATGGCAGCAAGGTGAGTGCCGGATGAAGGTCGTGGAACCTGACCGTCACACAGACACAGACACAGATATCCTCCTAAGACTCGCCAGTTCATTTTCGTCCCCTGTAGGAGGCATGAGTCTCTGGTCTTAATCTGAAGAACTACTGTATATATTCTACTATACACTCCAAGGGACATTTTTTTTTTAATTATATTTTTAGAAAAAAATTTCACTTAGCATGTTTTTGTTGTCTGAAATACTTGAATATGATATTGGCATGGAATCCTGAGATGGGTTGGCCCTTGTGTATTCTGACTTTTTAGGGGGGTAAAAAAAAAACGTTTTTTTTTTTTTTTTTTTTTTTACTTATTGGAGGGCGGAGTTAAAGTGGTCATGTGACCCGGCCTTTGTGGCTGTGATTTTTAGGAGATCATGGTGGGCCCCCAGTACCAGGCTTTGATCCCGCCCCTCAGTGCTTACTCCCACCAGGACAGAGGTAATCCCGGTTTTTTTTTGTTTGTTTTTTTTTCGCCTTCTCGTCTCACCCGTTCCATGACCTTTTTGTGTTCCCCCCAAAATGTGTGTTATTCATCCGTCCGTGGCATCTCCTTCCCGTGCCATTAAAAACACGTTCTTTCTCTTTCTGTGACTCTCCACTCATCTCAGCTCTGTCTCTCTCTCTCTCTCTCTCTCTCTCTCCTGATCCATCCATCCATGGTATCTCCTTCCCGTGCCATCAGAGACACGTTCCTTCTCTTTCTGTGACTCTCCTCACCTCTCAGCTCTGTCTCTCTCTCTTCTGATCCATCCATCCATGGTACTCCTGCCCAGAGAATCCTCTCTTTCTGTGACTCTCCAATCCTCTCAGCTCTCTCTCTCTCTCTCTCCTCTCTCCTGATCCATCCATCCATGGTATCTCCTTCCTGTGCCATCAGAGACACGTTCCTTCTCTTTCTGTGACTCTCCACTCCTCTCAGCTCTGTCTCTCTCTCTCTCTCCTGATCCATCCATCCATGGTATCTCCTTCCCGTGCCATCAGAGACACGTTCCTTCTTTTTCTGTGACTCTCCACACCTCTCAGCTCTGTCTCTCTCTCTCTCTCTCTCTCTCTCTCTCTCTCTCCTGGTCCACCTGGCTTGGGGTCAAATTCACTTTCCGGTCAGTCAGTTCTGGAGATTAATTCAAATTAAACTCACTAGTGGGGAAACGGCCTCACGGAAATGCTATTGCTTAATCGCCCCTTTTACTCCCCTAATTTGGAACGTATTTACTCAGCACCCACTGGCGCGTCCTCCGCCATCAATGGGGGAGAGAGCAGGCAGGCGAGCGTGTGCTGTTCTCCGGAGCGTGTGACATCACGCGGTCCTGCACCCAAATTGGTGTGATGCGAGGGCGCTCCATCGACCTTAGAGCAGTCGGGGGGCAGCCTTTGCGCAGTTAAATGCTGGCATCCCACATGGTAAATGGACTGCATTTATATAGCGCTTTTATCCAAAGCGCTTTACAATTGATGCCTCGCATTCACCAGAGCAGTTAGGGGTTAGGTGTCTTGCTCAGGGACACTTCGACATGCCCAGGGTGGGGGATCGAACCGGCAACCCTCCGACTGCCAGACAGCCGCTCTTACCTCCTGAGCTATGTCGCCCCAGAGCCAGGCACGTAGAGCCAGTTACGCGTCACTGTACAGCGGCTGCCGGCCAATCAGCATCGGCGGCAGTCTAGATTTACCAGACCATGTGACCCATCCTTCCGTTAGATCGGTGCCTTAACGGGAATGAGCCACCAAGCAGGCCCTTCAGTTCATTTTCTGAACGGACTGAATTGAAATGAATTTGACCTCAAGTGTGGGTCAGTCCTCCTCCACCACCGTCTCCGCGCTGTGTGCCAGCCTTATGTACCCTCCTGTCCTTCCTTGGACTCACTTTCCCATGATTCCATTGTCCCAACTGTTGGCCCCTTCCCCCCTCCCTCCCGCCCACAGCCTATGAGAATGAGGACCAGCTCCTGTGGACTCCGGGTAGGCTGACGGGAGAGGCGGTGGAGGAGTTCTTGCTACAGGCTCAGAGGCGTGGGGGTGAGGAGGGGGTTGCTGACACCCCCATGTCTGGGGACATTATCAAGGACAATGAGCAGGTATATCAGTGTGTTCACTTCCACTCTTCTGACCTGTTTGGATAGAGAGCAGGAAGTCGAGAGACCAGTGATACTTTAAGAGTGCTGTTGGGGTTCACAAACTTCTTTCGTCATTTTGAGCGACATGTTACTGGGATCCATGTTCTCTGTCTCGCTTTTCTGTTTCTCAAACTTTCTTTCTCCTTCTCCCTCTCCTTCTCTCTTTCTCCCTTTCTCCCTCCCTCCCCCCCCTCCCTCCCCTCCCTCATTCCTCTCCCTCCTTCCTCCCTCCATCCCTCTCCCTCTTTCCCTCCATCCCTCCCCTTCCCTCTCCCCCATCGTCCCTGTCCCTCCCTACCTTCCTGTCTCTCTCTCTCACTCCCTCCCTCCATCCCTCTCCCTCTCTCCCTCCCTCCCTACCTCTCTCTTTCTCTGTCCTCTTTCTTTCTCCCAGGCTCTGTACGAACTGGTCAAATGCAACTTCAACGCAGAAGAGGCGCTGAGAAGATTACACTTCAACATCAAGGTGTTCAGCGGTAAGAGACTGTCTGTTACAAATGTGCCATTTCATCCCAGTGCCACTTGGATGCAATGAAGGCCATTTATGGGCCTGTGAATGAGCGAACCCTCCGGAACTATGGAATGGGAGGGACCTGTCATTGTGATGTCACTTTCATTTTTAGTGACTGGCTTATTTTGGACCAATCGTTTTGCTCTGGAGCAAATCTTTCTGTTTGTTGCGATACTCCAGGGGTTGAAAGCACTTGGTAGCTGGACAGTCCTTGTCAGCTGGGCCAGAAACTGGGGGGTAATCGATAACATTTTCCAAATTAAATTTTTTTGAATGCAGTTTTTAAAAAAGGTAATGCAATTCTTAAAATGGCACCACTTAAATTGTTTGCATCTTCCATCACTAGCAGTGTGAAACATTACTTCCAAAAAAAGCAAGGAAACCTTCTGCTGTAAACAGCTGCTTCTTTCTTCTCGTCTTTGCCTTGAACGATTTCTTTAAGGGAATAGCAATGCTATACAGACTCATGCAAATCAATTATAATTTAGCCCACAACATATGATTGCTTGTGTGTGTCTGTGTGCGTCTGTGTGTGTGTGTGTGTGTGTGTGTGTGTGTGTAGGTGAGTGTGTGTGTGTGTGGGTGAGTGTGTGTGCGAGAGGGAGAGATCACTGGCTGAGCTCCCGTTAGCCTTCTGTATTGTTTTCTTAGCCTCATTATCAGTGGCTTCCCAGAGGTCTGATTGTGGATTAGCTTAAGTGATGAATATAAATGAATGGAGCTGCAGGTAATCACTGTGTTCCCTGAAGGTTAATCCTCTGCTTAGACACAAACACAGTGCACTGAGCCTACAGGGTGTATTAACTCTCATTCATGCCCTCCATTCAGTCCTGTCTGCAGGAAAAAAAGGTGGAACTACAAACTATGTCATGCAATGTAATGGTTTTAATTGAGAAATGTAAATGTTTAATCCTTGCAATGCCCTGGTCTTAGACGCTTGTATAGTCTTTCGCTGTGTGTTCGTATGCATTGCTCTGCTGTGGTATTACTTGTTTTTTTTTTTTTTTACTCAGACCTTGTATTTGGTGCTTAATTCTTGGCTGGGTTTTTCCTCTTTTCTTATATGGGACTTTCTGGATGAATAATTGACAAATAAATAAAAGCTCAGCGGTGCCCAGGAGCTGGAGGTTCTAACTGTGCTGGGATCCAGAGATCCTAACTGTGCTGGGATTTTGGGGTCCTAACTGGAATTCGGGGTTCTAACTGCACTATTCCTTGTTCAGAGGAGCTGTGTGCCTGGAGTGAAGAGGAATGCCGGAATTTCGAACACGGATACCGGGTCCACGGGAAGAACTTCCACCTTATCCAGGCCAACAAAGTGAGAACTTACTGCAAAACCCACATACTGTAGAACCTGTATACAGCAGAACCCACATCCAGCACAACCTGTATACTGCAGAACCCATAAACAGCAGAACCCACATACTGCTGAACCCACACACAGCAGAACCCACACACAGCAGAACCCACATACTGCAGAACCCACACACAGCAGAACCCACATACTGCAGAACCCACATGTGTAGGTTAGACTCCAGCCCAGGAGTAAGTGGGTTAGATGATGGATGGATGGATGGATGGATGGATGGATGGATGCCTCTTCTCGTCTCTCCGTCCCTCAGGTGCGCACGCGCTCAGTGGGCGAGTGTGTGGGGTATTACTACCTGTGGAAGAAGTCGGACCGGCACGAGTACTTCACTCAGCAGACCACCCGACTGGGCCGCAAGAAGAGCAGTCTGCAGTCAGAGCCCATGTGAGTACCAGCACACGCTACGAACACACTGCGAACACGCCAAGTGCACGCTAAGCACACACTAAGCACATGCTAAGAAAATGCTAAGAGTACGCTAAGAACATGCTAGGCACACGCTACGAACATGCTAAGTGCATGCTAAGCACATGCTAAGCACATGCTAAGTGCATGCTACGAACACGCTAAGTGCACGCTAAGTGCACGCTAAGCACACACTAAGCACGTGCTAAGTGCATGCTACGAACACGCTAAGTGCACGCTAAGCACACACTAAGCACATGCTAAGAACACGCTAAGCACTTGCTAGCCTGGAGGTTCTCACGATTGAGAACGCGCATCTATTTTTTGTTCTGTTGAATATCGTGAAGCGTTCACAGTTCCTAGGTCACCTGACCTCGTGCCATGCAAATAGCCTGGCTGCTTGATGAGCAGCGACTTTTCATACGTTCTTGGCGTTGGATTGAAACCGATTAAAACATGGCTCGTTAAATGTTTGTTTTTTTGGGCACCTCTCGGCATATGGAGGTACATGGAAGCTCTCACACAGCTCTCAGCGCATTGAGACTATTTCTTTTGGGCCTTTTCTGATGATAATCAACAGAATTACGTGCATGTAAAGTTTTTTAATATTCATCATTATTGATATGGATGGAATTGTATGTATGTATGTACATACATATTTTAAAGATATAAGGATTCCCAAACTTTCTTTCTCAGTTAATGTCATTTATGAGAAAGGCACTGAATTTGTGGATGAAATCTTGACTCCTTTGAAATTGTATCTGGCAAATGTATTTTTTTTTTTACCCCAAGTATAGAAACCTAAAACACTTGGGTGAAGCTGTCCTTTTTTTTTAAATTGACACGCATGTCATACTCGCATCATTAGAATGCATGGGCTGCGCAGCTCGTGTGTGTGATTGTGTATTCCTGTGTTCTGCACGTTCCATGCAGTCGTACCTCAGGTGTGTGAGAGGGAGCCGGCGCTGATGGGCGTGTGGGGTGGGGGCTCGGGGGGGGTTTGTGTTTTTTAGGGAGGACGGCGAGCAGGACGCCGAAGGAGCCGAGCTGGAGGAGGGGTGCAGCCACTCCCACGGCTTCCCCTGCGGAGCCTTACCCACAATGCCGCAGGATGCCCCCCCCTCCCCGCCTGACCTCTTCGACCTGGACAAGCCAGGTACGGTACCCTGCGTGCGATACGGGCGTGTTTGGTACCCGTGGGACTGCGGCTACGTCAGTCACTGATGAGCCGTCTGTGTGACTCAGCATCGGTTTTTCCGAACGTTGTCCTTCGACCTCGAACCCGTTGCCGTTCACCATCAGAGCTGTTTTGTTCACCTGCATTCTGCTGTGTTCTCCACCAGCCTGTGTTGCCATTTTAGCTCATTCTTGTTGTCGTTTTTTTTGCGGCTCCTCTGTTTTTGTATTTTAATTGTGTTTGTGCTCATTTTGATTGTGGATCATTATTTGAAGCATGAAGTTTTTGTGGCTGCATGTGTTTTGTTCATCTCTGTGTTTTACCCACTTGTTCATTGTCTTTTTATTTTTTATTGTTTGTGTGTGTGTGTACATGTGTCCTTGCATGTGTCTGGTGTGTGTGTGTGTATGTGTGTGTATGTGTATATATACGTGCGTGCATGCCTGTGTGTGTGTGTATGGTGTGTGTGTGTATGTGTATATATACATGCGTACGTGTGTGTGTGTATGGTGTGTGTGTGTGTATGTGTGTATATACGTGCGTGCATATGTGTGTGTGTGTGTGTGTATATATATGTGTGTGTGTGTGTGTGTGTGTGTATGGTATGTGTGTGTGTATGTGTACGTGTGTGTGTGTGTGTGTGCGTGGTGTGTGTGTATGTGTATATATATACGTGCATGCCTGTGTGTGTGTGTATGGTATGTATGTGTGTATATATACGTGTGTGTGTGTGTGTGTATCTGTACTCGCTGTGATGAAGAGGACGGGCTGAGGTTTGGCGGTCGGCCGCGTCGGAGACGGACTCCGCGCTTTCTCTTAAAGCCCTGAGCTCACTGCACACGCTCAGCAGGCAGGTCCCGGAAGGTAAAGAGAGGAGGAAACCGGGGGTGGGCGGGGGGGGGGGGGGGGGAATTCACTAACCCACACCCTCTAGGCCACTATGCGTCTGGGGAGATGCCCACCACACACTAACCCTGCTGTAGGCCTGAGTGTGCGGAAAAGGACCTTCATTAATTCTCCTGTCGGCGTCATTTCAGGTCCTCAGATTCCCTTTCCCCCCACTGTATAGCTGTGTACAAGCTGTGTATTTGTTATCTATTATTTCTGCCCTGTTATACAGTGAAGTGTTAATTCAACTCTTACAGAGTACATATGGCTGCTGTGTGTGTGTGTGTGTTTGTGGCGTGTGTGTGTGTGTGTGTGTGTGTGTGTGTGTGTATGTGTGTGCTTGTGCTTGTGTGTGTGCGTGCGTGTGTGTGCTTGTGGGTTTGTATGTGTGTTTGCTTGTGTGCAGACTAATATGTACTGTTAGAGTTTAATTAACACTGGACATGTACTGTGGATGTGAAAAATATGAAACTCTGAAGCTTATAAAAAGGAAAATTGAGCTCTGCCAAATCTCTAGCCCAGTATGACTTCCTGCAGCTTATGAGGAAATGATGTAATAGTGTCCACTGTGACATATGCATTCCCCAGTGATTCAGACATCATGTGCCACAGAGGAGGTTACAGGTAGTGTAGCGAAAACACGGCCCAGTCGTGTACTGCCATGGCTGTGTTTGGCTCTGGGGGTGTGGCAGCCTTGTTCCAGCTTTGCGGTGGACACTAGGGGGGTGGTGGTCGTGCACCACCAGAGGGCAGCAGTGAGCATTGTAATGGGAATGTTGACGCGCGTTGCGTTGCTCGTGTCTGAGTGAAGGGGAATGTGTTCCTTGTTTTTTGTTCAGCTGCAGCGTCTCCTGGCTCTGGTGCGGGGGCGGAGCTGGGAGAGGGGCGGCGTCGAGCCTGCCGCCGCACCCCAGCCCGACGGCCCCCCAGGCACCGCCCGTCAAACAGCGCCCCCCTCCGCCCGCTCGGGAGGACCACCGAGAGCCCGTTATAAACTGCCCCGAAGGCCCCCGCTGCCCTAGGCCTGTGACTGCCCCGGGGGCCCAGCTCCGCCCCTCCCAGGGGCCCCCCAGCGGCCCCGCGGGCCCCCAGCTCCTGGGCCCCGGGTTCTACCGGCTGCAGCTGGGGCCCTTCCTGGCGGACGGCGCTCCGGGGCCCCCCGAACACGAGGTTTCCGCCACCTCGGAGTTTGGGGCCCTCAGCAGCTTCCTGCGGCCCCCCGTACCGCCCACGCGCCCCTCTCACACAGTGACGGGGGGGGGGGGGGGGGGTGTAGGGGTGGCGGTATCCAAGGCACAATTTTTGGGTTATAGACCTTTTAGGAGCCTGCCAGCTTTGCTCTTCACTGGGAAACATGGGAGAAGGTCTGAGCACCTGCCATTGGCCAGGATGTGTGACGGGCTGGGGGGGGGGGGGGGTGTTAGGGGGCAGGGGGTTGAGTGTCTCACTGTGCATGGGCAGCACAGGATCCTTGGTGTGCTGCAAAGGAGGGGGGGGGTGCAGGGGGCAGGGTGACACCTGTCCCAAGTCATCGTGGGCTCCGTTCACACTCCAGAAGGACAAGAAGCCCCCTAAATATACCGGTCAGACAGTCCGTGGCAAAACCAGGAGCCGCCATTACACCTGGCTTGCGGTTCTACCGCAGCTTACCAGCGCAGCCGCTTGTATCGAGTTTCCACCATGCCGGAGGGCTGCTCAGTTTCTGTGGATTTCCTCTCAACAAAGACATTTTTTTTCACATATTGGACATATGCTGTGTATGTACTGACATATTGTATAGTGAAACCTGGTGAGGAATCCTTCTCCTTTTCCTGATCGTTTTTTTTTTTTTTTTTATGATGCTGTGTGGTCTTTTAGCCATAGAGTGCACCTTATTTGTAAAGGAAGCTTGAAAAACCAGAACTCGTTCTTCCGTCCTTCCTCAGTTTTTTCGTTTTTTTTTTTGTTTGTTTGTTTCGTAGTTCCATCCTTTCTTCACCCCAGCAACCATGGGCTGTGTGAAAAGATTTTGAGTAAAACTTGAAAGAAAAAAAAAAGACATTTAAATGAAAACTATCGGACAAATGTTTTCCCTAGTGAAGGTTAAAGAGCAAGGTCACACAAGCTTCTCAAATTATCCTCATGAAAAGTTTTTTTTTTTTTGTTTTGTTACAATTTTAAAGTTAAATTTCTCGCCCGTCCATTATGCCCTCTTAGAACTGCTTCACACAATACATGACATACATAAGCTGTGCACTACCTCAATTATAGAAAATTTATAGGCACCATACGTTCAACATCAGTTTCTCTTTGTTACGTACATTTAGTGTTTATACAGCATTTCCTGTCCTTTTTCCTTATCTCTTCACCTTTTCAGCCTACCCATTAAAATGGCTTCATATGAAATATTACCAGTCTATTAGGGCATTAGCATCTTAATATTTTCTCTCACTTTTAGGTCCTTATTCCATGTTTGAAGACTGCGCTTGAGTACGATGATCGTTGGGAGTGTAGAAACAGTGTAGGCGGTTGGTCCTGTGCGATCTCTCAGCCCGATTCATGCTGAAGATATAAACGTATGGGTATTTGAATGATTAGTGTTTTGACACAGTTGTTCCAGAATTGCAGGTTGACCTCTGAAAACGGGTAAGACTGTGTCTAATGTGGAAATTGATTTTGGGTGACTTGCTGTTTTTCCACAGTTACTCAGGTATTGTTCCACTTGGCGTCCTTCCTGGGTCTGTATCTCCATTTGTTAGTGTGAAGAAGTTGGGTATATATCTCTGCAGCAAGTGTGTTCACTGAAAGTCACTGAAACCATCCAAAGACATTCTACTGGGCCAAGATTGTGCCACAGTACAGGAGATGTGGGCATCAGTGACATTGTGTCTTTCTGCCACTAGGGGTGCTGTTGACTATAATAAGTCACTGCGAAGGCCCACCCCAGCTTCAGTGCTTTTTAGCGCGTTCAGTTCTTCTATGGTCAGGCCAGAGGTTCGATCCTACAGCCTTTGTATGAGGGACCCTATTTATTTGCTGATTTTTTTGTTGGTGTTTGTTATCATTTGAAAGTCCTCTGGAATATTTTAAATGTAATGTACTTTCTTTTAAAAAAAAAAAAGGAGGAGTTTGAGTGTTGTGGCACATTGAGGGAAAGAGAGGGGAGAGGGGACTGCCTTTCTTTTAAACTTTTTTGTAGCTATTTGTTTGGCTTTTTTTTTTTTTTTTTTTTTGGATATTATTCCATTATAATTACTATATTTTATTACAAATATTGAAAACTACAAAGAAAGAATACCACATTGAGCCAACTCTGAACACTGGACTCATCTCTCTCACACACACACACACACACACACTCAAGCACACATGCAAGTGCTCACACTCATATACCTTCCATAAATTTCTGACACTGGTGGAAAATAAAGAGCCTTTTTTCTGTTGTTCAAATCAGACTGCGATTGGTATTTTAAATCTTTCTTGAAGAAATGCAAGTGACCATCCCTTGATAAAATGGGTACGTGTTTAACTCTTGACAAGGTGAGAAAATACAGAACAAAGGTTGTGAAATGAATGCGTTGTATTGAGCGAAAAAAAAACTTTGGCTGGAAATTGTTATGCCTTTTTTCACCCATAGGTGGCAGCAACGGCAGCATTGAAAGTTTGCTGTGATTGGTCAATGAGATCTTTTGTGTCCTCAATGTCTGTGATGAGACCTTTCTTATGGCTCCAGCGCAACAGTAGAAAGGAACTCTGCCCGAGGTAAGCTTCTATTTGTCAGTAGGAGACTGGGAAGTACAGAGGCTAACTGTTGTGTAAATATTTGAACTATAGTTCATTCACTGAACTATTCTACATGCTCAAAATATTGAAAGGGCAAATAGTTTTTTTTTTTTTAAAACAAATATTGTTTTCTATAACCAGTTAACTTTGATGTGTTGAGAAACTTAAATTGAAAGTCTGTGACTGAATGAAGCCTGTGACCTATAAGTCCCTCACAGACTTGTGACTTCCTGTCCCTGTTTCAGAGGGGGTGGGGCCAAAGGTGTGCCAAAGGTGTGCTCGCATTGTATCCGTGAGGGTGGAGTTTGGTGCAGAGGCGGGACCAGAACGGTCAGTACTGACGCACACCTGGCAAGGAGGTGAGAGGTCGTCCCTGGTTCCAGCCGCCTGGTGCCAGCATCTGCTCATGTTTCCATCTCTCAAGAATCGCATCTGGCTTTGTTTTAGGGCAGGGGTGCACTGCGAAGCCTGGTGGATTTCAGGATTCCACCCCTTCAATTACTTATCCCTATGAAGAGCAGGTTTTTTGGAATGTTTTTTTTTTCTCTTCAAAATTCTACGTCAGTGCTCTAGAACTCCATTGCTTTCAGTTACCAGCAGTGATTGTTACATCAGAATTAGAATGTTCAGTTAAGAACATTCTATTCACATATTTGCGATCTTACACCTTCAAAGGGTTAGTTAGCGCACACGTTTATTGGATCTGAGATTTTGAAATGTATATATACATATATATATATATATATATGAGCTTCAGCTGTTGAACAGGTCATCTGATCTTGCTGAAAATGTTTTCATGTGGCCAGATATAGGAGTGAACAAGATGGTGCATACAGCCGTATGGAAAATTAAGCTAGAATAACTGGTTAGAACATAAAACAGACTGCACACCTGACCTCTGGGACTGGAGTGTGTGACTTGGCTATATGCACTCACGCCATTTAATGTCACAGGTGTGGAAAACTCACTCTCTCATCATACACACTCACTCACTCATCACGCTTTCACACAACATTCACTCATCACAACACTCACTCACTCATCACATGCACACAACACTCACTCACTCATCACACAACACTCATCACACTGACACAATACTTACTCATTCAACACTCACTCATCACACTCACACAACACTCACTCATCACAAAACTCACTCATCACTTTCACACAACACTCACTCACTCATCACACACACACACAACATTCACTCACTCACTCATCACATGCACACAACACAAAACTCACTCACTCATCTCACGCACACAACACTCACTCACTCATCACACTCACACTACATTCATTCACTCACTCGTCACATGCACACAACACAACACTCACTCACTCACACACACACACAACACTCACTCACTCACTCATCACACGCACACAACACTCACTCACTCATCACACACACACAACACTCACTCACTCATCACTCTCACACAACACTCACTCACTCATCACTCTCACACAACACTCACTCACTCATCACACGCACACAACACTCACTCACTCATCACACGCACACAACACTCACTCACTCATCACACGCACACAACACTCACTCACTCATCACACACACACACACACAACACTCACTCATTCACTCATCACATGCACACAACACTCACTCACTCATCATCACACACACACACACAACACTCACTCACTCACTCATCACATGCACACAAACACTCACTCACTCATCACACACACACAACACTCACTCACTCATCACACAACAGTCACTCACTTATCACACGCACACAACGCTCACTCACTCATCACACACACACACACACACAACATTCACTCACTCACTCATCACATGCACACACACAACACTCACTCACTCATCACACTCACACTACATTCATTCACTCACTCATTGCGGTTTTATTATTCATTCACTCATGTTTTTAGCCCGTGATTATTTTTCCTCCAGCATAAGATCCATTTTAGGCCGGTGTGTAGGAGGACGTGTGACTTACTTCTGATTGCCACCTTGCCTGCCAGCCTACTGTGCTGTAGCCTGAAGTGTAGGTGTAATGTTTTGACTGTACAACAGTGGTGTTAATAATCAGCCTGAAACACAAAAAAAGCACAAAGAACATATCACACACTCAGAAGTAAGGGCTCCCATAGGCTCCTCTATGTCTCCAATGGGGGGGGGGGGGGGGGGGGTCTCCTGCAGGATAATGCGTGGGCATAGGCGTAGATTTTGGGGGGGGGGGATATGTCCCCCTCAACATTTAGAACATGGGCATTTGTCCCCCCCAATAAAAACATGAAAGAAGCATTTCCACCATAAATTCATGTAGAAAAGGGACAAATTGGTGCATAAAAATTCACCAGAATGCAGGAAATGAAGTGTTTGATGCTCAAAATGTCCTGGGGGAGGACCCTCAGACCCCCCGCTTATTCTTCCCACCCCAATGTTCAAACAAAACCTACGAAACTGTGCGTGGGTGTGTGTGTGTGTGTCTGTGTGTGTCACCCACTACCTCATTTTGTGTTGAAGTGTATATATATATATATGATTTATTTGGATATGTCTAGGTTACTACATTGTTTTCAGTTGCGTGTAAATATGTGAATTAATTCATTTTCTCCAGTTGTCTATATTTTTCCCAAATAATGAATTAATTGATTGTTTTTTTTTTTTTGTTATTGAAGTCTGTGCTTTTTTTTTTTTTTGTTTGGAAAAATATGTTGTGGATTTTGACTGAAAATACTTGGCAGCTTTTCTGTAAAAAGAAATCCAAATGGAACTGAATTATGTTATGTTCTGCAAATGTAGGGGCGACATAGCTCAGGAGGTAAGAGCGGTTGTCTGGCAGTCTGAGGGTCGCCGGTTCGATCCCCCGCCCTGGGTGTGTCAAAGTGTCCCAGAGCAAGACAACTAACCCCTAATTGCTCCTACAAGCTGATTGGTAACTTGCATGGCAGCCTTTCACTGTTGGTCTGTGAGTGAGTGTGTGTGTGTGTGTGTGTGTGTGTGTGAATGGGTGAATGCGAGGCATCCATTGTAAAGCGCTTTGGATAAAAGCGTTATATAAATGCAGTCCATTTACCATTTGCAAATTAATGGACGCACGGTGTCTACATTATGAGCTACTGTGCTTGTCATGACTAAGTGCAGCCAGTAGAGTGCGCCATTGGGTCTGGCAAAAATACTGACCCGTACGACACAGTCTTAGCTGGAGAAAGCACCAAATACTTAAGTACCACTGTCAGATACTTGTGTATTTAATCAACACATCATCGCCAGCCTTAGGAATGTCGTAAGGCATGTAGCAAAAATATGAAATTTTCTTCAGTAGAGTCATAGATCCTCCCTTGGGTTCCTGGGTGGGTGCAGTATTGAACATTGCAACATATTCAACCGTCGAACGAATGATGTTTAGAAGCAACAGATGTTTACATTTATTTTAAAACTTGTAAAAAGCCTAGTGGTATGGAGCCTTGGGTATAGGCCTGGTTACTGTTAAGGAATAAATCTTGCTCAACTCAAGCCTATTTGTTTGTAATTGGGTGCTGAATCCCAAAAAAATAGTAGAGAAAAACTCAGGACAGCACTCTCCAGAAAAAAGAAAAACATTGACAGCACTATTTATAAAACTTGAACTCAAGCTGGTTACAGTTAAGACCGTGGCCTCGCTTGCAGTGTTGACCGCGATTGTCCGCTGTCGGAATCTCAGTCCTTGTGGAGGTCAAAGTTCAGGGCCGCGGGGCTGTCTTTTCTCGTGGCTGGAATCCGTGACAAAGGCCAGTTTTGTCTCGACAGAGACAGGCTGTGCAGTGTCACAGCAATCCTGCGCTCGCTATTCACTTTAAAAAAAAGAAAAAAAAAAAAAAACAACATTCATTGAAGGGAGATTGGCCAAGTGCCAAGGATGAGCGCACAGCGATGGCTGAGAGAAGAAACAGGGAGCACGGACGATAGGAAACGTTTCCAGAACGTTTGGGGAAGGTTCCGTTTAGATTGCCATTTTGGTTGTAAGATAACCCTTATGGTGAGAATGTTTGCCCATGCATTTTATTTTGAGTTCTGCCAGAGTCATAGAAACAAATGTTCCAGCATGTCGCATACAAACTAACTGTCAACATCCCCTGATGGTTATCATGCATTGACAAAAAACGAAAACAAAACAGAGGACAAGTGCCAAATACATATTAAAGAATATTCTGAATGAAAGTGCTGAAATGGCAGATTTGACGAACATCGCCAAGATTTCTGATAAAATTAACATGACTGACCGTCCACTTTTTGTAATCTTTAAAAACGTGATTAGCAAAATTGAGTCAAAATATGATCTATGGCAGTCCCTGCATCATTCCCCATGACTCACAGTTGGAGGGACATCCGGAGAAAATTTCCAGTTGACATTCCAGTAAACTATTTTTGATTTTCTGAACATTCCGGGAACTTTTTGAAACAATGGGTTCCCAGCACAAAGTACACACCGTTACAAAAAAGCACACAGTGTTAAGTTTGTGCTGGGAATCCATATTTTCAAATAAAATAAAATAATAATATTAATAACAAAATAAATGGCTGGAATGTCAACTGGGAATTTTTTCCTCACTTCTTACACGTCTGAAACGACGGGAATCCTTTCACCCCTTTTTAATCCAAACCGTTGCGCTGAGAAAATATTGCAAAATTTCGAAAGCTTGTTTCATCCCATTCTGGTTCCACAAGGGAGCATCTGGATCACTTTATTTACTTCACTGTCATTTAGCAGCATTTGTCATACTGGCACGGGAAAGTGTGCTGGAGGGGGAAAGTGTACTTCCAACTGAGACACGTGCATGTACGAGAAGTGCAGGCGCCGTTATCAACAAGTCAACTGCCCTACTGAACGTGATTTTGTTAACCGACAAGAACAACGGTACACTAATGAGTATTAAACTACGCTTGAAGAAGCAGCAGTAAAAGAATCACGTGGTCTGAACAGAATACAAGCTGCACCTAATCAGGCGTCTGAGCAAAAGGGGGTGGGGGTGGGGGGTGGGGGTGGGGTTGGGGGGCCCCCAGGTGTGGGGATCAGGTGTGTTTGAGTGCCCAGGTGTGGTGGCTCCGTGTTTTATTTCAATCCTCAATGAGGGTTTTGTCGTCAAGCTTTTTTTCGCTCTGTTTCTCTAAACACTGGGGTCATAACCGAACACAAAAAAAGCATTCCACCTCCCTGCAGGATTTGTGTTGTCTTTAATCGATCTGCAGAAACGCTGCAGGGTAATTTTGTGTTTCTCCTCTCCGTCTTTAGAAAAGCACAGAGCGGTAGAATTTGGGGCAGCAGTGTAGTATAATGGGTAAGGAGTTGATCTCGTAACCCAAAGGTCGCTGGTTCGATTCCCCGGTAGGACACACTGCCGTTGTATCCCTGAGCAAGGTACTTAACCTGCATTGCTTCAGTATATATCCAGCTGTATAAATGGATGCAATCAAAATGTTGTGTAAGTTGCTCTGGATAAGAGCGTTTGCTAAATGCCTGAAATGTAGCACTAAGTGATCAATCATGCATGTAAAACATGCCATAAAATGCAAATGTCATAAAACATCATTTCAACTTTTTTTTTTTTTTTTACTGGATTTTTGACTTGATATTAACAGGATGGGCAAACGGCTGCTTTATGTGGATGGATGCAGATTTTCTTTTTTTATCTTTAAAAAAAAATCTTGCTGAATAAAAAGGTTTATTGAGGATGTAGATTGCCACAAATATAACCAACGCACTGTAACATTGAGTTGTCCAGTGCACAATGTTTCCTGTATTTTCTTTTTTTTAAAAAAAAACAGATTTATTGTCTTTGGGGTACTAAAATGTCCTTTAAAATCACATTAAAATAGCCTAAATTCAGCTGGAGTAATTTGAGTTAAAAACTATCAAGAACAGGGGCAGAATTTTTCCTGACGATGCTAATGGGGAACTCTTCTACTACAATAAGACACCTGGAATTTACTCAGAACTGAACTTTACAACATTAGGCTTAGTAACAAAGTAACTTACTAACAATTAAAAAGAGAGAGAGAAAATCATTCAGCTTCCTGGCACCACACTGGCTCCATGTTAATTCAGTACGCCCTGCAGACTATTAAAAGTGTTTTTGGTTTTTTAAACAGTTGGGAGTTATTTTATTGGTATGTTTTAGTTTAAAACTCAGCAGTACTCAGCATTGGTCTACCTCCTCCGCGAGACCTCTCGCTAAGAAATCCCTTTGATTAATGACCGCAATTACTGTCACCTTCAGATCCATAATGCTGTACAGTGTAATATCAAAGCCAGCCAACCGGCGTTACGAGTGATTCAGCATCCCCGGGGCTCGTGACTAACGCCAGGGCGGCCAGGAGAAGTGCAGCAAGCGGAATGTTTAAACCTTTCTGCTTTACTTCACCTTTAAAAGCGCAGCATATGAGGGTGTTTTAACACAACAAGTGGCTCTTGGGAAAGACACAAGTCAGAACGGACCAGGATTTTTTTTTTTCTTCAGATGTTAAAATGTGGCTGCTGTTTTGGGGTTGTCCGGACAGTCTTTGATGGAGAAGCTGACGTGTGCCGAAGAACCGGAGAGTTGGAAATTTAGTTATACAGAGCTCTTTAAAATTTGGGTCCAAGTAGGCGCCACAAAAACCTACAGGGTCAGATAAAAGTCAAGCTCTAATACTTTTTATTTATTTAATTTTTAAATAATCAACAAGTAAAGTAAGTGAATATATTAACATCATTATACATCGCGCGAGGGGCTATATGGTTGCACGCGTTCTTTTATAGTAATTCTAATCTCTATTCTGAAAATCGCCTCTTTATTTCAGATTGCGTTTATAAATTTGTTCCCAAATACAAAATGCTCCCCACTTCCCTCGTGCACGCCCCACTGTCAGGCACGTTCAAATAGCCAGCTATCGAAATGTAACAACAATAATTTAACCCCCAGAATCTGCAGCCCGTTAGCCATTAATTGAGCTACGTTTCACAGTGACATCCCGATTATTCTTGTGATGTGTAGTTCTCTTCGGCTTTCTGTCTCAGTTTGGCACATGAAACTACATTGACGTCACTTTTGGGAGTGGGGACTGCGCGAGGAAGACGAGAATGAATCGCTCGCTGGCGTGGTGTACGGAAAGAAGTGTTTTTTTCTCTTTCTCTCTCCCTCATACAAAAGCTCTTTTGCTATAAAACAATTTTCTCCACGTAGCGCGGACAGGATATGCGCGCGACTGGACACGGAGAATAATCCTGTCACCCATTAAACAAACAGGACTTTGTTGAATTTCTGCAGGGAGTTGTTGGAAGTACAAACACACCTACAGTGAGTCTTTACACTCGCGTTTGGCAGGTAGGGAAGTGCAGCCGGAAGAACTTGCAATTCAAGAAGTGGAATTTGCATAATGATTTATTAAGTTCGCGACTGTTTACAGTTTCCCCCCTTAAGTGTGCATTGTTCAAGTGTGCACGCTTCTGCAAAGTTTCAAAAAAGTTTCAAACTCTGAATATCGAAAAGAAGCAACCATGACGGAGCTGAGGAAAAAGAAGATATTCGTCATAGTGGACGTGCTGTGTGTGGTGGTAGGTGAGTAAAATAAAAAGCGAACGAACACTTTTAATTATCGGTTGATTTATTTGTGACGCGTTCAGAATCCATGATATTGTAGCAGGCTACTTCGTTCTTTTAATTAGAATGTTTTTCAGGGGAACAATGTACGTTTACGTTGTGAATTATATTTAAAAGTATCATAACCCTAGACACCCCCCCCCCCCCCAAAAAAAAGAAATTAATAAAGAAATAAATTGATCCTCAAGAGCGCGCACCGAATGTGTATGACCCGAATCACAAAGGTCAGACAATGTGCTGTATCTCTGTAACACAACTGCATACTGTCTTCTGCAGGTAAAGTTTTTTAAACTATATTTTTGAGGATAAAGAAGCAAACCTGTCAAAGGTATAATGGAATTTCATCGATTAAATTTCAAGTTGATTTCGGTTACTTCGTTTGATGCACATACTGAGAACCCGTTGAGAACCAGCATGTCGTATGACCTATATGATCGATATCAAGATCCGCTGTGACTTTTGGACCTGTAAACACGTGTATGTACACCTGGAAACAGGAAGTTATGAAGTGAACTTGGGAGCAAAAAAATAATGTGTGCACCATATACACATCTGATAATCGGTCCGTCACTTTTTGAATCCTACTCTTATTCGTACTATTTTACTAGGCCTATTTGTTTTTTCATCAAGAATTCTGAAAAATTAATCTGCGGAGAGAACATTCTTGAAGTGGTTATGTTCTTTTTCTTTTACCAAGTCACTATTTTTTTTGAAGGAACCTCATTGAGTGCAACTTTTAACAAAGGTGTAAGACTGATCAAATAAATAAATAGGTCATTTCATTTCTATTTGAAAATTATGATTAATTGATCTTGATTATAGAAGATTATTATAGAATGTTTAACACAAAAACATATTTGCACCATGTGTTGTATATATTGAGGTATGTGGGGCGGTTTGGGTGAGAGGTGGGCAGACCTGACAGATAAAATCCTTCAGATTCATCTTTCCTGTTTTCACTTGTGTGTGTTGAGGCAAATGGTAAATGGACTGCATTTATATAGCGCTTTTATCCAAAGCGCTTTACAATTGATGCCTCTCATTCACCCATTCACACACACACTCACTCACACCCCAACGCTGAAAGGCTGCCATGCAAGGTACCAATCAGCTCGTCGGGAGCAATTAGGGGTTAGGTGTCTTGCTCAGGGACACTTTGACGCTCCCAGGGAGGGGGATCGAACTGGGCACCCCTCCGACTGCCAGACAACCGCTCTTACCTCCTGAGCTGTGTCGCCCCATGAGACCCCTCCGTTATTTGATTTATTTTTAATTTGTGATGTAAAAACATAATTACCTAGTTCCATTAGTTTTAAATATGTACACTGCCAAAGAAACTGTGCCACAGCTATCTCAGTTAAGGGTAAGGTGTGATAGGCATCTTGTAGAGATTAAGTGCGAGACCAGAGATGGGCATAGTCTACATTACATTACATTACATTTATTTAGCAGATGCTTTTATTATCCAAAGTGACGTACAAAAGTGCATATCATGGTCATAGGAACAAGTACAAAGTTAGATAAGGTACATTTTACTCATTTTGTACAGTTAGTCTAATAAATGATAGTGTGTGTCAAATCTCTGGATCATCATGGTTGCATATATAAAGGCAAGGAAAGCACCTGTGCCTCACATCAAACAGCACGTGAATAAGAATACTGTAAAAATAATAATAATAATAATAATGGTAATAATAATAATAATGGTAATAGTAATAATTTGATTTCTAGAGTGTTTTTCATGAAGATTCTTGATGCTCTGAACGTAAAGTGGTTGCTCTGAACCTCCTGAAACTTTCTCGCCAATCTTAGTGGAAAAGATTTATTTTGAAGAGACTGAAGTATTTTGGATAAAAATAATTTGTAATAATGATGCGGTCCATAAGCCTATTTCCACTCTGCTGTGTACCGTAGGATCTGTCTACTGTACACAGTGTGCTTTATTTGGCTCTGTAATTGGAAGCAGTTTTTTTGTTTGTTTTTTTACATGCGACCACAGTTATCATTGGGGGTAAATATTATTGCTGAGATGTATGAGGATTAAACTGACATTTGTCACTAAATCTGTAATGTACCCTTGTTTATTTCACTACTTTTTCCCCAGTCATATTTTTCATTTAGTTTCATTTCAGGCTAGTTATTGTAGACATGTGTTCCCATGTGTAAGCAAATGCGGTTGTTTGATTAAATTGATGCATGTTTAAGAAAACAAATGGGAATGATATTGCTGCATGTATTCTATATGGCTGTATTGAATAATATTGCTGCTCCAATATTGCTAATGTTTTTCTGCTGTATCATCAGTGCAGCCAATGTAGGGCAGGCATTTCAGTCATTTGCCAGAAATGCTAATTTAAGTCTTAGTCACTGTTCACACTCGCTGAGCAACATTTTTAAAAATTCTATTTTGGTGCGTGTTTGCATGCGGTTACATTTTACTGTAATGTGATGCGCTATATTTTCTTGAGGAACTGTTTCTGCGTCGATCTCCACAGACGCGACGAATCCTCACATCTCGTGTCAGATGTGAAAACGCCATGGCGACGAATTGAAAATTCAGCCGGTTCCAGTTTGAAAATGCCGTTTCTCCGGGTGGCCTAATCCGGTCCGCCTGGGACAGGAAGTGGCTGGGGCTAATGTGCGCTCGTGTTTAGCAGTCAGTCGCCCTGGCGGCTTTGTTTATTCTGTCCTGGGGCGGTGCATTCTTGCGTGTGTTGCCACACAGCGTGGTGTGAGGACAGTACGCACAGCCTCGGGCAAGTCCCAACGGGCTGTATCGCCCCGCTCGGAATACTGCCGCAGCCGCGCATTTTACGCAGGCCCTCAAACACATACCCCCCCCCCCCCCCCCCCCCCCCCCCCCCCCCCCCCCCCCCCCCCCCCCCCCCCCCGGCCCCCCAATGTACGACACAACACAATATACTATTTTATCCCGGTGGGGAAACTTGTCTTGGACTCTCAGTACTGCTGTTCCACAGTGAGTTCCACACACACATAACAACATTAAAATGAAAAAAAAAACTTGACTTGTTATATTGAAAATAAGTCCATATGTCCAAGTCTGGTGCTATTTTCAGGCGTTAAAAATAAACACCTGTGCCTGGTAATTTCATTTGTGTCAACAAGATGAAAACACACACTCAAAAATATATAGGCCTGATTGTAATAAATTAATGTTAGTGCAGTTATTGGCCTCTGCGTTTATGTAGCATTGGACACAATGGTGTGTAAATTAGTATATATATACATCAGCGTATACTGAATTTGAGCGGTCTCAATATGTCTGTTGGTGGTTCTGAACTGCAAATGGATGCAATTACAGACACCCGCTTCCGTGAAATTTTTGACAACGGATGGATGTTGTAGAGCCCTTAATAATCTCTTGCACATCGAGGAACGTTTTCTTAAATTCAGCCTGCGATCACAGCATAGGTCTCTTTTCCTGGAAAGTGCGGTTTGGACAACAAAACACAGCACAGACAGAGTGTCCAGGGCGGGACATTGTGCAGAAGTATTTTCGGGGGGGGGGGGGGGGGGGGGGGGTGCACCTGAATTTCAGGGTTTTACAATTCAGGTAAAGCGATGCTGGTGTTCCATTTTGCCGGGTGCTTAAATTCAAAATCAAAATGAAAAATCCCATTACCCAATGCAAAGCGTGTGCTTGCACGCACATTGAATTGCACCAGAGCTTCACACCATGTCACAACTGGACAATATTACAATCTTGATAAAGCAGTGTACTCTGGTGCATTGTGGGAAAGCCTTGCTGACTCATTGAGGATGTCCTAAGAGGGCATTCTGTGCATGTAAGCTGGTTGAGGGTGGCTCACCCATGGAAATGATTTTATTCACTGTTTGACCACCCCACCCCCCCCCCCACCCCCCCACCTTCCTTAAAGGAGGGGCATTATTATTCCTCAGATAATAAAATGGCCTTTTGGTTGTTACTCAGAAGCATTCATTGCTAGGCAACAGCGGCATGCTCTTATCTATGTTCCTCTGAACCTTTTAGTCATTGCTAACATTGTGGCTAATGGCCTGGGGGGCCAGGCTGCTTCCCTTCTGCAGCAATGTCATTGGGAGCTAAACTTGCTGACACTGTACAGCTGAGCTGTGGCTAAAGAGGCGGCAGTGTGGTGCAATGGTTTGGCAATGTAACTGGGTTTACGAACCTAAAGGCTGCGGGTTCTGCACCCTTGAACAAGCTGCTTAGCCTGCATTGTTTCAGGCCAGGTGTCAGTAAGATATCCTGCTGTATAAATGTGAAAATGAGAAATCTGTGTCACCCTATAACATAATACATAAAGGCTGGGCCATTTAAACACCTTCAGTGCTGTTGTCATTGACTTAGAATGCATGTTGTGCTAATGTGCTGTAGAGTGTGTGTTGTGTTGATGTGCTGTAGAGTGTGTGTTGTGTTAATGTGCTGTGGAGTGCATGTTGTGCTAATGTGCTGTAGAGTGTGTGTTGTGTTGTTGTGCCGTAGAGTGTGTTTTGTGTTAATGTGCTGTGGAGTGTGTGTTGTGTTGATGTGCTGTGGAGTGTGTGTTGTGTTGATGTGCTCTGGAGTGCATGTTGTGTTGATGTGCTGTAGAGTGCATGTTGTGTTGATGTGCTGTAGAGTGTGTGTTGTGTTAATGTGCTGTAGAGTGCATGTTGTGTTGATGTGCTGTAGAGTGCATGTTGTGTTGATGTGCTGTAGAGTGCATGTTGTGTTGATGTGCTGTAGAGTGTGTGTTGTGTTAATGTGCTGTAGAGTGTGTGTTGTGTTAATGTGCTGTAGAGTGCATGTTGTGTTGATGCGCTGTGGAGTGTGTGTTGTGTTAATGTGCTGTGGAGTGTGTGTTGTGTTGATGTGTTGTAGAGTGTGTGTTGTGTTGATGTGCTGTAGAGTGTGTGTTGTGTTAATGTGCTATAGAGTGCATGTCGTGTTAAGGTGCTGTAGAGTGCATTGTATGTTAATGTGCTGTGGAGTGCATGTTGTGGTAATGTGCTATAGAGTGCATGCTGTGTCAATTTGCTATCGAGTTCATGTGCTCTAGAGTGCATGTTGTGTTAATGTACTCTGTGTAGAGCCATGGGTGAATTTTGCTGCCAAATAGCCTGGTGGTTGATGGATTAGCACATCTTCTCTTGGGAATATGTTGAAAAATCCTTTCACTAAATTTTGTTTCTTCTCACCCTCAATATATTGTAGCCAGCAGACAATTCTAAGAAGTTGAGGGCCTTCACCAGATGCCATTTCAACACACCACGCACGCATGGACACACACACACACACACACACACAAATAGCCCCTGGGTACCCTCCCCAGTCTTCTCAATGTCCTCACACAGGATATGGGGACCAACAGTTGCTGGGGGTCCATTTTTATGTCTTGGCGAATAAATCTTTTTCCTCCGTAAACATCCCTTTGTTTTTCCAGCAAAAAGTACTCCCAGGAATTGCGAAAAGGGAGCACGCGAACCGGATGCGCTGGTTTATCTGGGAAGGAAGTCAGCTACTCACTGATGTACTGTTTGGAATAACAAGTGATGGACAGGAATGTTGAATTCTTTCCCTCTCTCCTTCCTTCGAGCGTTTGGCCCACTGGTGTTTTCGTAGGCTGAGTGGACAGGCCTGGTCTTGGATTAATCTTTGGGAGAGAGAGAGAGAGTTTGGGTCCGGGCGTTTTGATGTTGTTTTTTTTGTTTTTTTTTTTTTTTTTTTTTTTTTTTGGGCCCCCTCCGATAAGTTTGCCATTTTGTGCCGTCCCACACAAACATGGTTCGTACCTCTCGGGAGACGGATTCCCAGTCCGTTTGTTTGGGAAATATCTCCTGGCGTGAGTTCTCGAACGGCTCACCTTTCCGGAACGTGATAATGGCGATGCAGGCATTGGGCCTCGTTCAAGAAAAACATGTGTACGATCAGATTTAAAACGTGTACGACTACGATAAGATTTAAAACGTGTACATCTACGATCAGATTTAAAACGTGTACAACTACGATCAGATTTAAAACGTGTACAATCACATTTACAACATGTGTACGACTACGATCAGATTTAAAACGTGTACAATCACATTTAAAACCTGTGTACGGTCACATTTATTCGTAAATTGTGTCTAAGAATGTTTCCAGGAACATTTCAGCATTCGTCTTTTTGTTTTTGTCCTTGTTTTTTATTTGCTCCTGGCTGTTTCTTTTTGCTAATCAGGATTGCACATAAAATTTGCAAACAGTCAGCATTCATCATCTCACGCACCTGGGATACGCACAAAAACAAAGGTCTGCACGCGTGTCATGAATCCATGTTGGTTTTTCGTAGGAACATTTTTAAGAACAAAAGTTTCTTAAGAACAATTTAAGAAAAGTTTTGTGAATGAGGCTCAATACTTCCCTTCTGCTCTTCTCTTTCCATCACATCCAGTGTAATCATAGCCAAGCGCACCCATAATATAAAGTTCAACTCTG
>CM045886.1:7775000-7785000 GCA_025169545.1 Anguilla japonica
ATTGTGGACCCGCTTCCCAGAAACTTTGCGGTTTTTTCTTTTGTGTTTGTTCCTTCTAAAAAAGTCATTTAAAAACTGCAGTATTTGCTTAATTCTCCATGTTGGAGGTTCTGTTTGTACGTCTTTTTTGGGAAGCACACTGAGCGGTGCCGACAAATCACATGATTTCCCTCCATCCACCGTTGGCGTAGTAGTTGTTCAGAGGGATATTAAAGGGATATTAAAAGGATAGAGGCAATCTGGAATTTTTTTTTTGGTATCATTTAAGTTTTAGTGTAAATGGTAAATGGACTGCATTTATATAGCGCTTTTATCCAAAGCGCTTTACAATTGATGCCTCTCATTAACCAGAGCAGTTAGGGGTTAGGTGTCTTGCTCAGGGATACTTCGACACGCCCAGGGTGGGGATCGAACCGGCAACCCTCCGATTGCCAGACTAGCGTTCTTACCTCCTGAGCTATGTCGCCCCGTGTAAGGTTCTCCAGCTGTTGCTGTGTGCAATGGAGGATATTTTAGATATTTACTGAATTTTCTAACTACCTGCCAGCTTTACAGTGTTGGTGGAGGGGTGGAGGGGGTTGTGTTCGAAAGCAAGAAAATAAGCTTCAGGTAACTGGGATCGAAAACATACACTAAATCTGAAATACTGTATTTTTTTTAAAAACCTAAGAAAGTGAACCGTCTCTTTCGTGCGTGTCGAACAAGTTCCAGGCCTCGGTGGCACAGACACGCAAACTGTCGGCATGTTTTACATACCTTTCGCAGGTAATGGAATTCCAGGCCAGAAAATAGCTTTGGGCAAAGACGAGCTTGGCCCCAGATGCATGCAGCGTGCCGCATGCCGCATGCCGCATGCAGCGTGCTGTCGGGGAGACATTCATGGTGCAGTCGGATAGGTGGGGTTGTGGCAGCGAGGTCACGTGACACAGCGTTGCCCCCTGTTTGAATTGTGCATGAGGATCGAGATGAAGGGGGGGTCACTGTTCCCCGAGCCGCTGATGCAGATGAAGCTGATGAATTTAGGACCTGAACCACAGCCCTCCCAGAGAACGGGCTGTCTTTTTTTTTTTGGGGGGGGGGGGGGGGGTACGGAGTGACTCGGGGTACGGAGAACATCCTGCTCCCTCATTACATCACATTGCAGGCATTTAGCAGAGGCTCTTATCTAGAGCGACTTACACAAATTTTTGTTAGCATTTACATTGCATCCGTTTATACAGCTGGATGTATTACTGAAGCAATGCAGGTTAAGTACCTTGCTCGAGGGTTACAGCGGCAGTGTCCTGGCCAGGATCGAACCTGTGACCTTTATGTTACAAAGCCAGTTCCTGAAACTGATGTTCCTGTAACGTTAACGTGAAAAATATATACGATTGGACGAAGCTAAAAAACTATTAGCACCCTTCAGTTGGATGTGCAGATGAGTCGCTGTTGTTGGCTGTAGAGCCAGCTCTGGGATTTTAAACAATAAGTAACCAGGGACAACTGGTTGCAGACTGGGGGGGGAGGGAAGCAATTGCGGACTGGGGAGGGCGGTTTTGGGGGGGGGGGGGGGGGGATTTTTCAGCAATCAAGGACCGGGGAACCAGCGCAAGAACAACAGCATCGGAAAAGATATTTGCGTCCTCTGAATACTGCACAATTAATACATTTTTTGTAAAAATGTAAAACGTTTAAAAGCTGAGTCGTGCGGCACGTCCGCGGTCGTGGCCTTAAACGACCGCGTGGACCGGTCACGCCAGCACCCCGCTCTGCTTGGCTGGGGCGTAGGCTGAGGTTTTCGGGTATGAGTTCTGGGTGTGATTCATAGGTCCCCCTGGAGCAGATCTCTCTCTTTCTCTCCTCTCTCTCTCTCTCTCTCTCTCTCTGAGATCACTGTTTAATGGTGTTATGACGGTTGTGGTATTCTGCCAGCGTGGACCCCCCTGCGCGGTTTTAGTAGTGGTTTCATGCGAGCTCTTCCTGCTAGTTCCTCAGCGCGCAGTGGTTTGTTTGGAAAGTGCTGTGGGAATGTATCTGTGCTGAGCTGATATACTGGCGCTGCAGTGCGTCATAACTGTGAAAGCGTGTCTAACTTCTTAGCTTCTTTGTTTTTTTTTTTATGGGTGTAAATTGGTTTTGCATGTTCCTTTGATGTGTGTGTGTGTGTGTGTGTGTGTGTGTGTGTCTGTGTCCGTGTGTGTGTGTGTGTGTTTGCCTGTGTGTGTGTCTGTGTGTGCGTGTGTATGTGTGTGTGTCTGTGTCCGTGTGTGTGTGTTTGTCTGTGTGTGTGCGTGTGTATGTGTGTGTGTCTGTGTCCGTGTGTGTGTGTTTGTCTGTGTGTGTGTGTGTGTGCATGTGTATGTGTGTGTGTCTGTGTCCGTGTGTGTTTGTCTGTGTGTGTGTGTGTGTGTGTGTGTGCGCGCGCACACACGTGTGTGGGTTCAGGCTGGCAGTATGGCTTTGTGTCTCTGTAGTGTAAACGCTTTTGTATACTGACTGAATCACATAGTCCAGGAGTTCTGCAGCCCTGGCCCCAGCGACCCTTTGGGTCCTGCTGGTTTATAGTGTTAGTCAGCACTCAAAGTGACCAGTTTGGCAGTTGATCGCATTAGCTAACTCACCTCATCTGTTTTTTAAACTGGTTGAATTGGTTGCTGATTTTAAGGTAAAAAAGCCAAAAATGGCGGACCCAGATCTTCTCACCAGGGGTCAGGGGTTGTAGAACCCTGGTGTCGACCTGTACAAACTGCAGTCTCCACTCGTTTACACATTATCACTCTCTTCCCTAACCTTCATCACTCTCCTGTGTACTCATCCCCTCTTCCCTTCGCACCTGTTTCCTTCGAACCCCAGGTGTCTGTACTTTCAAAGGGGATATACGCTTTCATTTCAGTAGCATTCTCTCTGCACTCCTCTTGATAATCATAATCATTTTCATATTTATGGGATACGGTAGTGCGACTCGGCACCGTTGTTTAGCCGCAAGCTGGTATCAAAACATGCATCTTACTAGCGCTGTCTGCGGATATTATTTCACTGAATGTGTTTTTCAGAGAATCTGGTGTTTCGTTTTCCACCTGGAGACAGACATGCAGTACGTAAGACCACGGCAAAGGGTTTATATGTTTGGCAAAATACCAAATGCAACTTTGCCGCTCTCGTGCTAAAGAGCTAATTGCACTCAGAAGTTTCGCTGGTTTTCGCGTCTAACGTTGCTTGCTTACCGCGGTTCAAACAGGCCACTCTTTAACGGTACCATTAGCATATTTTCTAGACCGAGGAATGTGGATTATTGTAAATGGAGACCGTTAAAAACACACTGCTTACTGCTGTACATGGATCACAGGTTTCCTGAAGATGTTTTTTTTTTTTTTTTTTATTAAAAAAATTTTTTTTACAGTATATGTGAGGAGATCTGGAACGCTCTTTCCCACAGAACATGGTCTACAGAATCTTGGGCCTACACTTTAATCTGGCTACTGTGTTTATTGCAATCATGTAATGTTGCACTAATAAAGCGCAATATTTTACATTTTCTACATTTTATGCTCTTGGTGTGTGATTCATGTAAAGATAATCTCTGATCTGCTTTGATTTGCATACATCTTTTCTATAGCATGCACACTGAGAGCTAAGGATGATGTTTTTCTTTTTTTTTTTAAACTTTTTTTAAAAGTGCAATCTTGTTCAAAGCTCTCTAAACTTGATTTGATTGCACCTTCAGTACCCAGGGACAATTTTATTTTTATACTGCACACTTAAAAGCACCCATGGTGTGCTGTTAAGTGTGCAGTATGAAAATAAAATGATTTGACTTCGTTGACTGTGACATTTATGTAAATGTCTCCTAAAATTAATTTCCATGTTTTTTTTATTTATTATTGACACTAGGCCTGATGGAGGAAGGGGCTCGGTTATTGTGAGGAAGCACCTTGGCTATAGACCACCGAATTGTGACGCAGATTTGCACCCAAATAATGAATTCCAGTTCCATCGCCTTGCTAGACTAATGGGAATTTGAATAGGGGTATAAAATTACTGCCTCGAACTACGTCCAACTGCGACACTGACCTTAGCACTATTTTGCTGAAGAGCTTTGAATTTAATATGGATGTCTTGTAAAAGTAGTATGTAACCGTTTTGAAGCCTGAATTTATTTATTTTACTCGGCTGTGTTGATAATACATATATTAACTTCACCCTGCAGCGTTTCTAGTGTCACGGTTTTGCATTGTTAAAAGACGAATCGATCATTGAACAGGAACCAAAAATCATGTTCGTTTTAGCTTTGGTGGTCTATTGTGGTTGTCGCCACTGAACTGCATGCAGTTCATGGTTGCTGCAGTATTGGAAAAGGATTTGCCGTTTGCATATTTTTGTTTGTCCTTCGTTCTTTCTCCCTCCTGGCCTCTTCCACTGGCTCGCTCCCGGGACGCGTCTGGAGCAGGAAAGCGAACTTGCCGTTTCGTCGTGACGTTTAATTCCTCCCAGTAGGAGGCAGGATGTTGGGCTCTCAAAACGTGTTAAAAAAAAAACGAAGACCTGCTGTGTTTGTGAACGCAACAGGATGTTGTGTGGATTTATGTGCTTACATAACAGGATGGTACTTAAATGCTTGAATGGGGGTTGGGGGGTGGGGGGGGGTGGGGGGGGGTGTATTGGATTTACGTGCATACGCTGCTTTCAAAAACCCTTTTCATAAATGGTGACTCAACAGTCGGCGTTTGCGAGCGCGTGTGATTTTTTTTTAGTGGGTGGCAGTTCGTAAACCGTCTGCTCACGTTCACACTGAGATTGCTGCTGAATTTGAAATCGCAGCGCTCCTGCGTATATGCGAACGCACCCCGACGTGTGCTGCTGTCTCGAAGCACACAGCCAGAATGAAACTTGACTTCCTTCTTCCACCACTTCCTGTCTGTCTGTGCGGGTAACCTGCTCGTGGGCGTCTGTCTTTGCCATCTTGCGTGCGCATCATGCAAATGGCTTGCTCTGGAATCTTATCAGACATTTTATTCTGTGGTTTTGCAGCGCCACAGTTGTGTCGCAGGCACGCGCACACACACATGCGTACATACACACGTACATATACACTCACCGGTCACTTCGTTAGGTACACCTGTTCAACTGCACGTTAACGCAAATATCTAACCAGCCAGTCACGTGGCAGCAACTCAATGCATTTAGGCATGTAGACGTGGTCAAGACGATCTGCTGAAGTTCAGACCAAGCATCAGAATGGGGAATGAAGGTGACTTAAGTGACTTTGAACGTGGCATGGTTGTTGTTGCCAGGACGGGCTGGTTTGAGTATTTCAGAAACTGCTGATCTACTGGGATTTTCACGCACAACCATCTCTAGGGTTTACAGAGAACGGTCCGAAAAAGAGAAAATATCCAGTGAGCAGCAGTTCTCTGGGCGAAAATGCCTTGTTGATGGGCAGAGGTCAGAGGAGAATGGCCAGTCTGGTTCGAGCTGATAGAAAGGCAACAGTAACTCAAATAACCACTCATTACAACCGAGGTATACAGAAGAGCGTCTCTGAATGCACAACACGTCGAACCTTGAAGCAGTTGGGCTACAGCAGCAGAAGCCAACCTGGTACTTGCAAGGTGTACCTAATATAGTAGCCGTGAATGTGTATGTGTATATATATATATATCATATATCATATGGATGAATGACATTAAATCAGTCACTCCATATTGATTGTTACTACCAAGTGCAGGGAAGAGGTCAGAGGTGAGTTGTGTGTGTGTGTGTGTGTGTGTGTGTGTGTGTGTGATTGTGTGTTTATGTTTGCAGCGCCTTCTGGAACTTACCAGCTTGGATAAGGGTTGTGTAATTCTGCCCACGGTGCTCGTCCTATCAGCCATTGTCCATTCTTTCTTCATCACAAAGAGGCCATTTTAACTGGTTGCGCCTGCTCTGTTCATGAGGAGTCATGACTACGGGGCCTGCGGCCTACAAGCCACCGCTGCTCCTCGTTCATATAGTGCCCTCCAGAAGTGTGGGAACGGTGGATAGAGTGAAATTAGTTATTTTTGCTGCGAACTTTAGGCATTTGGATTTGAGATCGAAAGATGAACGTGAGACAAAAGCTTTTATTTCATGGCATTTACGTGTGTTTACGTTTTATAATTTTACAGAAACGGCTGTTTTTGTGTCGAGCGCCCCCCCCCCCCCCCCCATTTTCCAGCTGTTCCCATAATGTTTGGAGGGCACTGTATATATGAGACGATCTTTATGTACATAGACAATCGGTCTTACCTCCTGAGCTATGTCGCCCCATATATATCTTAGTATACAGTAAAACCTGGGAGGACATATGTAATCTTGTGTGGCTGATTGTGTTTCATGTGCGATTGTATGCCCTCTCAAATTGACTGCATTTATGACAGATGTCCTATTGGTGGACATTCATAATTGTACAATCATGCATCATTAACAAAAAAGGGGCGTGGTTATCATATGCTAATGATACCATTTTAACCAATCACTTTTTTCTTTGACCTCTTATGAAGCATCTTCATCGGTTCAAATAAGACTCTGATTGACAGTTCTTTGTAGCACAACCCATCGTGTGCTTCATGAAACTAGTGAATAAAATAACTGTCACTTTCATATTCCACCAGTGAGCCAATAAGAGAGGGGCGGTTATAGGTGTCTGAGGCTAACAGTATCAACTACCTAGCCATATAAGCGCCAGCCAGCTGACCACCGGATGGCTAGCTTTCTGGCTGGCTGGCTGGCTGCTGGCTGGCTCTGTTGTGTTGTTATGTTCACTATGCAGCCTGCGATGCAAGCTAAATAAGTAACTTGCTAAAATTTGTGGCTGTGAATTGTGTCTTCGTGTGAGGTTACCCTGCTGGCTGGCTGGGTGGCTAATGGTTAATGAACTGGGGTTTGATTCTGAGATTACAGGCCCACAACCCCCCCGAGGTTGGGGGGGGGGGGGGGGGGTGTTAATGTTAATGTACCCTTGAGCAATGTTCCTGGCAGCAATGGTTCACTGGCTTTACAAAATGGACTGTATCCAACGGCAACAACAAAAACTCTCTCAGTCTCTCAGTGTCTAATACACGCACGCACTCTTGAAAATGTAAATGTGTTTATTTTCAGTATTGTGCAATTACCAGGAAATATGACCGCGCACAGAACATATTATTTGGCGGGCATGGCGTCCGGGCTTAGTCATTACTGTTTGCTCATTAAGGTCCAGCTGCACCCACGTCTTCATCTACTTCCTGTACGAAATGTAGGCACGGCCCTCTGTGCTTGTAACTCAGCCATAACCACAGAAAGTGAATGTGCTGATGCTAAGGCTTTAGCCCCTGCAGGTGTTGTACTCCTTGTGAGGCACACGATGTGGTTGGGGGGGAGGGGGGGTGGCTGGGGGGCGTGGGGTCAAGGGGTGGGGAGGATTTGTGGGGCTCGGAAACCACCGGAAATCGGGAGAACAGCTGTGAACGTAGAGTCAAAGGAGGGTTAGGGTCCTTGATATCGCGATATCAAACGGTAGTGTGTGATACGCTACAGTTACAAAAGGCGCTGAGGAACATGAGGAGCGTCCATTACATTAGGCCCTCCACTGAGATGAAATGCAATGGATTGCATTCGTACGGGGATTTTGATCTTTTGATCTCAGAGCTCTTCACAGTGAAGGCTGGGGGGCTGGGTGACTTGCCTCAAGCGAAGGCTCGCCGTCAGGGAGGGGACAACCGGGTACACTGTCCTGGGCCCTGGGGGGGGGGGGGGGGGGGGGGGTGTTTCCAGTGGTCTGTGAACTTATGGTAAAAAAGATAAGTATAGAACCAATTAAACTGGATGATGATTATGTTGCCAGGACATTGGGGAATGCCCCCTTGCTCTTTGTGATAAGTGCCCAGGGATCTGTAATGACCAAAACATCCCAGGACTCTCTTTTGATGCTTCTCTTTAACTTCATTTTCATTTGGCCCAAGAGAGGAGTCCGATTCTATTCTTGGCTTCTCTTTTTCTGTCAGACTAACTGGAAAACAGCCTCGGTTTATGTCGTATACGTACATTGCGATAGGAAAAGAAAGTATCAGTTTTTTTTTCAAGTAAAAATATATGTTTTGAAGTGCATAATTCGTGCTTTTTTTCTCTTTCATTTCCAATCCAACCTTTTAAGCCATTTCAGTCAGCGACAGCCAACATTGGTAAATGCAGACCAGCACAGTAACAAGGTGGAGAAAGGGATTCGACTTGTGTCTGAAGAGTTGAAGTATTTCAAATAATTGTTTTACACAGGTCTGAATGAGAGACACAGACTCCTCAGCTTTGAATAAGGGGCCAACAACTGGCTTGTGGGATTAGTAATCCCATTACAGGAAGCTGCTCCGCTGCAGTGACAATGTAGTGTAATGGCTAAGGAGTTGGTCTTGTAACCTATAGGTCGCAGGTTCGATTCCCTGGTAGGACACTGCCGTTGTACCCTTGAGAAAGGTACCTAACCTGCTTTCCTCCAGTATATATCCAGCTGTATAATTGGATACAATGTAAGTCGCTCTGGATAAGAGCTTCTGCTAAATGCCTGTAATGTAACGCAGTGCTCCACCCCTAGTTTCACAGAGAGGCTCTGGCCGGATAAACCAGGTAGACTGAACTGAATGTTTGCGCAGTTTTTCTCTTGCATTTTCAAATTTTTAGTGCAATACAAGATGGCACTCGTTCCAGTAGTCCTCAGAAATTGAAGTAATGAGTTCTGACTATTCCAGTTTTAAAAAACTTAAAATCTGACAGGACAGGTTTGAGGTTGAGGTTCCCCAAGTTTAAGAATTTGCCAGATGTTCTGTATTAGTAAATGTATTGTTGGGCATGCTGGTGCAGATAACCATGTCACTCACTGTCGAAGGAGGCTGTCATTTCATAACGCTGTGTGTGTTTTTAAAAACCCTGAATTTGCATTTCTCCTTTAAAGGGTGTACCACAGAGACCGTGTAAACAACTCTGGTTTCAGGGTCCCATGGTTTTTTTCTTCGTAAATCCCTAAAATGTCCAGCAATTGCCAAAAGACATTAGGAGACCTTGATGTAACCTACTAGTTGCCAGATTTTAAAAAGTGATGTAATGTCTGCCTTTTTTGCAAAGGCAAAAAAAAATAGTTTGTTATTTTGGCGATTTAAAAACGCTTTCTTTCTTGCGCGATTCATTTGTGGAAGTGTGTGCAGTTTAAAGCATAAGAACTAAGCTCTCCTCACTAGGAATTGAAATTCCGTCACCATTTTGAAGGTGGATAATCAGATGGTACACCTGCTTAACAAAGAAATTTCTGGAGCCATATTAGCACGTGGACTTGCCAATTGCACGTGCTAACGCAACATGATTGCAATGTTGTGACAGTGGCAACTGTAATCACGGAAGCATGCCAGTTTCTTCTGCCTGCCACAAGAATGGCTCTTAAAATTATTCCACGAATGCCTATTGAAACTCATTCTTAGACACTTATCCCTTTCACTTTCCTGTTTCTGCTCAGTAGCGTTTGTGTAGGGATTACAGGACCCGTCGACTAAACATTCTGACAAACACGACGGATTTTTAGGCCACTTATTTTCACAAAGAATACAAGAATGCACAACTCCGGTGTCTGCGTTTTTGTTTTTGTACGCATTCGTGTGGGAGCAAGATGCTGGTGCTTAATGTCAACCACAATCACTGTGTCTAGAACATCTAGAAAGTTTTATCCTGCAATAGGTGGGTGGCTGAGTTGGCTCGAATCACCACCTCCAAACAGAGCCCCACCTACACAAGGGGTACGGCTCGTAGGAAGACGTGACTGAACGGTGGTTTGTTGTCAAAGCAAATCCCAGAACTTAACACTCCTTACTGTTCAAACTGGCCGTGATTTTTCTACCGTGTGGTTACAAGCCTAGCGAATGAGAGCCTACCAGGTCCTAGAGCAGAGGTGTCAAACTGCAGTCCTGGAGGGCCGCAGCATCCGCTGGTTTCCAAGGGGGCTTGCTCTGCATCAGTGCTTCAGCTGAGTCATTGATGGCTA